>QANY01009313.1:2771782-3110536 GCA_003255025.1 Datisca glomerata | reverse complement strand
ACCCCCCCCCCCCCCGACTAGCCTCGTGAAAACATTTCCTGAAAAAAATCGCAATGGAAAAAATCCAGAAAATGAAAAAGAGTACTAATCAAAAACAATGATTAAAAATCAGGAACTATTACAAAAAACTAACACCCATGAAGGAAGGGAGTCTCTATGCACTGAGCTGTTTGGCCCTACCTACTGATAACCAAAGTGGAAGACAATCACTCCAAATACGACAATCACCAAAGAGGCCACACTAAGCAAGTTCATGAGCAACACCACTAAAACACCTAGGAACATGATTAAAAGATATCTTAGACACCGAATTAAACCATAAAATGTCAGCAATGACGAAATCACTATCTATATTGTCGTCAGAAGTAGAAGACAAAGTGTCAATCACCTCCTTAATATCACTATTAACCCTTAATAAGGCACTAGGAGGGATATCACCCTTATAAATACCCTAGAAGATCGTCATTGCTTCAGCCGAAAACACATCTATGTTGTGTTCAATAGGACGGTAACCAATCTTCATAATCTATCCAGCAGAGTTCGAAATAACAAAACCCAAACCTCCTCTTCCTTTAGTCCAAGTCGCATCTATCCAAAATACTCCATGAATCAGAATAACTCACCTGACCTGCCTGAGACCCAAGGATAGCAAGTTCCATTTGGTTAACCTAGATGGAAATAGATCTCAGAAAATCTAAAGCTTGTTTATTTGTGATAGCAACGGCTTCAGTGGGGGTCAGATTGAGACTAGAAAAACAAGTAAAATTCCTGATCTTCCATAAAAACCATAAACCGTAGTAAAACCAAGCCAAATTATCTTATGCGTTGGGACCCATGTTCAACAACGTGAAGATTTTCTTCCAAACGGAGAAAAAATCATCACCAATTAAAGCTTTCAATCTGATACCCAGGTAACTCACAAACCAAAAGGCTCTACTAAACTGGCACTGAAAAAATAAATGCAAGCTCGTTTATGAAGCTTGGCCTCAAATGGAACAAACATCATTAATTGACATCCCACGCTTATTCAAGTTAGGTTTGAGTGCAATAAAATCTCGTGCTACTCTCCACACGAAGTCATTGATTTTAGGAGCAACTCGAAGTTTCCAAATGCCTCTCCAAAATTTTTTGTTGTTAGGGGGAGAACATGGAACTCCATGCCCATGGTGTCTAATATTTCTGTTAACCAACATATTGACTGCGATCGTGTATCCTACTTTGACAGAGTACTGACCATCTCTAGAGTGAAACCAAACAATTCTATCCAGACAGACTATAAGAAATATGGTATTCTACGGGGTTCATAGTCTCCTCTTGTTAAAAACTCAAAACAACAAGAATTTTTAAGAACCAAGTAACAAAAATTCCAATTAAAAGTGAAAAAAAAAAAAGCAGGAGGCAATTTAGATGCGGGACTAAAACAAAGTGGGACTTAAGCAAATTTTGGAGATCTCGTAACCTACACTCAAAGCATTTCATTCTCGAGCTCTCTTATAAGCTCTATCTTCTTCTTCATTTTTAGAGAGAATCTCAAGTCCTCTTTCTCTCTCTCTCTCTCTCTCTCTCGATTCCTCTAATTTTAGAGTCAAGCTCTGGTCCTTCTCTATCTCGATTCTTCAAAATACAAAGCACAGAGATCCTCTCTCTAGCAGTTTATCCCTCTCAGACGACCTAGGGCTAGGTCTTCGATGAAGAAGAGAGAGTAGAGCTCATCGATTATTTTCTCTTTCACTCTCTCGTTCAAAGACAAAGAGCGAACTAGGGTTTTTGTTGATTTTCAGGTTTGATTATCTAGTCTCCTTCACTTCTGAGTTTTAAGTCTTTGCATATTCTTTCTCCTTGGTGTCTCTGATACATATCTATAGTTTTTTTGTAGCTATGGCAGAGCAAAACAGAGATATTCAAATAATGGGGAGAAGAAGCTGAGCCCTGGTCTTCATCTTGCTTATTCCGCATAAGCTGGAGCTTTGGTGAGGTAAAGGTAAGTGTTGAATCCTTTTACTGCTCAAATCCATGTATGTGCATAGCTTTGTATCCTAGCTCTCTCCTACTTCGATTTTGCAGCTGAGAATAAGAGGTAAGGATTTTCTTCTTGCGAGGTGGGTTTCAATCTCAAATACACGTCCGATATTTGTGATTTTTGTCTGTTGTTGTGATTTTTGAGTTTTATATAGGGTTTGTGTTTCACGATTCCTGGGCATATAGGGTTTGAAAGATGTGATTGGAAGCCAACTTTGGCTTTTCAGTATTCGATTCAGGTAGGGCTTAAAGGATTATTCGATTCAGGTAAACCGTGGCAATAGGTTGAACATGAAAAATATGGCGACGGTTTCTTAAACCATCAGAATGGAGATAGAAATGACGACGGTTCTCTTTAACCGTCACTACAGGTTTACTAATCGTGATGGCTTTCTTCATCCATCACAACAGCACCTTCACTATTATGACGATTTGGTTGAACCGTCGCAATTGTGTGTGTTTTGGTTGAATCGTTGGTTTTGGTGGGTCCGTTGTGACGGTTCACTTGAATCGTCACCACAAAACCCATTAAACGGCACCGTTTAATCTTTCCCAATTCTCCTTAATTTTTTGGTTATGTTGCACGCAGATATCCCCCTCTTCGATCTCTCTCTCACGCATCCCACTTCCAGCATTCTCTCTCTCTCACGCAAGTATTCCACTTCGAGTTCTCTCTCTCTCTCTCTCTCTCTCTCTCTCTCTCTCTCTCAAGCAGGTCTTCCTCTTCGAGCAGTCTCTCTCTCACGTTGTGTCTCTCTTGCAGCCCACTCGTCTCGCTTACGCAGATCTGATCTCCTCTCACGAGCCATCTCTTCTCACGACAGATATGATCCCTTCTCACCTAGGGCTTCTCTCACACAGATCTGATCCCCTCTTCGGTGAGAATCTCTTTTGGGTTTGTGTAATCGATTAAAAGAGTGAAGATGGGATGGTTGTGGTGGTCTAGGGTTTGAAGATGTTACTTGCTCTCTGTCGCCGTGTATCACTTAGGTAGGATTTTCGATTCTTCATTCTTTGATTTTAAATGGCAGATAGGTAGAATTTTTGCATGCTCTTCATTGTTGTGATTTCAGATGACACATAGTTTTCTTTTTTGTTTTTCTTCAGCTGCATCTTCTCCATGTCGGAACTTGACAAATTTTCTGTTTTGGTTGATTTTGTATTTGTTTTAAGACGTAAATTAGGATCTGCAGTTTGATGCTTAACCTGTAGGAAATAAGAACTTTGTGTCCCAAATTATATGCTTTATAATTCAATTTCTCTAGGTTTTTTTCTTAATACAATTCAATTTTAGATACAGCTACAACTTTTAGCTTTCACTTTATCCTTTTGAAAATATATGTAAGATGTGAACTAGATTAAATTGGTTATCTAATGAGGTTGGGTTGGATTTCAACATGTCTTTATGAAATATTTGTGTTTAATTTGTATAGCTACCATTCAGAGCTGAAAATAAGTAAATTTTCAACATTACTAGTCCCCAAATGGGTGCTTTCAAAAGGTGTTTATTTTAATTGCAAAGGCATAGGTGCAATATGTTTTTGAAGTTTTATTCTAATTCTAAGTTGTTGGATGACTAGAACCTGTTGAAATTCTGACTTTCTGAATATGCCTTAATTATATTTAGGATTACTAGAAGCTGATAAAATTCTGACTTTCTCATGGTAAAATGTTGTATAATTGTATGATTACTTGCAGTTTGTGAAGCATAGTGAGTACTTTGAATGTCTTGCAAATGCTTCTTAATCCTGCTAAAAAAATATGCAGAATTTCTTTCATATTACCTTTTGCAGGTGGAGAAGGTTTGGTGTTATATTCTCTATGGTTTTGTGGGGAATTTATAATTTCTCCTTTCTATTTTGATTTGTAACTTCTATATTTTACTTCTAAGATTTTGTTTCTTATTAGGAAAGAAAAGGTAAAGCAGAATGTTATTGTTAAAGGCATAAAGCTTGCTTTACCTTATTTTTGTAACTCTAGAGATTTGTTGTCTTTGAATGTTTTATTCTTTTAATTGGCTGAAAGGATGGCATTAAAAATCTCAAAATCTTTGTTAGCAACATAAAATCAGTTGGAGAGAAGTTTGTGGCAGCCAATTACTCAACCGAGCAAAGTAAGAAGCTGTTGGTGGAAGCCCAGATAAGATAAGCCTTTAAGAAATATATATATTTTTTAAAACATTAGGTAGACTATTACGACGGTTTGTAACTATGTCATAGGTGGTCGGTGACGGTTTTGTGACCATCGGTATAGGCCTTCTACGATGACGGTTTTCTAACCGTCGAATATGTTTTCTATGATGACGTTTTCCTAACCGTCGCCCTAAGTTGTCTACGACGACGGTACTCCGACGGTTACAAATACCTCGCAAAAGTTTTCCCGACGGTGGCGGTCCCGACAATTTGTGAACCGTCAGAATAGATATCTCGACGGTTCAAAACCGTCACCACAGACCCCAAAAAAAGTCGTCATAGAGCTGTTTTCTTGTTGTGAGACTTCCATTCCCTTTTATAGGAAAACTTAAGGATTCATTTCTTTTTGTTTTTATTTTTAGACCTTAGGCTCTTTTTAAACATTAAGCTTTTTTATTTTTAGACCTTAGGTATAGAGCTTGAGGATATGATATCTACACAGAACTTGAAATTTTTTTTACTAGGAATTGTTAGGGAGAAATTGAAAAAAAAAACCCCATTTTAGTGATTTTATTCACAATTAACGATTATTGGGTGAAGATTACAGCACCAAATTTGGATGAATTTTTATTGGGAATGCAATTGCATGTTTAAGAAGTCTTCAATCCATAACTTTCCTTCCTTAAAAAATGCTCGCATCCATGTGTTTGAACTCACTCTGGCTTAACTGTATCGGAATATATTGATAGTGTGGCTAATCTTCTAATGGCTCTCGCCTTTGTTTGCTTCTTGAAAATAACTGAGCTCTTTGACTTCGAGGTAAATTTCGTTTATCTTTTTTCTTTTTCCCTCATACTTTAAGTATTACATCAATATAGTGATCGTATATAGTCCTATTCTTTCTATTGCTTTTTGTACTTTTTATTAAATAACATAAAATTTAGTCCGATTTCTATTAAGTTTAGTGGTCTTGATAAAAGTATTTTTTACAGACTATATATATCTTAGGTTTATCATTTATTGTTCTGCTATATCCATTTTCAACAGAGTACGATGAAATAATTATCTATGTCATGAATAAACATATAAAATTTAAATTCATTTCTTTTCACCGTAATGAAAAATTAAAAACTCTAAAAGAAAACTATATCTCTAATTATATATATAGTACGACAATGTTCATTATTATTTTGAATTGACAAAATATATGATTACACTTTATACATGATAAATAAACATATAAAAAACTATATATTATAATATTTTTTAATGATCTCCAACGACGTGTATTATTACTTTATAATGGTGCTCAGTGTTGATACTACAGCTATACGATTGAAGCAATAGTCTAAGCCCTTCAATATCCGAGAGCACCGTATATTCTATAAGCATTTAAGTAAATGAATTAATCTTAATTATAAAAACTACATATTGGTTTTCACAAGAAATTTGTACATTCAGGAAAAATTATTTGCTAACTTTCCCTATGTTATTTGTTTGTTTCTTTTTCTTAATTTCTATTTGTGTGTTGTTATTTGTTGTGAAATAAATTAATTTTTATTTATCTTTCATAAATATAGAAGCAAGTTGCAACTAACAGAAGATCAGGGAATAAATTAAAACACATTCACACGTTAGGACGTACTAGTATATCAACGAAAAGAGAATAAATGGTAAATTCTAAACTTTATATTTGTTTTAATAAGTTTTATTTTAAGTATATTTAATCATATGTTCTCATTTTATAGACAGAAGAGCTTCAAAAATATCTCTTAAGAATGGAGTTATTTGTAGTCTCACATGAACATAACGATGGAACTTATGTAAATGAAGAGACTGTAAACGTTGCAGTAAGTATAAGTTGTAATATTAATACCAAGTTTTTAAATAGTTATTATATGTTTACTCATACTAAGTCTTAATTTTATATTATAGGTGAAACTTAAAAAGTGCATGAGTGAACTTCTAGATAATGATTATTTATATCTCAAAAATAACATTCAAGTATGAGCATTATGATTGGACTGATAACATATTACTCTAATCTTAAGGGAATGAGTCAATAACATACATTAATTAACAATGTGGGCATAATAGTATGTTAAAAATATATAGATAACCGATAAGTAAAAAATGATTATGAAGAATTAATTAAGGTAAAAACTATTTGGTCTCTGCAAGTAGTTTATATAAACTATTTATTCAGACTAAGTACTTTTTTATAATCTAGACAAATAAAAAAATAATGCAAAATCTATTTATTAAGAGCAAGTAATTTTTTTATGATTCTTAATAAATAAAAATTAAAAAGTTGAAAAACTATTTGTTAAGACCAAACAGTCTATAATGAAAAAGTCATATTTTTCACAATAAAAAGGACCTTAATTTTTTATTTTGAAAACTTGGTTAATTTATCTGATTTAAGGTCATTTTATCTAAAAAAAACCACAAATATACCATTTCAATAAGTGTATTTGCCTCGGGCCCAATAAAATTTTCTACTTTTCATCTTATTTTAAACATCACAATTAACTTTTTTACACATATCACAATGTCCGCTCATTCTTTTAAAATTTAATTTACTAATTTTATAACTACATGAATTATTTAAATAATCAATATGATAACTTGAAGAATTCAAACTATATGTTATAACAAATTTAGCCTCTTTAAAAAGTAAAATATGTTATGATTAATTTAATCATTCAAGTAATCTATATAATAATTTGAAGGATTCAAGTAGTAAGTTTATTGATCTAATTTTTCACTCTCAAATATTGTTACAATAATATACTTTTGTTGACTTTAGGCTTTTCATATTATGTTGCTGATATATAATTTAGACATCAAACTCATTGGATGTGAATTAAGCATATCTATGTTTTCAATACGGAAAAAGCTTGAGGGTTTGGAAGTTAAGGAAGAACCTGATTACAAGGTTTAAATGATTGAATAATTTGATTGAGAAATAAACCTACATAGACCAACGAAGTGAAATCAAGGTAAACTTAGAGGATAATAGCTTCAATTTATGCAAATCATACCTATATATTTTTAAAATGACCGATTTTCTCCATTTATTTTGACAAAGTCTACAAATGAACGGTTTGGGTCTGTTGCCGCCTGGGTCTGTTTCTTCTCCCCTTCCCCTGAATTGAAATAAAGTTTCATTAAAGGAGAGCATGAGCTTGAGTTTCGGTTTGGTTATATTCATCAGAAATTAATGTGGCTGGAAATTTTTTTTGGCAAAAAATAATTGAGCACCAATTTAGTTACTAAAATTATGCAGGCATAAATAAATTACTTCACACCAGTGTATTTTGATAAATAAATAATTTACTATGTCATTTATTACAAAAAGAAAAATATTCAGGTTTTTTTTATAATTCACCATGTATTTTGGTCATTTTCATAGTTCACTCAGAATTATATTTTGGCCCCAAACAGCTATATATAAGAAAAAGAAATTACACAAAATAGTTAAGTTTAAAAAAAATTAAGATATAACAGTGCTTTTTAATTTTAAGAACTTACACACCTTTTATTAATGCCCCCTCGTCAATTAAATTTAAACAAAATGGACAGAAACACCCTTTTATTTTGAGACTTGATAACAGTTAGGTTTTTTTCTATTGATATTGTTTAATTTTTTTCTCCTTTATTTTGAAGTTTTGATTGTGATCTTAAAAATTAGCTTAATCTATTGAAGAAGAATCATATATCCTTAATTTATCGTAAGTTATATTTTCAATTTACTTTCAAAAAAATTTCCCAGTTGTTAATTTCCACAGATCATGCTTGAATTGTTTTATTTAAAAAATGACTTCGGCGCACATAATAAAAGAAGATTGGTTTACTACAAAAATATTAGAAAATTTTAAATTTGGTACCAATCTTTTACTTTCTATAGTATATCATTGATATATTTTATAGTAGCACTACATAACAATATACATAATAAAATATTTAAATGATAGGTGGTGTTTCAATAGAATGTTATTAGTATATCGTTCGTATGAATTCAGCAGTAACATTATATAACCTAATAGATAAAAAAATATTTAAATAATCGGTGGTGTTTCAATGAAAAATATTACAATATCATTCATATACTTTTGTAGTATCACTTCATAAAAACATTCAAATGGTGGGTGATATTTCTATTTCTATTAACATATGGTTGATATACTTTTGACATACTTTTTATTATTAAAGGATAAATTTATTTCAATAAAAATATACATATTTACAAGGCAATAATCCAGGACCATATTTAAACACAAATGCACCAAGAAATAAAAGACATTGACTTACACAAGAAAGGAGAGTCCTAGAAGATAAAAGTCCAACAGACTCTTGGCATGCTTTTAACAATAACAGTACACAATTTAATTCATCGAAATGTATTTCATTGGTCACTAAAGATATTTACATTTATCATTGAAATTAATTACATAATGTTATTATATCATTGAAAATAATTATACAATATCAGTATATGATTGATATTTATCAGATTGACCAATAACATTTCATAGTTTACTAGTACTACTTACGTTTATCATTGAAATTAATTACATAATGTTATTATATCATTGAAAGTAATTATACAATATTAGTATATGATTGATAGTTATTGACTAATAACATTTCATAGTTTACCATAGCTAATTATCAAAAAGTAACTGTAATGGAATTTTTCCCTTTACACTAGAAAGTAACGAGAGCGGAGAAATTAAACATGAAAGTGAGTCAATTTCACTAGTTTGTATTCAATAATCTTTTAATTCATAATTTGGCATGTATTTATAGGCTTGTATTACAACCAAATTTTTGAAATAAATCAAGAATAAACGGAATATTCTTTGAGATTGAGTTTATCCTCCAAGATTTGCTTCATCGTTTAGATGAATGACTGAGCCTTCAATATTAACAACTTTTTAATTTTGAACTGTTGAATGTAGTGTTTCAAATCTGACGGTCGTGATGATTGTTATCAACTCTGCCACGGCGATAATTCCTTCTTCTTCCCTTGATTGGCTTCTCTGGCTTGCGTGACTTGCTATGTGACTTTTATACTTTGGATACTTGAGCAGGCGAGCAGCTCCAGATCAGCTTTTTCAGATCTGACAACATGGTAAATTCAACTATCCCAATAATGTTTTCCTGGCATTTGCTTTAATTATCTTTCTTCTCTGCCGACGTGGCTGAATACTGAAAATTATTCTTGTTCATTTACCCATGTTACACTTGATGAAGTCTCTCTTCATTCAGGTATAATGATTTGACTCATCGATCTTCAACACCAAATTTATTGGGACCTACAATAATAATGACCTGCAAAAGTTAACAATAATAATAGTTACCATATTGAATGGCGTGCGTTTGATGGTTGCGTGAGTTTTCTCATCTATCATTTCATTCTTCTATTCCCATCAATGGTATGTTCTGACGCTCCAGTTCCCGTTCTCGCTAAATGTCTGTCATGATGCTTCAATCTCCGTTCTTGATAAGTGTTTGTTTTGATGTTTCAATTTCCGTTCTCGCTAAATGTTTGTCATGATGCTTCGATATCCTTTCTCGCTAAGTGTCTGTTCTGATGCTTTGACATTCGTTCTTGCTAAGCATCTGTTCTGATGCTTCGATTTTCATTCTCGCTAAATGTCTATTATAATGCTTCGATATCCATTCTCGCTAAGCGTCTATTCTGATGCTTCGATATCCGTTCTCGCTAAGCGTCTGTTCTGATGCTTCGATTTCTGTTCTGACGTTTTGACTCTCATCATTTATTTCTTTTGTCATTTTCCATTCTCGTACTCAGATTTATTGGCTTTTATTTATCTTCTTCTTTTTCAAAATATGCCATCCTTCTTTCCCGTTGTCAACCTCTGAATAGGCGTTAGCAGTGATGGCCCATTTTCTCCTACAGATTTTCCTTCAATCGAGCGCGTGTTAGTCATCATTTCATTTCTCTTAATTAATTTCTATAACCTTTCGTGTCTGTGGCCAATATAAATTCTTCCTTTCCCTTTCATTTTGTTTACTTTCCTCTCTTCTTCTTTGTAAGTCTCATGTCTTCTCTACTTATCTTTTCCTTGTTGTTAGTAATTCCAATAGTCAAGAATCGGGGTGGAGTTGAATTTAAGCCTAATGTTCCTCTAGTTAGAAATCCGGCTGAGCATAGCGAGTTTCTTTCTATCTTTCATGACGCATTTTGTCCTGATGCTGTAGTTGGTTAAGGCGAGAGTAGGCACCCAGGTCTTCCTTCTAAGCCTCCATACCAGATGACCTTGAGTCCAATGTATATTGCTCTGGGTCTTAGACTTCCTTTCTCCCTATTTTTTCAAGAGTTCTCCCACTGGTGTGGTCTTGCCCTTTTCTCAATTTACTCCCAGCACCTATAAAATCCACCTCGGCTTTTAGGCTTTGAATAGGAGATTTTTTTTGGATTTAGAAGTCGACGGATTGAGATGTTGTTATGTAATTAAACTTAGGGATGAGATTTACTATCTTTCCAATCGCGCTTCAGAAAAGAGAGGGCCAATGGTGACCAACATTTCCCGGGGGATAAAAATTGGGAGAGGAATATCCTTGTGATTGGTGGAAATTGGGATGGTGATGGCAGCTAGAGAATTCTCAGGAACTGGGAGACTTTCAGTAAGTAGTCGAAGCCCCATTTCCCAGCACTATTTCTTTTTAAGTTTACCATTGTTTCTCATTTTTTCTTCCTCCTCTTTTCTTTATATGTTGATTCTCTCTTTTCCTGCAGATAAACTTAAGAACAGGAAGCCTTACATAACCTAGGAGACTGAAGAGAAATTAATCCTCGCCTTCCATTTCCGCCATAGAAAGTGGTCCGAGCTCCTAGACCCGTGCGATGATGTCACGCTTGTCTACTCTCAACCCTCAAGTTCAGTCACGCCACTCATTGCCATGCCATTTTCTGTTCTACCGCAACATATTCCCATTGTTTCTCCTCAAGTTTTGTCTTCCACATTTGCCCATCGACTTGTTCCTGTCCAATGAGAGATTCAAGTGTCTCTTCTGGCCACTCTTCTCCCAACGGTTCTGGTTCTAATTCTTCAGAGGAAAACACTTTACTCCAGAGAGTGAAAGAAAATCTCAGTATGTTGAAGTGACTTTGTACTATGGTGGGTGAAGTCGTGAGGCAAACTCACTCCAGATCCTATGAGACCAGCTCTTCAAGGGATCCTCCCATTTTAGATGTCCTTCCATTCAAGGTGAGGATTTACCCCCCCCCCTTCCACGACTCCTCCTCATCTTGTTGTTCCTACTCCAATTCTGCCAACAACTAGTCAAAATCCTACTTCTGGATCTCAGGAAGCAGCTAGAGGTTATGTTCCTTGATGGTGCATAAAATTCGTCGATATACAAGCAAAAGTCTACTTTTTGGATGATGTTCAGCCTTCTCACATTGTTGCCCGTGGGATTAATTCTGAGGCTGATTTGGTTAAAACTCAAAACTTTGGGGTTGGCGACCTCGCTTCTTCTCTCAGTCACGACTTTTCCTTCTTCTTGATTATTCCCTTACCATTTTCTTACTATTTTTGTTTTCTCTTCAGGCCATTATTCACCATAATGCTTTCCAAGATCATCATGATGCCGGAGATTTGGCATTGCAGAAGCACCGAAGGGACGTTGCTCATTCTTTTTGTATTATTGATGGTCTTCATGAAGAGGTTGCTCAATTAAAAGAGTCAAAGACTATGCTTGATGAGATAGTGAAGAAGAAAATGGTAGAAGTTGATAGGGCTAAGGGAGAGATTCAGAGTCTGGCAGAATCTCTGGGGGTTGGGAAGGAGGCATTGAAGACTGCTGAAGAGTCTATGACAATTATTGAGGCAAGCAAAGCTCAAGCTCTAGAAGAGAAAGAGAAAGAAGTTGGAGAAGAATATCAGGACCTTTTGATGAAGCTGGGCAGGTAATTTATAGTGTGGGTTACAGAGACAACTCAATGAAGGCCCCTCCAAGAAAACCCCTCTGTGATGTTCTTGTTGATGAGTAATGTGAAGCCACCACTTCTGCAGGCCAAACCGAAATCAACCCTTCTGGAGCTGCAGATGATACTCCCCTTACAAGAGATGTTTCGACCCCTACTAAGATCTCTTCTAGGGTTCAGAATGAAGATATTGCTTCTCTTTAGATTCTTTTCGTTTCATCCATGTAGAAGCTATACCAATTAGAATTATTAATCTATTAAAAATTTTACCTCATAGACGTCCATATGTATTACTTGTCTTGAAGTAAAGTAGTAAATTTTTGGACTTTCTTATTCTTAGCAGGTCCTAATTGTTTTGTTTTTCCACTAAAAACTTTATGCTTTGAAGTTCTTTCCTTAATTTTCTTTTCCTTTTATGTTCTAAGGTTCAGATTTTCACCCTTTTCTACTCTGAGGTTCTGACTTTTTTCTTTCCTAAAGTGCCGAAGCACTTATGTTCTTGGCACTCTGGTTTGAGCTTTCTGGTTTGAGCTCAGCTCATGAAGCATTTATGTCATGAATTTCAAATTGTTCTGAGCACAACTCTTCTTTTTGGTCTGGGCTCAACTCCTCAAGCTTTTATGTTATGAACTTCTGAGCTTTCTGGTATGATTTCATCTCTTCTTGACAGTTTTACTGCGACTTCAATTCTTTTTTAGAGTAAGAATTATGAATTACCCCTCCCAAAAACTTATGCCATTAGTTCCTTCTGAGAGTAGGACTTATGAATTGCCCCTCCCAAAGAACTACGCCATTAGTTCTTTCTCAAAATAGGACTTATGAATTGCCCCTCCCAAGGACTTACGTCCTTAGTTCCTTCTGAGAGTAGGGCTTATGAATTTCCCCTCCCAAGTACGTACGCCCTTAGTTTCTTCTAAGAGTGGGACTTATGAATTGCCCCTCCTAAGGACTTATGCCATTAGTTCCTTCTTAAAACAGGACTTATGAATTGTCTCTTCCAAGGACTTACGCCCTTAGTGTCTTCTGAGAGTAAGACTTACAAATTGCCCCCTTCAAAGGACTTATTCCTTTAGTTACTTCTAAGAGTAGGACTTATAAATTACCCCTCCCAAGGATTTACGCCCTTAGCTCATTAATGTGTTTTCTAGGTAGAAGAGTTAGAGAGTTGACACCAGAGATTTTTATATGGAAAACCCTTGTTGGAAAAATCACGGGAAAATATTCACTATAAAATTTCAATTATACAAAGTACTTCTTTAAATGAAATGCATTCCATGGTTTTGCGAGGTCTGCTCCTTCCTCCGTCTTCAAGTAAGAATATTCAGTTCCTCCTACGCCACTAATGATGTATGGTCCTTCCCAAGTTGGCTCAAACTTACCTTCTGATTGAAAAACTTTTCTTAGGATTAGATCTCCTTTTTGGAATTTCGTTTCATCATTCTTTTGTGAAAATAGGATCTCATTTTTTTATTATAACACGCTACTCTGATTAGGGCAGTTTCTCTTCGTTCCTCTAATTGATCAAGACTTCTTTTGAGAAGTTTATCATTATGTTACTCATTCAATTCTGACTTTACTGTTGGGCTCCCAATTTCGACAAGAATTATAACTTCTTCCCTGAATGCTAAGGAGTACGATGTTTCTCCAATGGCTTCTCTGGGAGTAGTTCTGTATGCTCAAAGTATGGCTGGTGATTATTCTACCCATTTTCCTTCTGTGGACTCTAGCCGCCTTCTCATGCTATCGAGTATGATACGATTTGATCTATCAGCTTGTTTGTTTCCCTTTGGATAGCATGGAGTAGAGAAACGATTGGTGATTTTCAATCCTTCACAAAAGTCTTTAACAATTCTTCCTGTAAAATGTAGTCCATTATCTGAGACCAATATATTAGGTATTCTGTGTCTACATATTTTGTTTTTCTATAAAAACCCTTTGACTTCTTCTTGGATTCTCGTGAAATCCTCCACTTTTATCCGTTTTGTGAAGTATTTTGTGGCTACTAGCAAGAAACGCTTGTGAGCTGGTGCCATAGGGAATGGGCCAATGATGTCGAGTGCCCACCGCATGAAAGGCCATGGGCTTGCTGCTTTGTTCAGTTCTCCCCGAGCAATTCTAGTCACTGGGGCAAATCGTTGGCATTTATCACATTTCTTTACATATTTCTTGTTGTCTCGATACATTTTAGGCCAATAATATCCCTCATTTAAGACTTTATGAGCTAAAGATCTTCCTTCAGTATGATTCCCGCATACTTCTTCATGAATTTAATTTAAGACATACTGCGCTTCTTTCTCCTTCAAGCATTTCAAGTACGGTCCTGAAAAATAATTTCTATATGCTGATCCATTTATTAACATGTACCTTGCACTTTGTTGCTGGACTTTTTTCACAAGGAGTGTATCCTGAGGGAGTACTCCTTTTTCTAGATAGAGGATTAAATCATGTTGCTAGCTGGCTTCCTTTCCGATTTCCACTTTAACAAATTTATTCATGAGGGTCGAACACTTGGTTTCTCCAAGAATTTCACAAGCACATTTCTTTTATACGGGAATCATAAAGATGATCCCAAATTTGCTAATGCATCTGCGTGTCTGTTCTCAGCTCACAAGATTTGTTAAATCTCATAGCTTTTAAACAAGTTCAGCAATTCTTTTGCCCGATGTAAATAACTTATCATTCTCTCATCTTTAGCTATGTATTCTCTCGTGACCTGTTTGACAATTAACATGGAATCATAAAATATTTTCACGTTAGTTACCTCATATTCTCATAACAAAGATACTCCAGCTATTACCGCTTCATACTCGGCCTCATTATTCGATGAATTCAATTCAAATGAGAAAGAATTCCCTAACATTTCTCTGAATGGGGTTTGCACCACTAGTCCAACTTTTGCTCCCTTATTTTTGGAAGCACCACCAACATATAGTTTCCAAGATCCGTTCTTAATTTCTTTAGGCTATCCTGGATAAATTATTTCTCCGGTGAAGTCTGCGACAAAATCTACTAACATTTGCCCCTTGATTAAAATTCTTGGCTGATAATAGATCACAAATGGCTTAGTTCAATTTCCCATTTTGTCATTCTTCCGCTTACCTTTGGGGAGTGTAGTAGACTTTTAACAGGCGTGTCCGTCAATACCATAATAATGTGTCCCTGAAAATAAGGTCCCAGCTTCCTAGTAGCAGTCATGATTGCCAGTACTAATTTTTCTATCTTTTTATATCTTGTCTTTGCCGCTACTAAGCTTTTGCTGATAAAGTATATGGGCTTGTGTTTCTTTTCATCTTCTCTAATGAGTACGACACTTACAGTTATTTTTGAAACTGCAACATATAAGAGGAGTTCTCACCAGTCATTGGTTTCGAGAGTAGTGGGGGAGTCATTAAGTACTCTTTGATACCGTTGAAGGCCTCTACACACTCTTCATCCCATATGTCTATAGATCTCTTCATCAGTTTATCAAAGAACGGCTTGCATTTATTTGTTGATCTGAAAATAAATCTATTGAGCGGTGCGAGTCATCTGGTTAGTCCTTGAATTTCTTTTTTATTCCTTAGGGACTTCATGTCCATTATATCCTTCACCTAATCTGGGTTAACTTCTATCCCTCGTTGGGTTATTAAGTGGCCAAGGTACTTCCCTACAGCGACATCAAAAGTGCACTTCTCTGGATTCAGCCTTATTGAATTTTTTCTTAGGACTGGGAAAGCCTCCTCAAGATCTTGGATATAGTTTCCTCATTTTTTGCTTTTCACCAACATGTCGTCCACGTATACCTCTATATTTCTTTCAATTTGACCATGGATTACTTTGTTCACCAACCTGTGGTATGTAGCTCATGTATTTTTCAGCTCAAAGGGCATTACATTATAATAATAGATGTCATATTCAGTAACAAAAGAAGTATTTTCTTGGTCAGATTAGAACAGTTTCACTTAGTTATATCTAGAGTAGGCATCCATAAAATTGAGGAGCTCATGTTCAGATGTGGCGTCTACCATTTGATCAATTTTGGGCAGCGGATAGTCATCCTTTAGAGAAGCTTTATTTAGGTCGGTGAAATCCACGCAAATTCTCCATTTACCATTCTTTTTTCGTACCATCACCACATTGGTCAGCCACTCTGGATAGTTAACTTCTTTAATGAATCCTGCGTTTAGTAGCTTATCTACTTCTTCCTTTATTGCTTTATTACTTTCCGATGTGAAACTCCTCTTCTTTTGTTTTACTAGTTTCACTATCGGACTTGTGTTCAGTTTATGACATATAATCTCTTCTGGAATTCCTGACATTTCTCGTGCAGTAATGGAAAAAACATCTTTGTTCCTTCATAGAAAGTCAAGCAACATGACTTTTTCTGCTTGTCGAGGCAGGTGCCGATGTTTATCATTTTTTGTGTTCTTTCTTCTAAGTACACCAACTTTGTCTGTTCCCCCACCTCGTACCTCGGGTCGTATGACCCGTCATCCTTTGATTGCCATTGAGTTGCTTCATTTGGCTGTCTAAGTTCTGCTTCTTCTATACACTTTTTCTTTACTGCCTCAAATGCAGTCATAGAACAAATACGGGCTGAAGCCTGGTCTCTTTTGATGGTATTGATTCCTTCCGATAGGGGTACTTTAACACTTGGTAGAAGGTTGACGGTACAACCTTCATCTTATGCTGCCACGTTCATCTCAGAATGGCGTTGTACGGGGATGAAGTATCTAGAATCACAAACTCAGTCATATGATTAAATGGTTCAGATCTTACAGGGAGAGTAAAGTTCCCCTCTGAATAACTGATAGCTCCATTAAAACCTATCAACGGTTGTGAGGTCCCCTACAGCTTCTGATCTCCCATTAACATCTTTTCTAACGTGGTTTGGTATAATATGTTAATCGCGCTTCCATCATCTACCAGAACTCTTATCAAGAGGTAATTTCTGACCTGTATCGAAATGACAAACACGTCATTATGGTGTCTGTCGTGTTCGAAATCTATATGATCAAATATCAGCGGGAGATCCTTGTTGTTAGATGAGAAATTCTCCATGCGCTTCTCCAACATTGGTTTCTTACAGTACTGCTTCCTTTCCCTCCTTGTTGTTCTCTCTTGCTCCGTTAGTGCAATGATAGTGTTGACAATGCGAAGAGGTTATTTCTCGTTGTCACGCTTTACATCGCCACGGTCTTCTTTCTCTACCTCATGTTTCTACTCTTCTCTTTTCACAAACCAGCGTAGATATCCATCTTTTATAAGTTCTACAATATAATATTTGAGTTGGAATCAATCTCTGGTGTAATGTTCACTGCTTCTGTGGAAAGAACAATACTTATCCTTATCTTTGTAATTTGGTTCCTTTGTAAGTGGTGCTGGCCTTTTTAATCATGGCTTGTCTTTAATCTGTTCAAGGATCTGATTTATTTGGAGGGTCAATTGTGTGTAGATCTTATCCCTTGGATGTACTCTACTCAAGTCTTGTCTTTGGTACTTTGTCCTTTCCCATTTTCCACCTATTTCGTCAGCTTTGTCTGTTCTGTTTGATCTAGAATTCCTTTCTCGCTTCTACGATTCTTCCTTTTTTTCGTTTGTTTGCTTTCAACGAACTCTTCTTTTCTTCTTCTAGTGTGATATAAGTCTAAGCCCATTGAAAAGTCTCTGCCATAGATAAAGATTTTATTTTGGATAAGTCTTCGAATAAGGGTGAGTTTGGTCCTAACCCTCTTCTAAAAGCTAGTATGGCTATCTGATCATCACAGTTTTCAACCTTCACCATTTCATCTTTGAATCTGTAGGTATACTCCCGTAAGGATTCTCCTTCATTGATCGTGATCGTTAGGAGGTACTCCGTGTCTTCCATTACTGCTCAATATGTGGAGTATTATTCTTGAAAGACATAGGACATAACAATAAAGTTAGTAATCAAATGGATAGGGAGTGAATGATACCATTTTAAGGTCATTCCATCTAGACTGGTTGGGAACATTCTACTCATTAACTCATTCCCGTGTTGATATAGTGCCATTATCTGCCTGAAATGATAGAGATGATCCACTGGATCTGTTTTCCCTTCGTAACACTTGATCTATGGAGCCACAAATTTCTTGGGTACAGGAGCCGTCAGAATCTCTGGGATCAACGAGGTACGGGTGAGAGATCCATGGTCACTTTTTTTAGTACTCCCCGAGTTCCTCATCTCTAGCATCTTTTATTCCAGTAATTCTTCCATAGCTTCCTTGGTGATAATTCTAGACTGGTGCATCTCCTCTACAACCTTCTTTTCTCGGTTCTGAGACTGGATTTTCCCTTCTTCCCATTGCAAGTTGCTGATGTTCTCTTGGTTTTCCTGTCTTACCTCTCACCAGTTGTTCTCCGAACGGATGTCTTGTTCTTCATTGTTTGCTCTTTGGCTAACCTCATCATGGATCTGTTCTTGCATAGCTCTCCACGCATTGCATTGTGTTTCTACATTTCGTTCTTCCATCTCTCGTATCCCAGTCAGAATTATCTAGAGTATCTCTGCTGGTGGGGTCGGTTGATCTGTTTGGTCATTAGTGTTTCTGACTTCATTATCTTCATTATAGGTTGCGTTGGATCTGGTTCTAGGCATGTTTAGTGTTTTTGGGTGGACTTCTACAAGCGTTTTCTCTCGACTCTCAATGAAAGCAGCAAAAATATAAAAGAAATTTTTCTGTTACACTAGAAAGTAATGAGAGCGGACACATTAAACATGAAAGTGAGTCAATTTCACTGGCTTATATTCAATGATCCCTTAATTCATAATTGACATGTATTTATAGGCTTGTATTACAACCAAATTCCTGAAATAAATCAAGAATAAATGGAATATTTTTCAAAATTGAGCTTATCCTCCAAGATTTACTTCATCTTTTAGATGAATGATTGAGCGTTGCTTATCAATATTAACAACTTCTTTAATTTTGAACCATTGGATGTAGTTTGGCGAATCTGACGGTCGTGATGATTGTTATCAGCTCTGCCACAACGATAATTCCTTCTTCTTCCCTTGATTGGCTTTCTTTAATTATCTTTCTTCTCCGCTGACATGGCTGAATATCAAAAATTATTCCCGTTCAGTAACCATGGGCATATTATTGAGATACTATAGACTTTTCATCATATATATATATGTATATGATGGTAGAAAAAATATAAATATGGATTAGAGAAATTTTTTGAATTAATAGTATTCAGGATACCTAACACATATTTTGAAAAATGACGTGTCAACGTATCAGTGTCGTGTCATATCTGTATCACGTGTCGGTGTCTGTACTTCTTAGGTGATGATCCTTTAAATTTGCAGCGTATGATCGTTAAGGTCCAAAAGGAAGTGAAAATAATATAAACAATACTACTTACACACATTTCTACTTTTAAATTTAATTTTATCCATAACTTTTAAAAAATATTAAACATAGCACTTTTTAATAAATAATAATTAATATAGTGATTTTCATTAAATTTAAGTTCTTCCCATTTAGTTAGTTACAAGATTACCATTTATATTACTTTATTTAAACATATCATCCTCCCTAATTTTCTCTCTATATTTATATCCATTAAAAATATTTCTTTATATATGTCTGTTTTTATGTGTGTATGTGTTGACTTTATATATGAGTATATATAACATTGTACCTTGTACATGTTATAATCACCCATAAAAAATATGTGTCATATATTGTGTATGATACACACACGTTTAAATACATGTGTTATATATAATCTATAGCTTAAATATTTTATATTGTTATATATAGGATATTTTACTATTTACTACTTGTTTAATCATGCTTAATTATTATTCTTCACCGTCCAAGTGGCTAGTTATTGTTGATATTGTTATTATTGCTTACTTGCTTAATTATTTCTATTTAATCTTACCTCACCTCAAGTGGCTGGTTATTTTGATGCTTGATTATTTTTATGTAATCTTATAATCTGTGAATCTGACGTATCAGTTTCTTATAGGTTTACTTCAAGCACCCCAATAAGATAATTTAGATGCATAAATTCAAATGTTAGGGTAGTTGTAGAGGCAAAAGGGAGAAGAGTTGAACTTCTTAGGAGGTTGTAAAAGTCATAGCAGGTTTGACAATCAAAATACATCATGAAATTTTTAATCATAAGAATAATTTAGTTATCTTTAGTAATGAGTATGTTATTTAGAAGTAATTCGCCTTGTAGGAGCAGGTCTACAATGAATACAATCCCCGACATAATTAATGAAGAATATTTTGAATACTTAATAGATTATCATGTAGATCATAGGGTATGGAATATACTCATAATCTCTAGTAAAGAAATTTATAGAGTAACATAGTATGTTGCTTCCTTCAAGCCTCAAAAGTCTGCAGTTCATTCAACAATTGGGTCATGTTGAATTGCAACTTGTTCATAACATAGTTGGTGATGAATGCAAAAAAAGAAAGTGTGAGTGATTCAAGTATAATGCTGACTTGAGTTTGTTCATCAGTGGTCATCTCATGTACTTCTGTCTCATGCATTATGTTGATCGTGTTCACACACAGAAGTACCTTTATTCCTCTTGGTCATCATATAGCTCGTAGTAGCCTCATGATGACTTTGATCAGACTGTTGCTCAAACATCGCCTGTAGAGATTCCATAATCTCATAGGCTGTCTCCATACACTCATGTTCCATGCTCTCATGATTGGTTCTCAGAAAATCATTCATGCTCACAAGCATGTTGCAGTTCACTTTGTTGTTGGATTGAATCCAAGTATCAAACTTGTCCCTAACATTCTTAGAGGCATTGGCAGCAGGCTCTTCAAGACATTCCTCAGTAAGAATAAATTTGTGGTTCACAAATTAGCATCAAGTTTAAATTTGATTTCCATCTTATCAAATTATCACCGTTCAGTTTCTCAAGGGCAAGTAAAGCAGTAATAAGGGTTGTTCCTGGTAGTTATAATAATAACTGAAAATTAAAACATACATAATTCATTATAATTGAAATAAATATCCAGAATTTGGAAAGTAAACGTGATGCATGAATGTGTCATATTAAACACATAAATATATCATCTACTAATCCACGATAAAATAACTTAACAATTAATGTGCCGCCTTAGGGTCAGTCAGATTAATATTAGACTGTCTATGGGACATTCTCATCCTTATTAATTAAAACTTGAAATATCACATATTTCGGTAAAATCACAATTATCCACATGAAATCATAATTGTGATTTTATGAGTCTAACTCATTATTTCAGATTTCATGACTTGAATTAGAATTTTCCGTCTTAGAGTCAGTCAAAACTAAATTACATCACTTAATCATATCTTCTTCAGAAATCCAACACTGGTATTGATACAGCTCGAAACCTTCCTTAAGGGGATGAAAACAAAGTCATCTCGAGACTCTCGCTATACATCACGGTGTTGTACTAATAAAGGAGATCATAGGTTACATTGACATGTCAACCTTCTCTCACTCAGTATTTTAGGATAATGTGTTTCTATTTTAACTAATCAATTAATTTTAAATTAATTACTAGTTAACATAAGGCTAAAATAATAACCTTTAGGACAATCGTGATTACCAAGTTTTAACTAATTAAAACCAAGCAGTTTACATGCAATTGATTTCTCAACACAATTCATATAAATATATTAGGACAATCCTAATAAATCTAATTTCTACTGATGAGATGCATGATTAAATAAAAATGCATGGGGTTTCATGTATGGCGTGTGATCGACTAATGTATGGTCATGTTATCAATCATATCAATTATTTAACAATTAAATAAAATAATAATGGACCGAGTAACTATTGCGTATTTCTAAATTACAATCTTTGAAATAAAGAAAGAAAGTTACAAAGGGGACTTCAAGATTACATATTTCTCAAATATCTCCTTCTCCATCTAATGTTCATCTTCATAATCTTCAAGTTTTGAACGAAAAACTTTTAATTAGGAAAAACTATTTTCTTAATTAAAAATTCTCTCTATAATAATATGTTATAGTTATTGAATTTGACTTAGTCAATAAATAATTTATTGACTCGGTCAAATTTGGGTCAAACCCAATCAATTAATTAATCTTTAATTTTTATAAACTTAAAAATTAAACATTAATTTTAAAATTATATTAATTTCAAAATTTAAAAGATAATATATAGAGTTAGGGTTATCATCAAACTCTCAGTGATAGGGTAAGTTGGTATCTGAGATTCTGTAAAACTTTCCAAAATGTGACAACAAGTGTCACCAACGATAGGACTCTCCTACCGCCGTCGACCACCATCGATCGCCTCCTTCAGACATGATGGCACCTCCGACAGCGCCACTTTTCCGGTGAGCTCACCGCCGTTGCCAATTTTTTTCTGGCGATGTCACCCCCGCTGGAATACCGGTGGTGCCAGCGCCGGAAATCCTATTTCCGGTGTCGACGCAGGAATTACCTGTGAATTCCTACTTTTACTTTTTTCTCCTCGTGCGTTAAATTCATCTTCTCACGATCGAAATAATTATAATTTAATATTCAAAATAAAATAACAGAAATCCTACGCCCCAAAACGGCTTACACAAGATCTAAGGAAAAATTAAAAAAAATAAAGCCTAGCTCAATAATTACCATACAATTAACGATCCATTATTTAATCATACATTCAAAAAAACAAAACCATCCATTCATTAATATATACCAAAATATATTACGAACAATGCAAGAACACCCACACAGTATTTAATATACAAATATATAATGATCGCTCTGATATCAGTTGTTGGAGAACGCAGCGCACACGCGGTGAAAAGCGTCTTAAAAAATTATTTAAAATAAATATTTTTCTTTGAAAGAAAACAAGCGCAATGCGACGGTTTTCAAAAAATAAAAACTTTTATTGAAATTTTTTTTCAATCAAAATTCATTATATATTTATATATTAAATCGAAAACATATACGGATATGAATCATATACCTCTTGTAGTCTATATCAAGCGTCCTTGCAAATCAACAATCATGCGTTCCCACGAACAACGGACTTCGAGATCCACACCAAGTTCTTTCAAGCAAATCCTCAAACGCACTAATATGTATATGGGCACGTAGAATAATTCAAAAACACTTTTTCTGTCTCTAGATGTACTCAACACATGAGATCTAGATATATTCTGAGAATGATTATTTTAGTGAGACAACACTTTAAAAGAATACGATGATTATTCTTTCAGAGTTTTGATTAACTATTAGTCACAGAGAAAAATCAATCTGACACCAACTGTGTTCTCGATTTAATTTTTGATGAACTGATAAGCTAATTCATCAACTGGGCCATTAGAATAATATATGTATATTTTTTAGATAATGACGTATCATATTTTTAGGGATAAACTGAAATAATATTTTATTATAAAATTATCAATTGCAGTGGACTCAATTCAACTGTGCACAACTACTGCCACACGACACTACAGTGTGTCGTGAAGTAGCACAATTGTCGTGTCATGTGGCGCTACAGTGTTGCACACCCACTATAATAGTGTCATGTGGAACTACAATAGCCCATGTTAATCTCTGATACTTATTGTGAATTAAATATTTATTTTAATCAAGTAAATATTTGGATATCAGTTAATTCAAAATTAACATATATGATTATTCCTTTCAACTATCTTATCTGTTATTTCACAAATGACAGATTTAATTTATTCAAATTATTATCTAATAATAATTTATAATATCTAATTTCACAAATTAGATATTCCATCTCACTTATCGATAATTAAAAAATAATCGATAATTATGTGTATATATATAAATAATTTAATTAATTTATCACACATAATTATCTCATAATTACGTACTTGTCCTAGAATAAAAAATCCTCTTAAAAGTCACTCATTTTGTCATGTCGTGAAATATTCACACTCTAGACTACGTACTACAGATGTGACTTGGGGATCATGGACCTATAATCCTAAACTCCAATAAATTAGATTATTAGTTAAAAATTTTAGTTAAATAATATCATTTATTAATTCCATTATTACTCCACTATAAATATGGAATTAAACTCTTAGAGATTATGTAATGTATTTACAGAGTATTCTCGTGTAGTCCGTTGATATGATCATTTCACGTAGTTTTATCCTCCAATTATTGATTCGTATATTAGAATTGGTCAAAATTACTATTTTACCCTTCTAATTACCTCTTGATCTTTAAGAACCATTAATTCACTATTGAATGGCTAATTTATAAACATTCGGTTTTATAATTAACACTTAAGGAAATCAATATACGATCCATTAGGAAAGTTTGGATTCCAAATCTTGTAAGATCATGTTCTCAGTTATCCATATCACTGAATCTCTAAAATAAAAGTCACTGGCCTGTTTTACAAAAAAACTTTAACGAGTGAATCAAAAGATCTAGTAGACGTGTATAGGAGTTCATGACTACTCAGGATTCAGACTGATCTACATATGATCATCAAATTGATGTGTATTAAATCTTTATGATAAACGGTACGTTAATAAATATATTAATTCACATTGGTCATGTCATATATAATATTATTATATTAATTACATGCACTAAGATATCTATCCACATCAATGATTCGGATCTAGATCACATGCATTCATAATTCTTAGTGAACCGTACTAGCAACCATTCATTAAAAACTTCATACTTTAATATGTTGCTGACAATTTTATCCATTATCTATGATATTAATCCTCTCATACTAATACAATATCATAGTCTCATTAATGAATATAAAATTTTTAGATATTTATATAAATTATTCAATAATAATTTAAAAGAACAGTTATAAGAAAAATTTAATTACATTAAATTTCATAATAAAATGTCAATACACATACTTTAAGGGCATAATTCCCAATAAACATGACTAAAACATATATTTATATATTAATTATTTATATTATTTACGAATATAGCATAAATAACGTATATATTCTTTACATGATTAACGCATGTTTGGTAGCTCATATCGGGTACCTGGGAACTTGGAACTTGGTATGAGCTATTTCCCCCTCGAACTTGAGCTGTGGAATTTGGTTGGACCAACCCAACCGGCAATTCTGACTCTGTGAGCATGAATTGTATTTGAAGCAAGAAAAATATTTGCTTAGACTGAGATGAAGTTTTTGGGACATCGTATTAAGGGTTTCCAGAAAGAAAAGTCAAGGCTATTCTTAAGTGGCTTAAACACTTCTTAGGACCCGGACAATCCCACAGCGTAGAGCTTCAATCAATAGGTCATTGAAGTCTTCTTTTATGCTAAGCAATGCCCTAATTTTTTTTAACTTCGTTCAAATAAGAGTTGTACCCATGCGAAATTCTTTTGTTTCTCAATATGATCTTTATCAAGAATGAAGGCATTTTTTTCATGGGCCGTGGGAGGGGAAGCTATAGTAAGCAACTCAATATGTTACATCTAGCATGTTTTTACATACATATATAAAAATATGACTTTCCAATAAAACTATTCAAATATCATTTTGGGAGAATATAAATGTCCAATAAATATGTATTGTGCAGGAAACGAAACAATCAAGGATGTTAGCAAACAAAACCAACCACCAACTATATGTACATGTAAATAGTTAATTATAAGTTATTAACATGACTTAGTTTCAATACCAATGTTTATTTACAGTAATTGTATGTTTTTAAATGCATAGATTTTGTTTAGGTGTAATTATGCGCTAACCTTAATACAAAGTATTTATGTGTTAACAATACACAATTTATCGATGTCAATAAAAAATTATATGAATTATATTGTTTGTATCAAGTAAATATTCAATTAACATGAATAAATGTTATTATATAATAACATGATGTATTTTTAGTGTCAATATCTATTAACATCTGAAAACTGAATTATTTTCACGATTTAATATTGAAGAAATCTAACACTTAATTAAACGGATAGGAAGATGATGATTATCTTTAATACAGGAGAAGTAATTCTCAATTACAAAACTTGTCTGAAAATAACAACATTGTACATTTAAATCACAATTCAAAAAACTAGATATGAATATTAAAAACTACCTTAAATGGTCAGAACAATAGGACAATTACTATATTTAATAATTCAAATCATAAACACAAAAACAAAAGCAAAAAATACTTCAAATGTAATAAAAAGGGAAAATCTATGATATTCAAAAAAATATGAAAGCATAAAAATGGTCAAAAGTAAAAAAAAAATTGAAAAGTAAAGTAGAAAAATAATACATGTAATAAATATGAACAATTTTTTTATATAACATATAGTTTTAAGTATAGTTACCCCTTACATACGTAATTAAAGAATAATTAAACGATAAAAAATATTAATGAATGAATCAGAACGAATTTCCTTGTATATATAGTACTATTGGGTAATAGTTACCTTACATATGTAATTAAAGGATAAATAATTTTTTTAAATATGCCATTTTTGTTTAAATTAAAATCAGAGGTAGACCCAATTAAATGATTCTAATTAAAAATGCGTAGCATTGACAGCATTCTAATAAAATAAAAAACTTGATAAAAATATAATAGGATGTCTAAAAATCGTTATTTATTATAATTTCTGAAGAGAAAATATGTGAAAAGGGCTATCAAAAAGTCCAACTTGCTCTGTCTATGGAGTGGACAATTCCAGCATGCGTGGTGATATTTCTATGGAGCATGGATCCAAACGTAAGTTGTATGGAGACTAAAACATCATTGAGGGTGGCGAAGAAAATAATGGAGTGAAACAACGTAAGCATTTGAAAAGGTGGAATTGTAAGGGTGTGAGCAACTCTCTTATAGTTTCCTCTTTTTGAGGGCTAAAGATGACCAACTCCTCAGGTTTTATTTTCATGCTAGAAACAAAATACAAATAAGGTAAATTCTTAAGACCATCCTTGTTGTTTGGCTTTTATGAAAACGGATTCTCCTGTCTTGAAAAATGATAAATAGATATAATTTGTTATGGATGAGTTAATTTTAGTGTGAACAAGTCATAATAGGCTTGACCTGACTCAACTACATTTGAACTTACCCATCCTTATTAATTTAAGACTTAGACATGGACCAGATTACATGAATACCCCATTCCCCTAAATCGCGCGAAGTGGTGTGCCCTAGAACCTGATTTCCACCCCAACCTCCTCCACCTTCGTCCACTTCCGCCAAAGAAAATTTCCCCTCAAATCTTCTCAATTTTTGTCGCATGGAACTGATTTTCTACTCTTTTGGTGTAAAAATTTACACAGATCTCCCTTTTCTTCCAATTTAACAACTGCAGCCTCAAGTCAATCACTTTCTCACTGAGTTTTTGACATTTTTATAGTTCATTCTAATGGGAAAACCTTAATTTGATTATGTTTTATAAAGAGGAAACAACTTTCAAATTGATCATATTTCCCTATGGATAGAACTGAACTTGTGGAAGGAGACTCATCAAGAAAGATTGTGGAGATAATCTGCCGAACAAGCTGGTTAAATTCAGAGGACCAATGTGGAAGAATTGGAAGAGTTGTAAAAGTTCACCATATGCAAAGAACACTAATAAAATGAAACGGTAAAAATCAAGGCAAGCAAACTTTAGAAGAAGCACCCTCAATGCATAGTCGATGAGAACGAGCTATCTAGATTTTACTAAACGACCAATCATCTGATGTCTCGACCTAAATGGTTCGTCTAGTCTCTACCGTTCAGAAAGCTATTGGATTTGTAGGATTATAATGCGGCTTGTTATACCCTTTAAAAGCTAGCATTCATTGATGTTGTAAAAGGAGTCGGCATGTTTTGAAAGCTCAAGGTTCACCATTTACATCAATTAACATTTGGTATTGTTAGGATTGAAAGACCTAACACAACTTAATTCAACTTGATCCTCAAACCCAAATTGAGAGGAACCTCTTCTAAGAAAACTCTTCCTTGGGAACCAGTGTTTCATACACATACACTCAGCAAAACAATCAAGAAATAATAAAGAGAAGATAAAGAGGGAAAGAGAAAGAACATGAGATCACAAGATTTATATTAGTTCTAAGGTGAAAGGCTCCAGCTCAAACTATGTTTTCTCCATTTTTCCAGTCTTTTTACTGTCATTCCATGTAGTACTTAGTATTTTCTCAATGCATGGCAAATCATGTTCATTAAATTTCACATCCCTACTTATGATAATCTTCACGCCACCTAGTTTTTTGACCCAAAATCTGTGACCTTTTACTCCCTCTTGATACCCCAAGAAAACACATTTGATTGCTCTTGGTTTTAACTTTCCCACACTCTAGTGTGCACAGGCTGCACAGCCAAATACTCTAACATGGTCTAACTTAGGTGGTTTTCTAGTCCATCTTGAGGGACGTCTATTTATCAAATAAATAGCAGTACTAACAACCTCTCTCATAATCTTTTAGTTAATCCAGAGCTAACAGGCATACATCTAACCTTATTGAGATGTCATATTCATTCTCTCTACAATTCCATTATGTTGTGGTGTATGCTTAGTTGTCTTATGTCTCTTGATACCCTTTTCTTTGCCCAAGTTATCAAACTTAAGGTTATAAAACTCTAGTCCATTATATATTCTTAAAACTTTGAGCCTTTTCTCAAATTGATTTTCAGTTAGTGTTTTCCATTATTTGAATCTATCAAATGCCTCATCTTTGGTTTTAAGCAAATAAGTTCATACTCTTATAGAGTAATCATCTACAATAGACAAGAAATAGAGATTACCTCCATGTGTTTTAATAGGGGATGGTCCCACAGGTCAGCATGAACATACTCCAAAATATCTTTTGAGTGTTGTGGTAATGTGCTAAACTTCAGTCTGATGTTTTCCCCGGATGCAGTGCTCATAGAACTCTATGTTTGGTAAATCTTTCTTCCCTATCAGGCATTGCTTGCATAACAATTAACTTCTCTTGTCATTCATATAACCCATGCATTTGTGCCATAACTTCACCTCATTGAGTTCAGTTTGGCAAACCATTGAGGCACTTCTAATAACAATATTACCTAGCATGACATATAAACTATGCCTTTTAACCCCTTTAGTATACGCCGGTGATCCTTTGTAGACCTTTAGTATACACGTTTCTGACTTATAAGTGTAGCCAGCCTCATCCAACACCCCCAATGACACCGGATTTCTTTTGAGATCAGGAACATATCTCACATCATTGAGAATCATTTCCTTTTGTTAACACAATAAACTTCTTCATCACGCAGATTATCTAAAATAGCAGCAAGGTCCTCGCTGCTTCTCCTTTTGCTTGTTCTTCCACTCATAGTAAAACCTCTTTAAGTGTCCTTATTTGTCACAAAAGAAACACTTCTTCTTGGTTTTTCTACCTCTTGATTGTGGTCTTCCTTGGCTACCTTTACTTTTTCCTCTACCCTTTTAACTCGTAGATCTTTAGACACTCCTTCATCTAGAGAAAAGGTCTCTCCCACGTCCTTCTTCTCATTCTAGAGCTCTAGGTCCTTAGATCTCAGGGAAAAGACACATTCTTCCAATCATAGAGATGACCTGCCATATTTTATGGTTGCCTTAATATCTTTGAATGAATCGGGTAGTGAATTCAATAGAATGATTGCCTCATTCTCATCACTCAGCTTTTCATTTGCTTCTAAGTTGGCTAGCTTAATGGTCATCCAAGTTTTGTTCCAAGCTTTTGGTGGTGTCCAGCTTGAATCCAAATAACCTTTCCTTCGAGTAGATCTTGTTTATTTTGGAGTTCTTCATGTAGAGAGACTCGAGCTTCACCCAAACTTTGGCTACAGTATCCTCCTCATTCACTTCCCTTAACACATTATCAACAAGATCGAGAATGATAGTCCCTAGGGCAGTTTCTAACATCTCAACATTTTGATCATCAGTGAGTGAGTTAGGTAGCTTGGATGGGTCCTCCAAGGCTTCCAAGACTCTTTACTGTGTAAGAAGATCCTTTACCTTTATTCTCTAAACGCCAAAATCCTATGTCCCATCAAACTTATCTACTTCGAATCTTGTTGATCCCATTGAGTAGCTTATGTACCAATTTGTTCCTTCTTCTTTGACAGTTCGTTTGATAGACCCTTTGTTGTCTTGTTCAAGGGTTATTGTTACTCAAATTTTCCTTCCTTCTCAGTTCTCATGTCTTGATCTATCAAGCTTTCTTCTAAAGAATCATTGTTGTCCGAAGAAACTTCACGTGAGGTTTCTTCCTCCTGGTCTGTTGTGGCTCCTACTTGGGTATGGGATACCTGATTGAGTCACCTTGTACATGTCCCTGACTATGATACCATTATTAGGCTTGAGAGATCTAACCATTTATGAATTCAACTTGATCCTCAAACCTAAATTAAAAGGAACCTCTTCTAAGAAAAATCTTCCTTGGGAACCAGTGTTTCACACACATACACTCAACAAAATAATAAAAAATAATAAAGAGAAGATAAAGATGGAAAGAGAAATAACGCATATAGGATTTATATTGGTTCGACCATTAATGCCTGCTTCCAGTTTTAAACTCCAACTAAGAATTCCCTTTCACTCTCACAAATGAATTAGAAGGTACAAAGACAATCAAACTCTTTCTCACAGCAACTAAACTCACATACTTCTCCTCACCATTACAGAAATAGAAACGTGAAGAAGAAGGCCCCCTGTTTCACAGACTCACACCATAGCTACACAAGATCTCTCTAAGAAAGCTTAAGATAATTAGTTCAAAGCTTAAACATAAAGATTACCCCCTTAACGAACTTCTCGTTCATCCATATAAAGGGTGTTTAGAATGTTGAATAACAAGGGTCCAAGTGGTAGCGTCGTTTTTGATTAGTTAATCTATTATTAACCAAAATGACGTCGTCCCACTTAAAACACTTTAATATGTCTTCTACCTTCCTTCTTTCTCCTCGAGCTGCACAGAGCACAACTCAACAGGTAGAAAGCTAATTCTATGATAATGTGTACTCAAACACTTAGATACGCTCATGTTTTTGGGTTCTCATGTGTTGTTGTTGGTGAGAATATGTGCCACTTTGATGCTTATGGGAAACACCATTATCCATAGGGAGAGTTTCATGCTCCCATGCATGCAAATTAACTTAAAATTTCTTATTTTTAGGTTAAAATGTTACACATAATATAGTTTGTAAAGGTTCTAAGTTGGGATTATTCATAGGGTAGTTGGCAATTGGTTGGATTTTGATTTAAAGTGCTGCGGTAAGAAAACTCATGATTGGACAAATTTTGTTTTTGGACATATCTTGAATAAGTAAAGGTTATATTCTAGGAATACCAGATTAATTTGCTCATATCAGATAAAATGTGCAAGATCTCGAGATTAATAAAAGAAGAACAAATATGTTTAGATAAAATCTGAAATAAGGAATTATGTGGAGTTATATATTATATTTTCCTGAATCCTTCCAGACATTGTTGACAAAAAAATAATAACTTTTCATGAGAACTTAAATAGTAACAAGGGTGAATGGTGAGTGCATACAATTTATATAACTAGTGATAAGTCCGTGTTAGGCACGGAATTTGGATAGAATTAACTTTATAAATTTACTTATAACAATTTTCTTAATGAAAAAGTTGTTCTTAATGAAAAAGTTGTTTGAAAATTGAGTGAAATGGTGAGTGACTTAATAACAAAAAAACTTACTGTTTAAAAAAGTTAAAATTAGAAAAACTAAAAAAAAAGATGAAATGAAAAAGTGTAATCATGTAAAACATTAATTTGATGATAAATGTTTACGTTAATATCATTCAATAAATACAAATTCTAAAACATCTCTTTAAAAAACTGATTCATTTGATACTTTATTTTAAAATAAAATAACTGAACTTAAATTTTAATAAATAAAACTTCAAAAAACAATAAATTTATGTAAAGAATCAAAAAAGAGATTTGGTAATTTATTTTACTTATCTTATTAATCGTTTTACATCCAAACTAAAATAATAAAAGATGAAAGATGAAAATCTGTAACTAATATAACTCATTATAAAATCAAGTAAATATAATTGATATTAACTCCTTATAAAGTAGTTACTAAATAAAATTGATCCATAGAGTCAAGAAAATGATGTACCATTTTGCTAATAAACTCCTTATTAAATATTAGACAATGAGAAGTCGTTAATGTAATGCATATACACACTATTGTTATCGAAAATCTCTGTCGTGAGGTGGTGTGTTATTTCTCCTCCACATAAGGATCATTTCTGTTTGAAATTTGCACAGGACAAAGGAAGAACTTTAAAGACGAAGAGAACCGGGGGTGGTTTCCTTGTCGAAGACCCTCTGATGCCTGAGTCAGTATCCTGGAGAAAATGTGACAGAGTTTTCCTTTGGACCAAGTTACGCATCTTCCACTGTCTGTAGAGGGGGTATTTCTATCTAGCCTTGGGAGAGGGATACGTGTCCAATAAGTCTCCCGAAAGAGGAATTTCCCTTCTCGAGGAAATCAAAGCGGGGTTCCCAGATAGTTTCATGGAGCACACCCTTAACGTAAGTTCCTGCTCTAACTGTATACCTTATTCTTTTTCCCCATTTGGTTCCTAGCTTATCTTTTCCCTTTTTTGCAGATCGTGACCTTCAAGGCGGTGATGTTGGCGCATTTTGGCGGCTACGAATACCAGGTACTAGAGGCTATTCAGATAAGCTCTCGGGTGGAGGCTACTCTAGACGAGAGGACTAGGGACTTTGACTCTCTACGCAATGCCTATCACAAGGTCCAGTTGGAGGTTAAAAGGTTGAGGGGCCTCGAGGGGGAACTCATCTGGCTTGAGAGAGAGTTAGGTTGTACCAAGGCTAAGGCCGGCCGACTGTTAACGCTCGTAGGGAACTAAAGCCTCGACTTTAGTAGCAAGAGAACATCTTGAAAGACAAAATTCGACTCCTGAAGGATAATCTTTCTCAAGAGATCAATTCCCGAACTTGGGAGAGCGAGGCTCAGCGAAAGCTTGTCTTGCTAGAAATGCAATCAAAGGAGAGTCGCGACGATGGGCCGAAGGTCATGCTAAGGGAATGGAAGACTTTAATGTTGGAATTAATTTTGTAAAGTATGGTGTAATAACTATTTATGAGTAAACAAGTATTTCAGAGACATTTATGTATTACTGAATTTTATGAATAAATGAAAGTTTTCTTTAATTACATTGTGTTTATAATTTACTTAATTCTTTGAACTATTATCAACGTAAAAAGAGTAAAGATCGAGCGGTCTTCCAAATAAAGTCTTCTGAGATAATCTATAATGTTATTCGCAGTCTTAGGATCGACTGGGCAATCGAATCTAATTTATGACCGTTAGGTTGAACCAAAGGATGAACGAGCGTGGGATTGGAGACTCTAACGGTTGATCTAGACATGTTATGGTACATGTTGAATAGATCAGAAATCAATTAGTTTATAGTAAAGCCATTTATCTAGCTATAAATCTAATTGTTACACCTTAAGGCTCTTTTCATAATTACATTAATTGTGAGGTGAATACAGAACTTGACTTAGTGACTTGCGATCTTTGATATGTCAAAGGAATGAGATCGAATTGTCAATCAATACCTCGACTGTTGGGATCGTGATTCAACTATGTTGGAGTTGTATGATTCACAGATATGGAATTCGTGGTAAAATTATAGAAGTAACAATATCACCTTATACTTTATTGATGAGTGTGTGAATATATAAACCAGGTTTGTACTCGATAACATGAGTCATTGAATAAGACATAGTGATATGTATGAGATACTTCATTGATATGTGTTTCTTATTCACAGTCAATAAATGAGTAAAGAAAATAATAACTAGAAGGGTAAAATAGAAGTTTACACCTCGCTCTTGATATTGATATTCACAAAGGATAATATCGTTAAATATTCTGTGGACCGTGAAATATAAATGTTTATTTGCACCAACAGAAAATGTAACGTGCATGAATTGAGAGTTCTATCGGCATCTGACTTATAGTGGAGTCATATAATGTCGGGATTAAATAGGTCAGAAATTTATAGAGATAAATTAGCCAAGCATTTGAATCTCATAGCTTCATTCATGTGAGTCCATTCAGTCTCAGGAGTAGCTCATAAGTATAGGAATGAGAAACAACAACAGTTGGACCAATGTACAATTCTTGAGCCTCATATGAGATGGGTGCCATCACTATATTAGTGAAGAGTAAAATTAATGTTCCAATTAATTTTTTTTGTTATTTTCTATTTTTAGATCATTTGGAAATAAAATAAATTAGTTAATTAATTGATAAGGATCAATTTAATTCATCAATTTGGACCGATGAATCTGGACACAATTTTAGCTCAATGAGAGATATAAAAAACCCATATAAATGCATACGGAGAGGGGAATTTCGGTTTTGACTACTAAATATGGTAAGAGATTGCATTAGGGTTATCGCTTAAGATTCGAAATCTCATCCTTAAGAGTTAGATAAGAGAAGAAATTTTCTCTCACTCCCCTCTAACACAAAGTTCCTGTCGATTACTCTAGACGGGATAGAAAATTTGATTTTTTTCTTTCAATCATTGTTTCGAGATCATACACTCAATTCCTACAAAAATTCTTCAGAGATATACTTCTGATTCTAACAGGTGTTTGTATGTGTCAAGATCGATTCTAACTCTGTGAAGAACGAAGAACGCGAGATAGAAATTAGATACCGCCAAATTACAAATTCTCCATTAATCGGAAAGGTATCAATTGTTTCTATCTCTTCTCGATACGTTTATTTTGAAATAAACGTTTGTATGAAATATTTTTTATATTCTGCCCATGAACTAGTCATGGTTCATTAATTTTTCTTCAAAATCTAAAACCAAATCCAACATTTAAGGCATCCCCGGAGTATCAGACGGCCCTCCTTATAGAGTCTACCTCGGGTTATAATCATGATGAGATCATCAACGCCCATCCTGAGTTGGACTTGAGCTTCCCCAGTTATCCGTTGAATCCTCCGCCCACTCATGTGCAGTTACCTTGCGAGCGAATGATGGTCCCTGGTGCTCGGGGAGGTTATGAAAGCTTCTGGGATGTTGCGTTATCCCCTTCTCTATCTAGATGTCCATAGGTCTATGTATGTCTCCCTTGCACTGTCGCTTGAGCTCCTCTGACCTCGTCGAACTGGATGCACAGGTCTCTCCTCCTTTACCTCCAGGTCACCCTGAGGTGTGGGCCTCTCTGCCACCACCTAACTCCATTAGAGATGTTGGCCCGGCTGAGACTCATTCGAATCCTTCTATTGATGCTGCTGAAGTTTCCATAGGCTCCATCGTGCAACATGTTGTGTTCCTTCTAACTTATAATTTTCCCTTTTCTTCCTTTTACATATGCATTTTTGCTAAGTAATTTAGTATAACTTTGTCTTCTCCTTTAACTCAATTTGTATGAACTTTGATTTCTTTGATCTTGTCATCTTACTATCTCTGTTCTGACTTTGGGTGTCCTTATTAATACTTTGTCCTAGGTGGCGGGGAATCCTTTACCTTTAGGAGACTTTTGCCTTGTGTAACATATGATTCTTCCTCTAAGTGAGTTGCCCCCATTGGAAGAGGTCGGGTCGAACAGCTTCGCCGAGTCCCTAGGGGTTCGTGTTACTCTCCTATGGTGGGTCTTGTAGGAGTAAACCTCTTTTAAACCCTTCCCGATGTTCTCCTAGGTGCCTCTGTCTTGACTGAGGTAATTTTTTCCTTTTTTCAAGTGAAGGAATGATCATGGTTTCCCTTCTTCTAATGCTTGATCGATCATTTTTGCTCGGGCATGTTAGGACAAATCACACCACCCCTTCCTTTTATCAGCGTTTTATCCTGGCTTTCCTGCTCTGTAGGGAGCTCTTCCTTCTTTTAGGTGTTTTGTTGGCCATCATCTGCTCAAGTTGGAGAATTTCCTCTTTTTCTTCTGGAGCTTCGTTGGATATTCCTAACTTTGTCTAGAGCTCATTTATCATTAGACGAGCCGGTGTGGTCGGAAAACACTTTTTTATCCCGACTGACGAGTTAGAGCACCGCACCAGCCATCACTTTTTAATCACAACTGGACGACTAAAGCACATTGCCAGCCATCACTTTTTGTTTAATCTCGATTGGCCAACTAAAGCACCTTGCCATACATCATTTTTTGTTTGTGGAGTCTAATCAGGAATTTCTGCCCCGACCAAAGCTATTTTCCTATCTAACGAGCCGGTGTACTCGACAGACATACTTTTTTATCCCGACTCGCCGGCTAAAGCACTTTTCCAGTCATCACTTTTTATTTAATCCTTACTGGTCGGTTAAATCATTTTGCCAATCATCACTTTCTGTTTAATCTAGATTGGTCGGCTAAAGTACCATACTAGTCGTCACGTTTTATTGTGTGGAGTCTAGTCAGGCATTTCTATCTCGACTAAAGCTCATTTCTCATCTAATGACCTGGTGTGCTCGAGAGACATCATTTTTATATCCTTACTAACAAGTTAGAGCACCGAGTCAGTCATCACTTTTTTATCCTGACTGGTTGGTTAAAGTTCATTGTCAGTCATCACTTTTTGTTTAATCCTGACTGGCCATTTAAAACATCTTGCCAGTCATCATTTTTTTTGTGGAGTCAAGTTAGGCATTTCTGCTCCGACCAGAGCTATTTTCCTGGTTGACGTGCTGGTGTGCTCGATTGACATCGCTTTTCAATCCCGACTGGTGGGCTAGAACACATGCTAGTCATCACTTTTTCCTTAGTCTTTAATGGTAAAAAGGTCTCTTCATTGATCAAACCTCACGTAATTACAATTCTTCCCCCTTCTTTTTATTTCCTAAGGGGTGGAATTTCTGCTTGGACTAGTTCCCCTGCAGCTGTCGACTCCTTCCTCTTGAGGGCGGTGGCGTAGCATTCCCACGATGTCTTCTAGTCCTCCACTAATCCTATGCATGCGAGGGTGGGGAACTTCATTACTCCATGATATGTGGAGGGGACTGCCTTGAAGTTATAAATGGAGGGCCTGCCGAGGATGGCATTGTACACTCGCTACATCTTACCACCATGAACTCCACTAGCTTGGTGGCGAGCTAGGGGGCCATACCGAGGGTCACGAGGAGCTCCAAAAGTCCTCCGAGGATGATCTCATGTTAAATGAATCCTACCAAGGGGGTCGAGCACAGATGGAGCTATTTGGGGTTTAATCCCATCCGTAGGAAGGTCGAGAAGTTCAGGATGTCGGCTGAGCTCTCTTCGTCTACCAGGGTCCACCAGACTTTAATGTTTACAATCACTGGAGAAATGACCAGTGCATCAACATGCAGTTAATGAATTTTGTGGGCCTCTTCCTTGGTGAACATGATTGCCTCTCGAGCAGATGCCTTCCTCTTCCTGTTGGAGTCTGAAGCATTTGGATGCCCAAAAATCATCTTGATTTTCCGCATAGGGCTGCGGGGTCGGTCAACTCTCTACTCGGTTGCCTCTTCACCCTTCTCTCTTGCCTAGGGGGCTATTGTCCCCACAATTCCTATTACCAGCCAAAAATTCTTTGAGGTACCCCTTCTGGTTCAGGGCCTTAATCTTCTCATAGAGGTCAAAGCATCCTTTCGTGTTGTGCCTTGAATTCCTGTAATACCCCTAGTACTTGTTGGTATCCTTCTTCTCGTCAGGTGCACTTATCACCGAGGTTTCTTCAACAGGCTCTTGTCAAGGATGACGTTGAAAATTTCCTCCCGCCTGGCCATGAGATGGTGTAGGTGACAAACAAAATGGCCAGGGGATTCTTCCCATCGTGTCAGTCGGTGAGGTGCGATGGGATCTCAAATGAGGTAGGTGTAGGGTCAGAGGGTATGGAAGGATGAGATCGTTTATCCTCTTACAATTCCTTTCCCTTTTGGGAGTTTCTGACACTTAGCCTCTCCAGTTCTCTATCGGTTTAAATTACCTCCTCAGCACTTATGTACTTTCGGATCCTAGTTTTGAGCTTAGCAAGAGAGACATGATCGTGTTTGGCCAATGACCACCTCATTTTGGAGTGAGTGAAACGATTTATGTAGTCTTTCAATGACTCCGCAGGTCACTGCTTCACAGTCATCATGAAGGAGGTTGGCCTCATTCTCTCTCTTCCTCCCAAAAATTGCTCTGCAAACAACTGGGATAGCTCGACGAACGAACAAATGAGTTTTTCTTTAACTGCCCTATCCATTTTTTGGGTGGGTCTGCTGAGTGTCAAGCAGAATAGTTTGCACATCAAAGATTTTGGGATGTGGTGGAAGTTGATCCCGACCTTGAAAATTTCCAAGTGTGCAAACGGGACCTTGGTTCCGTCATAATGGGCGATTGGGGGCATCTTGAACTTTGAGGGATGTTCGGCCCGCTGGGAGCGGGGGCAAACTGTTAAGGCCTCCATCGTGACACTTCTGGGGCAGATCGAGTCCCCATTTTCATTGCAAACTGAGGAAATGGAATTGAGAGGTTTTTAGGAATATTGTCCTGAATTTTCTTAAGCTAATAAGAAGTGACAATCACTCAAGATAGGATCAGATCTTAAAGCTTTTCTAATGCTCTTTTTCTTCTTGAATCTAATGCTTTTACTAACTTAGATACGTCTATAAACAGGATGTTTTCATGGAAGAAAAAAGTAGGTCAAATGGCTTGCGGAGGGTGAATAAAATTCAAACTTCTTTCACTCTTTTCTCATGCGTAAGGAGTGTAATAAGCATTTTTCTTCCATGAGAATTGGTAAGGATATTTTTTATGATCCGGTTGAGATTGGTGAGCATGTTATATCATTAATCTTATCAACAATTCTTTTTAGATTCTAGTGATTCCGGTTCAGATCTTTCTATCATTTGAGAGCACGTTCCTTCTTTGGTTAATGTCAATTTCTGAAGACTCTGAATGTTATGTTAGTTCATCAGTTCTGTCCTCTTGCTTTAGGTAATTTTCTATTTAAAATTATTACTAAGATTAATGTTGATCATATTTCCGTTATTTACTCTCGAAGTACTTTTAATCAATATGGTTTCGTTAGGGGACCTCAAATTATTGATTATATTGTCGGCACCTCTGAATATTTTAATGTTTTGAGCAATAGTAGTCGGGTGGTCATTTTGTTATAGAAATTGACATTCGTGAAGCTTTTGATTCCATCAGGTGGAGTTTTCTCTTTGAGGTTCTGAGTTTTTTTTATGAGCATGGTGGATTAATAGTATTTTTGACTCCGCAAGGATCTCGATGCTTATCGATGGGTCTCCTAAGGGATTTTCCATGTGTCCGTGAGGTGTGCGATAAGGTGATCCTCTCTCCCCACTTCTTTTTTATTTGGCTGAGTATTTTTTGAGCAAATATATCTCTATATGGTAAATTCAAGATCGTTGATTCTGATATCTTCTCTGATTGGGACGTGTGCTTTAACTCACTTTCTTTACACGTATGGTGTTTTACTTTTATGCAAGTGATTTTAGATGCTTTTGAGCATTATGGATCCTTCTCCGGCCAACGGGTTAATTTGAATAAATCATCTATTTATTTCGGCGGGGGCGTATTAGGAATCCAAATTACTGACTTTTTTATTGATGTCTAGAATGCGTAAGGGAGAAAATTCTATGACTTATTTAGGGGTTCCTCTCTTTATTGGTGCGCCTAGACGTTAGTGGTTGATCATTTGGGTTGATAAAATTAAAAAGCAAATCAGAAGCTTGGAAGAGTTGAACTTTATCTATAACAGGCATGCTATGTTTCATTAACTTGGTGATCCAATGTTCATTTTTGCATTCTTTTCAAATTTAAATACTATTATTGGAATTCCTCTTTTCTTAAGGATTTAAATACTATTATTAGAAATTTCTTTTGGATATGTTTAGTTGATATTCATAAGTCTGTTCAAGTGGCTTGGAAGTTTTGTTGCAAGCCTAAAGAGGAAGGTTGTCTTGGCATTAAAGGCATCTACTTTCTTAATAAGGCAATGTTGAAAAAACTCACTTTGAGGTTGTCGACTAAGGATTCTATAGTTTTCACTTATCTGTTACTTCACACAAGATTACTGACCAAGGTCATAATGGCTTGGCGTAAAATATCATTAGGCGCCTTTAATGCTTAAGTCTAGGTGGTTGGTTGGTCGTCATTCCAAGGTTCATTTTTTAATAGAAAATTGGTTGGGAACTTCGTTGTTTGATTTGGAAAATGATTGTCATATGTTGCATCCTCATTTGGAGCTTATTCTGAGAGATATATACACTGATCCGAAAGGTTGGCATCTTCCTGCATCTTTTCTTTATTTTCATCTAGCGCTTACTTCTGAGATTGAGGGGGTTGTAGTTAGCTCTGATCCAAACTCTTAGTTTAGAGACGTTCTTTGGATGATGTTGTTTCTTGTAAAGCTACTTATTTCTTTATGAGTTTGGGAGTTTTGTTAGTTGGGGTAAGCAGATTTGGATACCATTTATTCCACCTTCTTGGTCTATCCTTACTTGGCGTTTGTTCTACAGAAAGATGCCCACTAATTCTACATTGCACTCGTGGCTATATTTTCCTTCTCAGTGTCGATTTGTTGTGCCGAATAGGAGGACTTACGACATCTATTTATAGATTATCCTTTTTCTCGTGGGCTGTGGGATGCCATGTCGAGTGTTTTTAGGAAGGGTATCAAGCTTGATGGTACTTTCTTATATCTTTCGCAAGCGACGATGAATATATCTTTTAACACGCAATTGGAGGCTGCATGACAGACTTTCACATAATCAAGCCACCTTCAAGAGTAAGAAACTTATCTTTGCCGAAGCTTTTGCTTGACGTTTGTGAAGCAGGCTCCTTTAAAATTAGCACGATGCAGAGTTTAATTAAGGAGCGTTTGATACTTTAGTAGTTTATGTTTCGGCCCGTCTTTCTAAAGCCATGCGTATCTTAGAAATTTTTTAGCATTCTCCCCCATCAGATTGGATTAAGGTGAACACATATGGAACAACTTTTGATAGTACTGGGCTTGCAAGTTGTGGAGGGGTTTTTAGATCCTCTAGAGGACTTGTTAAGAGTTATTACATTAATCACTTTGACATATGTTTTACTTTCGAGGCTAAGTTTATTTATGTTATCCATGCAATTATTTATGCTTAGATCTTTAGATGGAGACAATTATGGTTGAAAAGTGATTTTGCTTATCATTCTTCATTCTAGATATTGAATGGTTTCTTGGCTTTAGCGCCCTCCTTGGGATAGATGTTTAAATTTATTCAATCAGATTAATTTTATTGTCACTCACATTTGCCGGGAAGGTAACCAGGTTGTAGATTGTTTGGCATTCAGGGTCCGTAGTATAGTTGCTCCTACTTGGTGATCGAATGCTCCAAATTTTTATTCTTCGTTTATTACTGATGATATTTGTAACATGCATTCTTTAAGGTTTTGCTGGTTTGTTCTTTATGTTTTCTTTTATTGACTCTTTTATTTTATTTTTATAATATGTTGAGTTGAGTTAGATGATATTACTATTATAAAGTTATCGTCTAATTATAATATTCTGATACACATACTGATTTTTATCATCAACGATGTTATGTAAAAGAAATATAGTGATTATAGATAATATAATATTGATAAGTATAAATATAAATATAGTTCATATTAAATCCATTCGCGTGCGACTCACATGCCATATCACAAGAGGTGCACTTCCAATTTCAAAAGCTTTCGTCCACTAGCATACGCGGGAGGTTCCAGTTCTCCATCTATTTATATCCTGTATCTCTCTCTCTCTTTCTTGCAGCTTCTGGCAGCATCTAATTCGAGTTCCATTCATATACAATTTCAACTTTAAAGGATCCGCCTGCAATTCCTGGTTCCACACCTGTCTTTCCCGCGAAAATTAATTCCGACTTGAGCATTGTCAAGATTTCAAACTCCATACGGTTCTAGGGTTTCTTTCACACTCATTCCCCCAAATCGATTTGCCTGGGCATGAGCAAAATGGATGATTTGCCTCTACCGGCTCTCTTCGAGCAAGCGAAGAAGATCCATGCGATAGCGGATGACTCTGGCGCTGATCAGGTATGTCGACAATCGTTTTAGGTTATGCTTTATATTTCAATTTTGGCGGGTGTGGATATGATTGGCTTCTGTGAGTGGGGGATATAGGAGCTTGTGCGCAAGGGTTGTGATGCACTGCGAAAGTGCGAGGACATGATAGGCAAGCTTGGCTTGTTCTCGGCGAATGAGACCAAGGATGATATCAGCACCACGAATCTCAAATATCTCCTGGTAAATTTAGCAATATTTTTTCTTTTATCCTTTTACTTAATCTGTTGAAGTTTTATTTTTTGGTTAATGTTGAAGATGAATCAAGCAAAAAGAGTGGAAGTAACGTCAATTAAATATTAGTTTGTTGAGCCAGTGATAATAAGATTTACACTAGTTATCATTCATTTTTTCTTTTGTAAGGTTGTTTTTTTTAACTATTATAAAACAGAAGACAAGTTAGAAAATGGTATACAGTGGCATCCAAAATTCCATTCCGCAGCAAAGTGAACTTCAGTTTAAATGTTTGTAGTACCAGCACTCTTTGAGGATATTAATCCTCAAGCATGATAATTTATGGTCGAGTAATATAATATTTGTCCAAGAAGTTGTATTTTTTAATGCTTGGATAAGCCTAGTTGCTCTGGATTCTGTCACACCTCAACGATGTTGCTATGAGTTTTAAGCTCTTTTTCTTTTTAAATTATTTTCCATTGCATATAGTCTATGTTGCGTTTCTAATGGCATTTTACTGCAGGTGCCCTTTTACCTTGCTGAGCTGACCGAAAAGATTATACAGGGTGACAGGATACAGGTCCTAAAGGCTTCCCAGTCAAAATTAAAGGTGAAGCCGTTCATCAAATTATTTAGATATTCTTCTCCTCATTTTGTTTGTTTGTCTTTTTATAAATCTGTTTTGGTGTTTGGTTCAGGTGTTAAAATGTTAATGCTTTTTATTGTAAATAACTAACAATTTAATTAATGGCTTGTAGGAATTCCTATCATTTTGTGAGGCAATGGAACTTGTACCAAAAGAGGAATTAGAAGCATCCACTCAAGGAGGAACAAATTCGTTTACTGATCGAAGGGCTCAAAAGGTGAGGGTTCTTATATGAATAAGGTTGTTTGAGGGCTTAGGATTTTATGAGAGGGATTCTTAGAAATGGAAAGGACATGGAGAAGATAGAAAGAAACAACTAACGTGAAAGATTTTTATGAGGTCAGTGGTTAAGAGCTCAATGTTTCCAGACAAATGGTCCATTCAAGTCACCAATCTTTATTTGCCACTTAGTAGCCCAAAAAAAATTGAGGAACAAGCATTATTCTCGAAGGGTTTAGGGCTAACACCCTAGTATGGATGCATCACAAAAACCGAAAAGAAGAGTAGTGGTTGCTGGGAAGTGTCTTATTTTTATTAGTGTACGAAGTGAATTTTTAAAAGCCTATTTATAGGGCTGCTTGAAAAAGTATTCCACTGTACTAATTTTAATATCTTTTATAGATTGCTCGTTTTAAACGCCAAAAGGCTGCAGAATCAAAGTTACTAGAGATCAAGGAGCGGAAAGAGCGTCGTGGGCGTTCAAGTAAGGCAGCTGCTTTATCCACTCCTGTTGAGGCTGGAGAAGAGGACGCCTTGGATGAGGATGGAGAGGAAGAGCGGGAGGTTAGCTGGTTGTTTACCTAACTGTTAACATTCTATATTACTTGCAGTAGACTATCACGTCTGTCATCGATTGAATTTCCTGTTGTGGCTTCTTATGATATTGAATTTTTAGCAGAAATGACCTAGGATATTGATAGCTTAGTATATGGAAACTTGAAAAGTTGTTTAGTTAGAAAGATATGGTGCACAGATTGTTATCTTGGCTTATTACTCGTTTGTTAACAATAATGACCAAATACATATTCATTTTCTGCAGGCTTGGCTTACAACCACATCATTAGCCATCTGTAAGGTTAGTTATTTGCGAATCTTAAGGCCATTGTCATCTATTTGAGATTGTACTCATGTTTTTATGTGAAACAATTATATACAGGCTTTTGATTTGCTGGAAATGCTGAAGAAGGAGGAAGACATGCTCTCAGCTATCAGAGAAAGACAAGCAAAGGTAATTGTATGCTTAGAGGGAGAGCCGGGTCATTTGAATCATAAATTGTTATTATCTCAAATTAGTTAAGTACTTAACATTGATCTTGTTACATGTTGCGTGAGAAGAAAATATAAGTTTATCATGGTTGGAATTAGAAATTTATATCTGACTAGTTTGGAAAGAATAGATTGATTTTGGGAATAATTGTAAATTTAATTGAACTCTATATAAAATAGCTAGTTAAGATGTTACAGCTGATGCATAAATGTATCGAAATAGCATTAATAAATCATATATGTTCATATGATCAATTCTGTTGAAAAAGTTCATTGTGGGAAGTACTCAAATCTTTTTGAGACAGTTTAGCTAAAGAAGGGATTAAAAGGACTCAACATTTGGTGAGTAAATTTATTTGAGACGATGAGCAACGTGGCCTTTATATTTCCCACAAGTTGGGTTTATGGACCAAATATCTCCTAAAGTCGATATATATTTTCGAGAAAAAACTAAAATCTTGAGCACCTGGAGGGTATTGGTTTTAAATAATTCCAGAATTTTAATAGTGCAGCTTGTTCATCAGCATATATTAATTACTAAGTTCTAAAAGCAAGCATTCTTGCTAATTATTTCAGGAAGGGGATAAAGATATTACTAGAGATATCCTCGATGACCGCACTAAGAGAGCAGAAACTTGGCATCGTGATGCTGCTGTCAGAGCACGATATACAAGACCAGCACAGCCCATTACTTGTGCCACTTTTGCTCAGGATGTTCTGGAAGGGAGAGCAACTGTTTCACAACCACATGAGCATAAACACCAGCCAGTAATATTTGGACCAGCGAGTCTCGTAGGTGGACCCCTTACAAGTGAGAGAGAGAGGATGGCTGCTCAGGTTTTCCAACCTGGCCATAGGTACATTATATTTACATACCTCGTTTATCAGAAATTACCGATCAGTTTCTGTTATCGCTAGGGGAGAATGGTTATTTTTTCTTTGGTTAACTTTCATTGTTCTCTCATGTTTGTTTCAGTTTTGAGGAAGAGCTATTTGAAATGAACTTGTTTTTATGTGGTTTGAATTTCACTTTAAATATCACTCTTAACAGATTGCCAACCATGAGCATTGAGGAGGCTGGGATGAAAGAGATGGAGATTATGAACAAATGGCAAGAGAGGAATGCTAAACTAATGGAGGAAGCCAATTCCTCATGGTACAAGGACAACAGGAAGCCAAGACCCGATGAAGAAGAGGATGACGAAGATGACGATGCCGCGCAGGAGAAGGCAAGAGCATGGGATGACTGGAAAGACGAAAATCCTCGCGGTGCGGGCAATAAGAAGTTAACCCCATGTGGGTAAAATAAGCATAATGCGGTACCGGTTTACGTATGTAGGGTAGAAAGCTCATGTACAATAAAAGCTACTAAATTAAATCAGGTATACAAATAGATGTTTTGGAAGCTTATGTTATTGGACAAGACGCAAAATACTTCTTGTTTAAATTGCCATCTGGTTAAGTATTTAGGTCTGGTTGATATTTTAAGTTCCAACAGGTTGTTGAATACCTAAATTTTCTTAATTTTCTTGTCCTTGAGTGCCTTATTGACGTATTCTTTACTCTTCATTTTATTAAGCCTGCCCCATGTATTAAACCTGTATTTTTGGCACCTTTGAAACGTAAGTTGCTAATCATAATTTCTAGAGTTATAACTTGAAGTTTATCTCAGTAATTAATAGAAGGATAAAGAATCAGTTCTTTTATGACCTAGTTCCTACCCTGCGTGCATGAAGAAAGTGTAAGAAGGAAAAAACAAAGAGAAATTGTTAGCAAGGTGATGATGGACAAACAAAAATGTCAGGTTTCTCATTAAGTGTGTTATGTAATAGAGTAGCAATATGATGTTCGAGTCATCTCATATCTTGAAAGCAAGTTTGTTTGGACCTCCAGAGAAATTTACATGCCATGTACGAATATTTCTCAATTTTAAGAGTCAAGTTATCGTCTCCAAAAATTTAAGTATATTATATTATCTCTTAAGACATGTGACAACAAAGGACTAACAAGTTTTGAGCTTTCCTCCATGAATGGTGTTTCTGTCCAATCCGTCTTGTAAATGGTGTAGGGGAAGAAGAAATGAATAATAGCATAATAATGGCTGCCTCTAAGGAATTATTCAATCGATAACCAGTAAGCATAGAAAAATATCACATTACTTCTGCCCGTGTTGTTATTTTTAATTCTCCAATTGGAGAATGCAGTCGTAACTGTTTAAAAACAACTGTTTGGGATAAGGGGAATTATCTTTTCTGAATTACATTGTGTCCTTGAAGGTGACCACAATGTTAGTTTAAAAATTCACTGTTATTGAAGTCTAAAGGAAGGTTTGTTTTTCTTGTATTGAATTCAGCATGATTCTCCTGATATTATAAAATCACAATCAATGAAGGTGACCACAATGTGAGTTTAAAAATTCACTGTTATTGAAGTCTAAAGGAATGTTTGTTTTTCTTGTATTGAATTCAGCATGATCTCCTGATATTATAAAATCACAATCAATTCCAGTACAGACTCTTAAAGAGCAAAAAATAAGACTAAAGATAAAAAAGATTTTCCAATATGAGATGCCTGAGGACATTCGCGTCTTCTTTCGTCTTTGTTTTTCTTTTCGACGACTCAAGAAAATGCATGTACTTTTATCCAAAATGTTGGTTTCTCAAAATGAAACTTTAACTTTGTGTTTTCAACTTTTTCTTTGGGGGGGGGTACGTCTTCATATGTTCTAACCTCAACTACAATAAGGAGGGTCAATGAAAGCCCATTGGAAGACTTGTTCATATTGAATTGCAGCATTCTCCCATGAACAGTCCCTTTCCATACCTCTTCTCATCAATCCTTCCCAAGAAGACTTGTGTTCTCTGTATGTTCCAATTGCCAGTCTGAGTGCCTGCATTTGCATGTTGTTTCAGTACAATATTTGTAAGAAAATTTAGCAGAAGTTGCCACCAGAATCTCAACATTGATCAAGAGAGAAGCTTAAGTACTAAAAAAGATGGAAAGTCGGGAATACGCGCATGGAAAAAGAAAAGTACTGACACGAAAGAAAAACTAAGCCAGAATTTCAAAATTACGTGCACTGAGTAATAGAATAAAATTTGATGAAGGCTCCTACTATGAAGAAAATCTGCGACCATCAAGCATCGAAATCTGTTTAATGTGTTTACATTGAAATGTATCTGCGATATTCCAAGGATGGGGTCCTCTCCTATTTGTTCAATCTAGGCTATTGAGTTCAGATCTCAACGGCCCAGATCAACTTGAAAAAGAAGAAAAAAAAACATTCAACCTTCTTCTGAACTCCGTGCTGAGCTGATCTAGGTCGTTGAGGTCTGGGCCAACGACCTAAATCAGCTCAACGTAATCCTCTCTTGTCAGACTCCAACAGTAGGAGATCCAAATCCATATTCCGATGCTTATACTTATGAAATATAAGTAGAAGGATGAGCTAACATACCGCCAACATACTCTGTTTTGTTAGAGGAGAAAAGGTCCACCTGCCAATAGATTCCACATTAAATGTAATCAGTATTGCTCTAACAGTAGTACTATACACATTATGGTAATTATCAATATTTCGAGAAGCTGAACCATTGTCTGTCCAATTAATATGAATATATATGTTTTGTCAGATTAAATAAAAGTTTATTAATGTATTCTCCCTCCCCTCACAACTGTAATAATATTTGAAATGTAAATATGTGAAACATATTTTACAAATAAAAAATGAAAAATAACGAAGATCCCTCCCTTCCTCACTCTCTCTGATTCACAGATACCGGCTAATAATTTCAAAGCGATGAGGAAGTAGAAACCATAGAGAAATTATGAGAAATATAATCAAGGTTGAGACTCGAAAGCTCGAAAAGAGTTTAACATACCCTGTACCCCCACCCTTGCCTTCCTGAGCATATGGATCAAAAGTCACTACTGTGTCCTGAAATTCAATAAAAAAACATGTTAATTTGAGAGCAAACGAAAAGATAATGATTCTAGAGAGCTAATTTCTCCCCAAACCGTGAAAGTTAATATAGCTAATTTAGCTCTTCTAACTTACTAATAATAGGCAATTTCCCCTTGGTAAAATGTTTTTGACAAAACTTCTAGCAATTCCCTTCTTAAATCCTAATAATCTCTTTAATTTCTCAAGATGGATATTTTAAACTACAACGTTTAATGGTCTATCTTCTGCTTACAAAGCTTTCTCAGTAAAACACGGACATAATAAATCATCTTTTGTAGATATTAGGAAATTTCTGAACACTTAGATTAAAAATGTAATCAAAGGCGAACTCACCTATTTACTCAAACCCAGTGAAATTTTTGCATCATCTCATACATAATCAAATACATTTAGCTTGAGACTTACTCTAAGTCCTCCAGTGTTATGAACCACCGGAACAGTTCCATATCTCATCGCATATAATTGATTTAGTCCGCAGGGCTCGAAGATTGAGGGCATTAATAGTATGTCGCAGCTGGTCATATCAGTATAGCAATAAAAGTCAAAACTTCATCGTAACATCGAAATTGAAATATACTAAAATTTTAAATTACCCCGCAGTTATCCTATGAGATATCGGAACATTAAATCCAACCCAACCACGAAATTTCTCTTTATAAGTTGACTCTGTTGCTCTCATCCAGTCTTCATACCGTGGGTCTCCAGAACCAAGCATAACCTGAAATGCTTTAGAAGGCTCAAATCATATCTCGGCTTTACAATAATTTATGAAAAAGTGGCGACAGGACAGCACCATGGCAGTTAAAATTATTCCTCAAGAAGATCAAGTATCATCTTATACATTGAAGACATCAAATGACTGTTTACTATGGTTTAAGGATGCATAAATTTTCTAGCCTCTATTTATCATTATGGATGGGTGATAATGCTTTTGCTGCTTCTTTTCCTAGCCTCTGTTTAGTTTCTTTGAACCACAATGATAAAGTTGGAGACTCGATTCTTTCTTATTCTCCACTCTCTTGAAATTTATTTTTAGAAGAAACTTAAATGATTCAGAAATTAGGAGTATTTTAATATGTTGTCGTTGCTCAATTCTTGTTCTTTTAATTCTGAAATGATGGACGAAAGGGTGTGGGTACTTGACAAATCTGGGATATTCTCTTGCAATTCCTTGATGAGTTTTATTTCGAATGATGTGGATTTTCTCATCACTCCACCCTTTTTCCTCTGATATGGAAATCCTCTTCTCCTTCCGAGGTTAGTTTTTCTGTGGCCGTTAATATTGGGAAAGGTAAGCATTGCTGATACTCTTCAAAAGAGAAGACGTTATATGCGTTTATCTCATTCTTGGAGTGTTTTGTGTAAAAGCAACTCTGAGATTCGAATCATCTCTTCCTGCATTGCCCTTTGCTTCTGCCTTATGGAATCGGTAGTAGATAATGTTTGATTCCAGTTGGGTGCAGCCTAGTTCAGTGGAGGTGTTATCAAGATTGGATTTTGGTGGTGGAAATGAAAAAAAAAAAATGTTATGTCGTCTCATGTGGTCTTTGCAGTTTTTTGGGTTCTTTGGCTTGAGAGAAATGGAAAATTTTTTGAAGACTACATTCGCTGATGAGTCAGTTTTATGGAAGAAAGTTATTTTATTGGCTGCTTCTTAGTCGAAATATTTAGGATATCCCTTGGTCTTTATTATTTTTTGACAATTGGCATTTGTTATGGTTGCAATCAGTTGTAATTTGTTTTGTTGTTGTTCTTTTTAGTTTTCACTTTCCAGTTTTTGGTGGATTGCTCATCCTCCAAAATCTGTTCTTGTATTCTTTTTACTTGTTTCCTATAAAAAATGATACAATTTTTATAGTTGCTTGCTCTACAAAACCACGATCTGATGTAGAACTCCATATATTGAGATACAGAAGCGGTGTAACTCTACTATGACGTATAATATTCTAATCAATCTTCAAGTAAAGACAAGTGGTTACTAGACAAAGAAGTCACTCACGAATTGCACATCTTCTTCCATAAGCTCGGGCATAGCTGCTTGTATCAAATTAATGCCTTTCTGGTAATCAAGTCTTCCAATGAATCCGATCTACAAAATTCAACTTAACAAGTAATAACAGGAAACAAATGGATTCAAGTTGTCAAGCTTGATAAGATTATACACAGGAGATAAGATATTACCAACGGGCAGCTGGGATTAACAGGAAGCCCTAATTCCTTCTGCAAATAAATCTTGCATTGGACCTGCTCTTTACAAATAGTAACACAGATGGGGTTTGGAAAATTGTACTTAAGAGTAGTACCAAATTTCAAAGGACTCGACTACCTTTCCAGACAGATCATTAGCGGAGTAATGGGAAGGAATATGCTCATCCAAAGAGGGATCCCATTCAGCAACATCAATGCCATTTGTGATCCCTGTCATTACCCAATATCATATTATTTTGAAAAATTCAGTGCAATAATAGACATCTGGGCAAACCATGAAATCTAACATCTTTTTACTTCTACAGTTTGGTTATTGATTATCCTAAAATAATAATGACAATGGCTAACAATAATCAGAAACATCCCAACCTTTAACTGTTCAATAAGGAATAATTCTTTCATCTGGGATAAGATTCATAGTTAATTGAACCGCAACACTAGTGTAATGAACCTTTTCTTTTTATAAGAATGTGGTGAACTTTTCATTTTCAGGGATACGTATATTGTAAGAGATACAAACCATAGAGAACGCTTTTACGGCTGCTTAATAACTCATGTAGACCATATCCACCCTCTACTGTTGTTATTTCCCAGGAATATCCCTGCAATTATTTAGACTAATTTTTATTCTAGAAAAGAAAACTGGCATAGTGTGATTAACATTTAATGCATGTGTCTGGTAGAGACATTGTTTAGATGCCACCAAAAATCCATATCTTGCAATATGCTTTCCGTTTTGGAATTTGCTTTTCATGAAGGATCTGAAACCCATGGAAAAGGTTTCGGGTCCAAAACTCTTCATATGAAGTTGAATCCAACATAGATGTCCAAAATATATCACCAGACAAATGCTTGACATTTCATCAAAAAGTAATATCTAAAATGGAAATGACGATGTAAAACCTTGCTAACTGTCAATATCCGATCAGCCGTCACAATTGCACTCTTTAGCACATTAACAGCTTCACCTGTGTCAAGAGCGTGTGTCCTTGCCCAGGTTGGAAAGACCCATTCCAACGCACCATACCATTCTGAAGGGAGTCCCAAGTTCTTGTACGTTGCTGCAGGTTCCACGCCCTCAAACAAGAAAGACAAATTCTCTTTATCAGGAATGACAATGCATTGAATTTCTCTTAACACATTGCAGAAGAGCACAAAGTAGATTATCTAGAATTGAAAGTCTCTTTAATAGATAACTTGGTCTTGAGATGCTCATAATTCCAGCTCTCCGATGTGCAACTTTTTCACATTGGACCGTAGCTCTGCCATACATACACCTTTTTAATGTAATTCCACCTCAGATACGCTTAATTAATTTTTTTTATAAGTAAGGATTATATTAACAAGAAGAAAACCCCGAGGGCAACGAAAAACAAAAGAATCAGGGGAGAAGAGACCAATAATCAATAGACTTGGTCTCACTCGTCAGATCTAGAGAAAAGATCCATAATTAATTTTAAGAAGCTTCATTACACTACTATCATGCATGTGAGGATCTAACTTCGTTCATCTCCATAAAATGATAGTCCCTAGTCCATTTCTAAATGAAATGACGAAATCAAATTATCATCAACATGATGTTTTCCTCTGTCCTCATAATAATGAACAGAGTTTGACCATAATAACATGCACATTGCTGCAACCACTTGAGTATCCGCAAAGCACCCCGTTACAAAGACTTCAAAGAAACATCACTTCATATCAACAAATTCATATTCATGCTCATATTTTGACAAGTTATGTTTCACTCCACAACCTACAACTATATTATCAGAATTGGACAATGCTGAATGATAAACCACATACTTCGTGACCAATGTTTTATCAATGAAGAAATCAGTTCTTTTTTACCTAAATTAATTTGTAGCAACTTCTATATCATTCAACGATCTCTTAATGCATTTAACAGCACACAAAAAGAATCAATAAAACAATAGCTCATCTACCTGATGTGCAAGGTTGTGTATTACAAGAATGCTTCGAGCATCCTTATAAACTCCATGTGGACGATACTTGGCCGCTAAAAGTCTGCAAGGCATGTTCAGATCAGCATTCTAGCTAAATTCACTGACTTTATCTAGTAAAAGGTCATTAGAGTGAAGACTTGAAAGAAGAATTACCAAAGTGAAATGATGCATGCTAACTAAGAGACGTGTTTGACTTAAGAACAAGACAGAAAAAAATGCATGCTATTAAGCTCTTTAAAAGAGAGAATGGAAGGAGGGTGGTCACCATATCTATCATAAAACTTGAAGTAAGTTTATTTTATTAAAGTTGAAGAAGAGTGTATGAAATTGATACTTGCAATCATAATTTCTTCACTCCAATTAAAAAAAAGAATCCCCCATTCACAAAAGCAAAACACGGAAAAAGCAAGCAGCAGAATTACAAAATGTTCGAGAGGCAGAATATGGACAGTGAGTAAGATGAAAGCAGGCATGTCAAAAAGATGGCAAATCCATAACGTTTCTGTTTGAAAATAAAACAGAGATAAAAAAAGGCTATCACCCCACCAAAGCCTAAAGAAATGTAGACAACAATAAAGAACAGAGACAATTGATACAGAAAAAAGTAGGTAATTCAATCACAATTTAGCAACTTGAGGACCATCAACCAGAGACAACTTACAGTGATACAAGTCCTGCATGCCAGTCATTGACAAGGAATAGACATTTCTCCCCGTAGGTGAACCCACCTAGAGGAAGTACTAATGGAGCTTCACATGCTGCATGGCAAAGTAAAGTGAACCGAAACTACATATCCAAATAAGAAAAATCAATTATTATTAGTGAGCAGAAAATGTTTCTCCTACATCTACTGTACCTGCAATGAGAACAAGAAGATAGATACCTGATTATCGCCAAATGCACCATAGATATCACCATATGGATTTCCAGGTCTATGGTATGAGGGGTGATCGACAAAGACCTGAAGAGAGACCGGGTAGAACTACTCGTTAATATGCAGTCTCCCAGAGGTCATCACTTTCAGAAGCGAAAAGCAAGCAATTCTCAATTTTATATATGACATAGACCTCTCTATCTCTCTCTCATGCAAGCACGCAAGCATTGACAACACACTTCGCCCTCATTTGTTGTGGAAATCTTTAGAAAAGTAAGTAACAACTTAACAGCAACTACTTTTGTAAAGATTTTCAACTCCAAAAGCAACATCGGGACGAAAGCTCCAGAAAATTTGAAAACAATAACCTCTCGGTGCTCACCCAATCAACGCCATCTCTGTATTCATGAAAGAAAGAAACTTCTTGCAACCCTCCAAAGCAAGGGATCTTGATGTTAGACTCTAAATCAATAGCAGCAGCATATTTCTCATCAGAAGCAGTACCGTTAAGGTATCTAGGAGTGACAACCATAACACGGTGTGCACGAGCAGCTAAAGCTATTGGCAGAGAACCACAAACATCTCCTAGACCACCTGTCTTTGAATATGGAGCTGCTTCAGCAGTAACAAAAATGATATTGTATGTCTCTCTAGCCTGGGCTTTTTTCTCTCCTACATCCTCAGATTCATCCACTTCAGTAGAAGCAACCTCATGCGAGCCAATAATTTTGTTTTCAACTGAAATACAAGCTTGTAAAGTCATAATCAGCTGCTGTTCATTAAAAAAGTACTTTGCAAGATCTGAAAGTTTCCAGAAAGACAGAAAGTATAGTACATATTTTCAATATATTAAAAATTTTGCAAGACACTTCCAATTCTAGGGAGTGAAACTATAAAGTTGTCTTGGTGGTTGGCTTATAGCTAAGCAAAGCCAGAGAAACTTCAATTTTAGGAGGAAAAAATATAGAACATAAAGGCCAGGCCAGCCAAGTACATGATTAACGTGGGACCAAATAGAATACCAACTAACAGAGTCACAAGGAAATAGATAGATATAGACAAGCATAATCAAAAGACAGCTACCCAACAAACAAGGAACAATCTTAAATCCCGAGCTTCAGACACTAGCAAGCGCTGTGAATGTAGTACCACGCCATTGATATTTTCACTGAACTAATCAACCAGACCTGGTACTAGAACAAAATTGTCATTACATTCTCATATTTACGTCAGAATACAAAAAACGCTCACTCAAAGGCCCAACTACACAGCCTCAAATCACTGCTTCTAATTCGACTGTTCCAAGATCTGACTAATCCCCAAAGGAGAATTTAGGCTCTCTTATCCTCACAATGCTCCGGTGGAGGTGGCCCGTGGGGATTTGAACTCAAGGTCTCCCACTTGTAAGGTCTAAACATTAGCTTTTATATCACAGTGGAATCAAAATTTGGAAGTATAAATAAATTACGTATGGTTGCAACAGCAATTCAAGTAAAGGAATAAAGCAGCTTGATGCAAGATGATGTATTTTGATTCTACATATCTATATATAAAAGAAAGATGTGAAAGTTTGTTCTAGCAATCTCAACAGTAACAAAAAGAAATTCAAGTAAAGGAATAAAGCAGCGTGATGCAAGATGATGTATTTTGACTCTACATATCTATATATAAAAGAAAGATGTGAAAGTTTGTTCTAGCAATCTCAACAGTAACAAAACAAAATCTACAGAGAAATTTCATTTAAACCATATAAAGAAACAAAGACACTAATATCAAAGAAAACCATGAACCCAGATTGTGGAATTCGGAACGAAACAATAGAGAAATGCCTGGACTGCATTAATCGCAGGATATGAAAATACCAGACTGAGGAATCAACTGAAACCCAATGACAGAGCCAGACCCATCCCTCTCAGTACCGATAACGAAGCCGCTTCCCTTCGTATCATCTTCAACATCATAAGACCCATTTGATGAACCACCAAGCGCACCTTCCTTTCCTCCCAAAAAAGATCCTCTAAGTGTAAAACACTGACTTCGACTCCTTCTTCTCGGTAAAGGAGAAAACAACAGTTGCCTAATCACTCCGACATTGAAGCTGGATTTTGCCAAATTCAAATTCAGAGTTGATTTACAAGAAAGCAGAGGAGATATTTGCAGGGAATCCATTGGAGTTTAGAAAAAGGGAGAGAGAAGACTCTAACGTTGGTAGAGTCTAGAAAGAGAGTGAGAGTCACTCAAATCCAACATGGGACGAAAGGAATCGTGAATAGCAGTTGAGACTGGAGAGAGAGAGAGAGAGAAGAAGAAATGTTGAGAGAGAAAAGAGAAATTATAAATTCACGGAGGAGGAGAAGCAGGAGAGAGATAGAAAGAGGGTGGTGGAAAAAGCGCGAAAGCCGAAGTTAGATCCTCAGTGAAGCTTTAAAAGTCCGTAACGTACGTAGACCCGCTCTCATATGACCACCTCATCAAAATTTGTGATTCTTATACTCCATCTATGATGACTTGTCAGCTACATATTGGACTGACTTTGACCACTTATCACCATTCTACGGACTTAGTTATAGACTTAAACTAGTGAAAACCCCGTGGTTAATTTTACATTTATATAATTATAATCATTTGAAAAGAAGGATGAAAACAAAACTTTCCCAATAAATAAAATTTCACATCTTATATAAAAAAAGTTGAATAAAATAAGTATTTCTCACCAAAATAAACTTTGATGATAGCTTCTTAAACATTATTTATTTATATAAAAATTTGAATAAAATATATTTATTAGTAGATAAAATTAAAAAATTACAATTATATTTTTTATATTTTTATATTTTTTATAAGTCTTTCTCACCAAAATATTTTCAATTAAGTTAATTATGCTATAAGAGCATCCTCTATACATTTTTTGAATTGATTTTGTAGCATATAATTTCTTTGATCACTATGTGATAAATAAACTAAAGCATGTTTTATTCTTTTATTGATTGATTATATTTTTCTAATATATATCTTATCGATGAAATAACATAATATGTTTTCATGTCTAAACAAAATATTAAATTAAAAATGATAAAAAAAAGAAAAATTTGTTCAAGAGATACATTGTTTGGAGAATATATCTTAATGACGAAATAACATGTTCTCATGTCTACAAATAAAATTTAAATTTAAAATGATAAAAAAAATGTAAAGTCTATTCAAGAGATACATTATTAGGAGAAATAAAAAAATTAACAATTAATGATGTACCATTAATAGATTCTAGGGACAATTTTAAAATTATAAAATAAAGAGTAGATAAATTATCTAAAAATGATTTTATTTGTAGATAAATTATCTAAAAATGATTTTATTTCTCATCTTATTTTTAATATATCAAATTAATATATATATGTGTGTGTGTGTGTGTGTAAATTTAGCTAGAAATTGCTTGTTGTTTCACCTAAGGTCGTCGATTAATTTGGTTTAGTTTTTCTTGTGGTGAATCTTATTCTCCTTTGACTCATGCTAGTGTTTCATATTATTTTTTACAATTTAATGTTATTTTTACAATTTCAAAAACATCCATTATGAGATACATATTTATAATTTTAGATAAATTACACCACGTCATTCACTTGTAATATGATATGATTACACGTGTTTTTTTAAGAAACAAAAGAAAATACATGAATCGGTAAGATAATTGCTCATTATTGCCAATTCGTGTTTTTTTAAATAGTGTGTAGAGACTATTTTTTATGTTTTTTATATTTATGTTCATTTCTTATGATTTTTTTTAAAATTGACTATTTTTTAAGATTACTAATTTAATTTCTTATGTGTTTCTTCAAGTATACTGAAATTCATGAAATTACAAGACTGAAATGAAAGCACATAATTTAATTTCATTTGTAGAATTTTTTTAAAAAAGTACTTTAAACATACAAAAAAAAATCAATCACATGAACGACAATTCAATCATAATTTTTTTAAAAAATATTTTAATATTTTAATGTTGGAATGATATACAATTAAGATTGGCAACTTTTAAATTAATTGAGTTTGTTCATTTATGAAGATATTGAATGTGTAGTGGCAGTAGACTATTGGTTTTTTTTACAAGGGTAGACTTATGGGTTTCCATTTGGCAAAAATACGAAAAAAAAACAACTCTTAGTTTTTCAAGCCGTTCGTTTTGACAACCTTTCATATTTTAATTTTAATTATCCTTTTTAATTCTCTTGAAAAAAAACACAATGTAAAGCATGAAATTTACGTGAATTAATATTATTATGATTTCACTAATTATTTGATTTCATTTGTTTTAGGAGAATAATTTAATTTTTACAACTATAAGTTTTTCTTGATTTTATTTGTTCGTTTAAAATTAGAAAATCAACTTTGCTCTAACTTATTTTTTCTATTACAGAACAATTCATCTCTTGGATATAAGATAATTGGATATTCGGGTATTACCTTTACTCATATTTAGTTTTACAATTTATAATATTATATTATTATTTTTTAATTTTTTTCATAGTTTAGAAATAGAAGGAAAAAAAATAGAAAGTTAAGATATACTACTAATTGAGCAAAGGAAAAATGAAAAAATTATTTAGTATCAACATAGTGTAATTGAGCAAAGAGATAATATCATCAAGTTTTCATAATAAAATATTCAATCATTAACGTTTACTTTAATTTTTAAAAATTATTAAATTATATTATTTAGATTTAGATGATTTCAAAATTATTAAAAATTATTAAATTATATTATTTAGATTTAGATTATTAAATTATATTATTCTAACGTTAAACTAATTATCAGCTTGCTCAAATAAAATTATGAACGAAATTAAAAATTAAAATCCACAATGAAGCGCATATTATTATTAGTAATAATTTCAATAATATTTCAAACTGAGAAAAAAAATATTAAATGAAAAGTTTTGAAAAAACTAAAGAATCAAATTATAAAAAACATAGAGGTTCAATCTTCAACCAATGTAATTATCCTCTATTTAACAAAAAATATCGAATGCCACAGATGCTTAGAATCTAATTAAATTAGAATGTGGGCAAAGCAGAAACAATATGATAAAATATAGGTGATTCTTTTTTTTGTGAAAGAGCGGGCGTAGAAAACACCACAATAGTGCATGAGGTATATCCCAAAGCAAACAAAAATCAGAGGAATAAGAGATCAACAAGTGCACTAGAAAATCTCAATTAGACTAATATCTCTTTAGTACCCTAATCATTTAAATTAAACAGAAAAAATATTAGACGAAACATCACAGATGGAGTCTCAACTAAAAAGTAACTCTAAAAAACCTTACAGACTAGTCTCGTTAAAATATTTTATGATAAAAACCTCAAAGGGAATACCCAGAAAATAAAAACCATTACTAGCCAACAGGAAACAGACATTAACTAACAATATAATTTTGAAGATTACAGACTCGAGAAATCCAAATTGGTAACCTATAAGACCAAACAAAACAATAACTATTTGAACCGAGAGAAGCTAAATTGTAAGCTATCACATTCAAAGCCCTAGGAATATACTTGAAAGAAATCTTAAAAGACTCTTTAAACTTCAAAATATCAGCAGCCGTCGGATCATGGTCATTAACCCCAGATCTGATCAACAGGTATAGTGAACTGTCTCAAGAGAATCACACCTGACTTCTATCTCATCTCCTTCCTTGAAACGACCATTACAAATGCCCCAAAGTATAGCACGAAGCTCAGCCGAGAAAGCATCCTTTGCAAAAGGGAATAAAATGGGAACCCACTCTCAGAAAACTCCTTCTCTGTCTGCAGAAATGAACCCCAAACCACCCAAGCCATTAACCCAAGAAGCATCCATTCATAAGATAAGCTTACTGTTGCCCGAAGATAGACCCAGATCTGCTTCTTTAACAGGAGGATCGAGTTTCGTCTTCTTCCTCAAAATTGCAGACTGGTAACTCCTCAAAGTGCCTTGAAGCAGCTCTGATTGCCTCTATCGGAGAGACTTCAGCCCCATTGAAGCTATTAAGCCAAGTTTCTCGGTTTCCAGATACGCCAAATTCCAAAAGCCCACCAACTCAACGTTTCATCCTCATTGCTGGAACCCTTAATCGTCGAACATAACTTCTTCCAAACCGAAAAGTAATCTGCCCCAGCAATATTTTCCACATGCAAGGACAAAGGACTACTAAACCAGAAGCAACGAGTGAAGGAGCATTGAAAGAACAAATGTAAGCCTGTTTCATCTTCTTTACCACAAAGAGAACACGGACCGTTGATTTTCATTCCTCTGTTAATAAGATTCATCTTAAGAGCCAGATAGTTTTTGGAGCTTCGCCATATAAAATCTCTAATTTTAGGAGGGGTACTAAGCTTCCATATTCTCTTCCAGTAGCATGATTCATCCACAGAATGACTACTACAGCCACTAGCACCACGTCTGAGATCATCATTTTTTAGTAAATTAACTGCAACTCTATAACCAGTTCTCACTGAATGATCACCATCTCTTGAATGAGACCAAATGAGTTTATCTTGAAAAACATTCGGACTAAGGTGAATAGATTGAATAGCCATAACATCCTCTTTATTGAAGATATTATTGATTAAAGAAGAATTCCGACTCCTGTTGGGTAAAATCAACTGCTCAACGTTGGATAAATTCAAATTAGACCCATCCCCAATTCTCCAACATAACCCTCTAAGATCTCTTAGAAGTGTTATGATCAGTGTAGTTAATATAATATAGAATCTAATGAGAATTACAAAAAATAAGAATTTACTAAAAGATTAAATATAATTAGGTAAATAAAAATAAAATAACTCAAAAACATTCATCCTAATCTTGCTTAAAAGTCAAAATAAATAAATAAGATCTTTCATAAAAGAAATGAGAAATATCACGCATTCGGAGCTTTGTTTTTATAGTCATACTTCTTTTTCAGTTATACATTTATTTGACCCTCAGTTTCCTTTACCAATTTTTAATTCTACGTATATAGTTATTCTTGATTTTTGAGTATAATGTGATTTTTAAAATAAATTTAAAAAATAATTTAATTTTGAAACTAATTCCAAAACTAAGATGGAAATGGGCACGTCAGAATGCGTTTTTTGTAAAGACGGCTTCAAGTTGGCAAAAATCGTATTTGCAAAACACGCCTTCAGTGCAGATGTTCCCACCTACATACAAAAATCATCAACACAACCTGCATACAAAAATCATCCATCCTTCAGAATATTTTATAACTTTATCACACATTCTCAATGAACAGCATAAATTTTTAACAAATTTATGACTTTACATTATATATTATTTTATAAAAATCTAAATACAAAAAATATAAATCAATCACGTTCCACACGGTGGTCGTCTTCTCATTCTTTTTGGACGTCTTTCATATGTTTTTAGTTGAGTTACTTGTGATGATGACCTCCTTCATAATAGTTGTTGCTACAATTTCTTCTTCTACAATAAGCAACGGGTCTTCCACCACAATATGTGGGTCTTCATCAACAATAGGAGCATCTTCCACAATAGGTGAATTTCGGGCACGTCTTCTACCCTCCTCCTCCAGGAGCGCTAGCTCACCCTCCTCTACGCTGTTGAGGTTGATGAAATGGTTCAGAAGTGGAACCAAGTTGAGTCATTGACTCACCTTCAAATGCATAAAAGGTCGGCGACGTGTATGGCTCTTGCTGAGACATAAATGGTTCGTCTCGAGATTTGTGTGTAATGATAAACTATGTCCAAGTTTCAATGTAGACGGTCAATTGACAAGGCTTCACATAAAGTATTATATAGCTCGTTAAAAGTAATCTTCTTATGAATTACAATTTCCCTCATTGAAGGTTGATCATAAAAAACTCAATTTGCACTGATTCATGTAACATAAAACTATTATAGGCATTTCCCCCATTTGTCAACCTACTAAGCAATACACAATAATTTCAGAACTAAATCTAGAAATTCTACAAATTCAAAGTTAATAATTACAATTTCATAATATATCAACCCATTCATTAATAAAATCTTGCAAATTAAGAGTTTAAACATCACATAATTGATAAAATACATCTAAAATTTGAGAACTCAAAACACATGAAAATCTAGGGTTTGAGAGAGATTAAAGAGAGATATTACAAAATTGATGACATATATCCATATAACATTCATAAAAAATGAATAATTTCAAGATTTGAAGAATAAATTTAAGAGATCAAAAGAGTTAGAAATATACCTAGGGTTTGAGGAGTTCTTGCTAGTAATTTGAAAGACTGAGAATTTTTTTTGCTAATGAGAGTGAGATAAGAGTGAGAGGGTGTAATGCCGGCAAAATGACAGTAAACTCCGGCCACAATCGACGACGAACGGCGGCGGGCCAAAGGGTTTCTGTTCACGAACAACTATTAATGAAGGCGTCTTTTATAAAGATATATTCTACTTTTATGAAGGCGTCTTATAAAAGTCGCATTCTACGTGACCTCATTTGTGACCACACTAGCACAATGCGTCTTTTGCAAAGACACATTCGTCTTAGTTGTATCTTTCGACCTTACTTTTAGAATTTATTTTAAAAGTAGAGTATTTTAATTATTTTTTTCTAAATATATTGTACAATACTCTAAAATCCGTTATTCTAATGGGTTTTTCCCACACAATCGCAACTATTATCCATAGATAACCAAAATGGGCGGTCGTGTGGAAGTTTGTTGAAAATATACATGAATAACCTTTTTAAAGAGGGATATTTTTTATATTGAAAAGATCGATATTGGAAATATTGAGTTTTACATGTTAACAAAAAAGTATAAGATTATTCTTCAAAATAAAAACAGACATTTGGTTTTAAAATACACTGGACGGTTTATAACTAAAGAAATAAAAATTATATAAAATTTTTGGTATAACACTTACCAACATGAGAAATGTTCATACATGATTGTATATATACACATATATATAGATTATATGAAAATTCATTTATTGAAGTGAATTGTAAACATTAATTTCATAATAATCATTCCTTTACTAATTCTATTAAAACAAATTATTTATAATCCACTATTATTATTATTATTTTAATCGTTATGGTTAATCAATTACTTCTTCTTACAATTTCATTAAATATGCAAAAATAGGAATTTGACATTTGAGTTGCATAATGTAAGATCTGTTCATCAATCATTATTGAACACATATTGAATACATTTTCTTTATTTATACATTATCACCATTAATTCTTATCCACCCCATTGACATCTTAATGTAAAGAATTGGATACATGGTGTAAAGGATTTTTCCGTCCTCCTCAGTATTAACGGAAAAATGTGTTGATGTGCATGAAATTATGTATTAGTATTAGTGATACTAAAGAAATGATTATCATCCAAAAGAAGAAAAAAAATCATCTAGAGTTTAAAGTCTCTCCTTTTATTAAATAGATTGGCTTCATATGTATCTCCTCCATTACCTCAGTTTCACTAAAAATAACCAATAATTCTAAATCTCATATGAGGTCAGGCCTAGGGTAACACTCATTCATGAGATCTCTTTTATTATTTATCTTACATCTGTCACGGTTAGTCACCCATCAATCACTATCACATGGCAGTTTCATGTGGTTCCGAGTCAATTAGTCAGAACCACTTAGCGACTTATCAATCTGCCTTGTCCAAGTGATGTAATCTTACCTAATCAATCATGGCCACTTGACTGTCAGTCTGAATCCTCCTTTCCGTTCTGATGTTTTGTCCCGTCTAGAAGGTAATGATTCCTTGTTCCCGAGAGGTATGTTGCCGTCCAGAAGGTAATGATTTCCCGTTCTCGAGATGTCGATTCCCGTTCTGGATGCGATGATCTCCCATTCTCGAGATGTCTCGCGACCTCAGTCAATCATCTGTTTCTACTTTCTCGGCGCTTCTCATTAGTCTTGGGTGAGTCCCTTTTGTTCCTCGTGGCAATGAAGTATTTTTTTACCTGTTCATTTTCCCCCAATTGCATTTCGACGATGTTCGTCGATGTGCAATGAATACTTTTAGCACGTGTCCCATTTTTTGGAGAATGACTATTCTTAATCTACTTTCATCAATTCAGGATCATCTTTTATTTTACAAAACATTAAGTGTTGTGCAAGAAAGTTCATAAATATTTTCAAATAATGAGATAATGTACCATTATTGCCTCGTTTCTAGGGTTACTGATACGTTCCTTAGAAACTTCATCTATTCTTAATTTTGTTTTATTCCATCATGACACGCGTTCAAGTAGGCTTCATTATTTTCATTCTCTATGTGTTGCTTCGTTTTACGGATCTCACGTCATGCACGTTTCTGATCCATAAGGTTTCCTTTATCCAGCTGTCATGTCGTCACTGGCTTGCCTTTTAAGCAGATTGGGCATATCCATTCGTCACGTATCCTTCTATGTGCTCGTCGTTTGACAAAAAAATTTCATTTTGAATTCATTAACCATTTTGAACTTGGCTTTTACGTTCGCTACATATATATAGGGCCTTAATCTCCCACATTTTTTCACGTTTAATTCTTACTTTGTAAGTTCTTCTTCTTCGTGTCTTTATTTCCTTCCTTTCTTGGTTTAGTTATGGCAGAAAAACCATTATGGGTTACAGTCCTTTTAGTTAGGAATCAAGAAGAGTTTGATCGTTGCCCGTCATAAAGATGTCTTCCCGTCTGATGTTATTTACGGGGTTTAGGGATGGGATACCCAAAATTTTTCCTTGTAATCATCTGTACCAGGTTTCCTTAGCCCCCATGTATATAGTGTTAGGACTAAAACTTCATTTTTCTCCTTTCTTTCAGGATTTTTTTAGTACTTTTCTTCTGGCTCCCTCGCAATACACTCCTAGTACGTATATAATTCTTTTAGGTATAGAAGCCCTCAATAGGAGGCATAATTTGTACATAGGAGTAGATGAAATACGTCGTATACTTTGTTAGGCGGCGCGGTACCTCTTTTTATCTCCCCCCCCCCCCCGGTGCCACTAAGAAATGGGGAGGTTTAGTTATCGATTTTCCATTCGGGGACAAAGGCTGGGATGAAGGGACTCTCAGGATCAGCGAGAATTTGGGCGGTGACGGCCGCTAAACCAGTCCTCGATCCTGGGGAGAGTTCAGTAAGTAGCTTGAGTTCTTTGTTTCCTCTTTTCTCATTTCTTCTCTATTTTTTTTACTAGATACATCTTGTTTCTTAATGCAGATTCTAATCTGAACAAGAGGTCATTTGTCCTGAAAGACGTTGCAGCCTGTCTTTGTGCCGCTTATAGTTGTCCCGAACGGGATTGGAGAGATCTTCTTAATCCAAGGAGAGAGGTCAAAGTCGCGGTGGCACTCGTTTCGATGGTCGAGCCCGTTGCCCCTTCAACCTCTACAACAGAAGCTCACCAGGCCATCCCCATTGCGATCCCCACTCCTTTTTTCATTGGGTAGTCCGGACAAGTTCTTCCGAGTCTTGGGAATCATAATGGGAAGAAGAATATTTTGACCAGGGAGAAAGGGAGTGTGAGGCTCAACAGGAAGCTGCGCAGAAGGAAGACGAAGAACAAGACACAGTCATCAGTTCACTTACAATGAGCTTAAGATGTCAAAGCGTCTTATAACTGATATGTTTGGGACCGTTAGCGGGGAGGAGAGGAGCTTCCATCGTAAAATTGGGACTACCAGTGTTCCAAGCAGGTTTGTGCCCCTGGTTCGTCCCCTCGTTCTAGTTGTTGTGTTTCCATCTACCTTGGTTGATCCTTTGGTCCCGTTAAGTGAGAATATTATGGGTCGGGAGGACGCCACATCTTCTCCCCCTTCACCTGTTCAAAGGTCGTCCTCACCTCTTGCCAGGTCTCAGGGCGCACCTGTGGAGGACGACGGTATTTGGAAGTGGGTGTGTTTCTCAGCAGCCCCACCTGTTAAAGCTTCAGTGAGATTCCTAAAGGATCATCTTCGTTCGCATGTTGCTGCAAAGGGGATCAGGTTAGACATGGATTCGACTGCACTACGTCAGATGTCTGTTATGAATAAAGTCATTGGCCTTAGTCATAGTCTAATGCAGGTAAAAAACTTTAATTGTTCTCATTTATTTTTTTCTTTTGGTTTACGTTCGTTCCACTAATCACTTAGCTATTTCTTCCTGGTAGGCTATGACTTATCATAACAGGCTTCATGCAGATTTCATGCTATGGAGCTCCAGCTGACGAGTTGCTTAAATAAGGTCTGAGAAATTAACTGGGTTCACTGAACGAGAGCGTCTAAAGTTGGTTTAGGCTGAGTTGCGACAAGCTAATGTCCATTTGATTGCTGACTTAAACGCGACTGCAATTGAACGGTTGAAGCTGGAAGCATCTCTAATGGAAGCGGAGATGGTAGCCGAAGCCACTGGGGAAAATATGGTAATAGTTGAAAGGAAGTTGGCTAAGGCTGAGGCTAAGTTGTCCACAACAGATATGAAGTTGACCTCAAGTGAGGCGGCTTTAAGTGAGGTGAAAGAGCGGGAAACTGGTTTCGAGGGTCAGTACCAAGCCATCGTCAACATGGTTGAGAAGATGGCATATTCTTTGGGGTATCGCGACGCTAAGTCTGACCAGACTCCTCACATTCCACTCATTTCTACTCCTGAAGATTTCGTTGAACCTGAGGTGGAGGTCCATGCTGACCCCGTAACATAGACCCTCGTTACCACATTTGAGGTTCCTGCTGAAGCTACTCACAAAGGGGAAACTTAGCACGTGGTGGTTTTTCCTTTGTAATTATTACCTTTCTGTTTTGTTCTTTCTATCTTACTTTGTAGTTTTCCTTTTAATGAAGCGATTTTTTTGCAATATGTGCTTCTTGTCATTTCTAATGGTGAAAACTTATCAGCTGCAAGGCAATTATAAGCAACAAATTTTATCCAAGAAACTCACATGTTTTCTAACACTTAATGAGTTTTTTAAGAGTTATCTCCTTAGTTATTTTGTGAAAGGTAACGGCTTCAAAAAGGTATAAAGAGTTTAGCTACCCTTTTTTCTTTGCGCTCGTTCTTCATTTTCTTTAGAGTTTTTCTCGTAAATTTTTTTTGCCCAGACAATAGTATATTTACCTGTTTTGGTTGTTTATACTTTCTATCCATTGAGGTTGGAATTCCATTTCCGATTACAACGTAATGGGTCTGTTCTCCCTTCCGTTTGTTGTAATTACTTTGTGATGGAATGGGCTCATTTGGAGTCGCATGTTTCCACTTTTTTAGTCTTCTCTCCTTTTGAGAGTAGGATTCATGGGATGCTCCCCAATGACTCTTCATGCCCTCATCTTCTCTTTTGGAAGTAGAATTTATGAACTTTCCCTCCCAATGACTTTTTATGCCCTTAGTTCTTTTCGAAAGTAAGACTTATAAATTGGCCTTCCCAATGACTTTTCAGGCCCTAGTTCCTTCTGAGAGTGGGACTTATGAACTGCCCCTCCTAAAAACTTTTAAGGCTATTAGTTCCTTCTAAGAGTAGGACTTATGAACTGCCCCCGCCAAAGACTTTTTATGCTTTTAGTTCCTTCGAAGAGTAGGACTTATGAACTGCCCCTCCCAATGACTTTTTAGGCTATTAGTTCCTTCTGAAAGTAAGACTTATGAACTATCCCTCCTAAGGACTTTTTATGCCCTTGGTTCCTTCTGAGAGTAGGACTTATGAACTCTCCATCTTAAGAACTTTTTAGGACCTTAATTCTATTATTAGTAGTATTCCGGCTATTCGACGCTACTGTTTTTGTGTGAAAAACTTTTGAGGAAGAAGTACGGGGAAGATGTCTCATTATAATGGGTGTTTTACATTCTTTACACAAAATAAATTTCAGATGAATTGTTTTCGATGGTTTATTCAATTCCGTTCCTTCACCCGTTTTCAAGTGGTAATAACTTATTCCTCCTACTTTACGGATGATCTATGGTCCTTCTCATGTTGGCTCGAGCTTTCTTTCCATTTGAAAGATTTTTTTTAGGATCAGTTCTCTTGTCTGGAATTCTCGTTTCCTCACTTTTTTTTGAAAATAAGATCTCTTTTTATGATTGTAACGAGCCATTCTGATCAGGGCCGCTTCACTTCTTCCCTCTAGTTAATCAAGATCATTTTTCAGGAGCTCCCCATTTTGTTGTCCGTTTAGTTCGGACCTGATGGTAGGGATTTTAATTTCTACGGGATGATGACTTTTGCTCAGTATGATAATGCAAACGGGATTTCTCCCGTTGTTTCTCTCAGAGTCATTATTTATGCCCATAGGACTGCGAGAAAATCTTCTATCCGTTTTCCTTTTACATATTCTAGACGCTTCTTCAGGTTATCAAGTATGACTCGTTTGATCTTTCCACTTGTCTGTTCACCTTGGGGTAGTAAGGTGTGGAGAAGCGATTCATGATTTTCAGATATTTACAAAATGTTCTTACCAAGCTCTCGGTAAACTAAAGTCCCTTGTCAAATTTCAAGATCTGAGGGATCTCATACATGCACACCAAGTTCATCCATAGGAACCATTTTACCTCTTTCTCACGAATTCTGACAAAGGCTTCGGCCTCGATCCACTTAGTGAAATAGTCTATTGCAACTAACAAGAAACATTTTTTAGTAGGTGCCATATGGAGTGGTCTAACAATGTCTGGGGCCCATTGCATGAACGACTAAGGACTAACCATCATTTTGAGTTCCTCGGGGCCATTTTTGCTACGGGCGTGAAACGCTAACACTTGTCATATTTTTCGCATACTATTTGGCACCTTGATACATTTGGGGCCAGTAGTATCCTTCATTCATGACTTTATGGGCTAGTGATATGCCCCCGGTGTGGTTTTCGCATATGCCCTCATAAATTTCTGCTAGTACATATTGGACTTCTTTTTCTCGCAGGCACTTCAGATGTGGTCCTATAAACATTTTCTTATATAGTACTCCGTTAACCATTGTGTACCTGATATTTCGATGTCACGTCTTTTTGGAAAGTAGTTTATCTTCAAGAAAGTGGACTATGTTGTCCTGCCAATTGGGCTCCCGTTTAATTTCTATATTGGCCATGTTGGTTAAAGAGAGCAGGATGCTTGGTTTTTTCAGAACCTCTACGGGGACGTTCCTTCTATAAGGGAGGTGTAATGAGATCCCAGGTTTCCTAGGGCATCAGCATGCCCGTTCTTCATTCTTAGAATTTGTTGGATTTCATAATTTTTAACGTTTTGAGGAGATCATTCGCCCGTTGTAAGAATTTTATCGTCCGTTCATCTTTTGCTATGTATTCTCCCGTGACATGTTTTATGATCAGCATGGAATCTTAGAAAATCTTAACTTTAGTTACCTCATATTCTTGCAGCAGTGGATATTCCCGCGATGTCGTATTGGTTCAGCTCAATTGACCATTTTTCTATTCTTTCGCTTGTCTCTGTCAAGTTGAGAAGGCTTTTAATGGGAGTGTCAGTCAATACTTCGATGTTGTGGTCTTGAAAGTAGGGCATCGAATTTTGTGCTGCAGTTACAACCATTAATACTAGTTTCACCATTCATTTATACCTTGTTTTCACCACTACAAGGCTTTTACTCACAATGTATACATGTTTATGCTTCCTTTGTTCTTCTTTGATGAGTGCTGCACTGACTACCCCAGTTGAGATGGCTATATAACAGAAGTTGTTCGCCTGGAATAGGTTTGGAGAGTAAATGGGGGGTAGTCAGGTACTCTTTAATTTTTGTAAATGCTTCTACACGGTCTTCATTCCAATCCTTGTTGAATTTTTCCGCAATCTTTTGAAAAGCAGTTTGCATCTGTCCATTGACCTGGATATGAACCTGTTTAGGGTGGTCAATCTTCCCGTTAGCCCCTGGATTTCTTTGAGGTTTCGCGGGGACCTCATTTCCATAATTGTCTTCACTTGATCTGGGTTTACTTTGATTCCCCGTTGTGCAATTAGATGTCCATGGAACTTTCCTGCTGACACCTCAAAAGTGCATTTCTCCTGGTTTAGGTTCATGGAATTTTTCCTTAGAACAAAGAAGGCTTCTTTGAGATCTTGAATGTGGTGTCCCTGTTTCTTATTTTTGACCAGCATGTAATCAACATAGACTTCCATATTTTTTCCACTTTGCTAGCGAAAAACTTTGTTCACTAACCTTTGATAAGTCGCGCCAACATTCTTTGACCGAAAGGGCATGACTTTGTAGCAACACCGAAAGGGCATGACTTTGTAGCAACACCGAAAAGGCATGACCGAAAGGGCATGACCGAAAGGGCATGACTCAGTAGTGAATGAAGTCTACGTTAATGATATGCTTAACAATTCATGATTGTAACCTGATTAAGCGTCCATGAATCTGAGCAGTTCGTGCCCAGAAGTGGCATCTACCATCTAATCTATCATTGGCAGCGAGTATTTGTCTTTGGGGCATGCTTTGTTTAGGTCAGTAAACTCGACGTAGATTCTCCACTTCCCATTCTTTTTTCGCACCATTACTACGTTAACGAGCCATTCGGGGTAGTTCACCTCTGTGATGAAACCTGCCGCTAAGAGTTTCTCAACTTCTTCTTTAATCTCTTGATTCCTCTTAGGGGCGAAGCTTCTCTTTTTTGTTTCACAGGTTTCATAGTCAGGTACTCTTTAATTTTTGTAAACATTTCTTCACAGTCTTCGTTCCAATCGCTCACAGAATTTTTCTGTAATCTTTCCAAAAAAGGTTTGCATCTTTCCGTTGACCTAGAGATGAACCTGTTTAGGGCAGCCAATCTTCCCATTAGCCCCTAGATTTCTTTAAGGTTTCGTGGGGACCTCATTTCCATAATTGCATTCACTTTATCTGGGTTTACTTTGATTCCCCGTTGTGTAATTAGATGTCCGATGAACTTTTCTGCTGACACCATAAAAGTGCAGTAACTGCTTTAGAATTTGCAAAGAAAAAAGCCACAGAAAAGGTTGAAGGACTCGTAGATCTATAACAATTATAGGGAGACAATCAGGATGACTCAAGGTACGAGGCAGGAGAGCAAACAGAGCCCCTGTTCTTAGAGAAAGGGACCCATAAGATAACAAACATCGGTGCCCGTCTAAAAGAAAGTGAGAAAAAGAAGTTGAAAGAACTGAGACCCCGCAGGGACCTCATTTCCATAATTTGTTCACCAACATTTGATAAGTCACGCCAGCATTCTTTAACCCAAAGGGTATGACTTTGTAGCAATAGACGTCGTACTCAGTAATGAAGGAAGTCTTTTCCTAATCGGGTTGGAACATCCTTACTGAATTGTAACCTGAGTAAGCATCCATGAAGCTGAGCAGTTCGTGTCCAAAAGTGTCGTCTACCATCTGATCTATCTTTGGCAGCGGGTATTCATCTTTGGGGCTTGCTTTGTTTAGGTTAGTGAAGATGACGTAGATTCTCCACTTTCCGTTCTTTTTTCACACCATTACTACTTTAGCGAGCCATTCAAGGTAGTTCACCTCTCTAATGAAACTTGCCACTAAGAGATTCTCAACTTCTTCTTTGATCACTTCATTCCTTTTAGGGGTGAAGCTTTTTTTTTGTTTCTCAGGTTTCATAGTGGGATTAGTGTTTAACCTGTGGCAGATTATTTCCTCTGGGATGCCGAGCATTTCCTGTGTTGTTGTCGTGAACACATATTTCTTTTCCCTTAGGAATTCTATCAACTTCTTTTTCTCACTTTCTTTGAGACGGGCACCAATGTTTGTTATCTTATGGGTCCATTTCTCTAAGCATAGGGGCTATGTTTCCTCTCCCGCCTCATACCTTGGGTCATCCTGACCGTCTCCCTATAATTACTATAGATTTGCGGGTCCTTCAGCCTTTTCTGTGGCTTTTTTCTTTGCAAATTCTAAAGCAGTTACTGAACAGCAATGAGTCACGGCCTGGTCACCTTTTATTGTTTTCACTCCTTTTGGGGACGAGTATTTCAACACTTGATAGAATGTTGAGGGTACAACTTTCATTTTGTGGAGCTAAGTACTTCCTAGGATTACGTTTTGCGAGGAAGTTGTTCCTAACACCATGAATTCACACATATGGTTAAACGGGTCTGCGCTTACTGGGAGCGTTAAGGTTTCTTCTAAATAGCTAATGGCTTCGTTGAATTCGATCAACGGTTGTGATGTTCCTTGTAATTTTTTATCGTTCATGGACATTTTCTCTACGATTGCTCGATATAAGATGTTTACTGCACTGCCGTCGTCTACCAAGACTCTCCTTAACAAGCAGCTGCCAACCTGAATGTAAATAACGAGGGTGTCATTGTGGTACTCGTTGTTTTCTAGATCGGAGTTGCAAAACACAAGTAGCGAGTCTCCATGGCTAATTAATTGCTTCAGCTGATGTCTTTCTAACGCTGCCCATTTGCTGTATTTCTTCCTTTCCTTTTTTGTCATCCCTTCTTGCTCAGTTAATGCTATAACCGTGTCAACGATGCCTAGGGGTTGTCTCCCCTTATTATTCCTATCCTCTTCCTGGTTGTCTTTCAATCTTGAGTTTTCGTTCATCTCTTTTCACAAATTGGCTAAGGTACCATTCTTTGATCAATTGTTCAATATAGTCTTTGAGCTAGAAGTAGTTTCGCGTGTATTGTCTGTTGCTCTTATGATAGGAGCAATATTTGTCTTTGTCTTTGTAACTAGGTTTCAAAGGGAATGGGGCTGGTCTTATCATCCATGGTTCATCTCTGATTGTCTCTAGTATTTGATTGACCGGGATGGTCAATTTGTGTAGATCTTGTCCTTCGGGTGGATTCTGTCAAAATCTCAGCTCAGTTGGGCCTTCTTCCCATCCACTATTTTTTGTTTCGTCATGCTTCCTCCCTTCAAGTCTTGAGCTTCTTTCCCACTTCTGAGACTCTTCTTCCTTCCGTTTAACCGTTCTTCGCACACTTGTATTCTCTTCCTCTAACATAATATAAGTTCATGCCCGTTAAAAAACCTATGCCATGGAAATGGGCTTTACTTTGAACAGGTCCTCAAAGAAAGGCAATTCCTGGTCCAGACCTCATCGGAAGTCCAATCTGGAGAACCGGTCATCGTAGTTATCTATCTTGACCATTTCATATTTGAAGTGGCGAGTGTATTCTCGCAGGGACTCCTCCTCCTTGGTGGAGATCGTCATCATATGTTCCGCGTCTTCCATGACAGTACGATATGTTGAGTACTGTTTTATAAAAACTGAGAACATAATAGCGAAGTTAGTGATTGGGTGCATTGGTAAGGAGTAGTACCACTTCAAAGATGTCTCATCTAAACTGGTAGGGAGCATTCTACACATCATCTTGTCGTCGTGTTGATACAACGCCATGTCTTGTCTAAATCGTCGGAGATGGTCTACGAGATCAAACTTTCCTTCTTAACATTTGAACATGGGCACGATGAATTTTTTGGGTAGGGGTGCTGCTAGAACTTTTGGGCCTAACGATGTCCTAATAAGAGACTCAAGGTTCCTTTTTTCCATACTCCTGAGATTCCTTATCGCTATCAGTTTTTTGTCTAACAGCTCCTCGAGTGCTTCTTTTGACATGATTCGGGGTTGCCGAACCTCTCCCCTAATTTCCTTCATAAGGTTTCACGATTGGACTTCTTCTTCTCGCCGTATGCTCATGTCGTTCTTTGTAGGGTAGGTCTCTTGAGCCTTTTTCTCAGGCTCTCAATGAAAGCACCAAAATGTAAAGGATTTTTCCTGTCCTCCTCAAGATTAAGGGAAAACTGTATTGATGTGGATGAAATTTGTATTAGTATTAGTGATACATAAAGAAATGTTTGATCATCCAAAAGAAAAAATATTCTTGAGTTCAAAGTCCCTCCTTTTATTAAATAGATTGGCTTCATATATATCTCCCATATTGCTTGGGTTTCAATAAAAATAATAAAACAATTCTAAATATCAGATGAAGTCAAGCCTAGAGTAACACCCATTCGTGGGATCTCATTTCTTCTTAATCTTACATGTACTCAGCCACCCATCAATCACTATCACATAGCAGTTCCTTATGGTTCCGAGCCAATTAGTCAGAACAACTAAATGACTTACTAATATGTCTTGTCTAGGTGATGCAGTCTTACCTAATCAATCATGATCACTTGACTGTTAGTTTGAACCCTCATTTCCATTCTGATATTATGTCTTGTCTAGGAGGTAATGATTCTCCGTTCTCGAGAGGTCGGTTCCCGTCCAGGAGATAATGATTCCCCGTTCTCGAGATGTCGATTCCCGTTCTGGAGGCAATGATCTCCCGTTCTGGAGGCAATGATCTCCCGTTCTCGAAATGTCCCGCGACTTCAACCAATCAGTCATTTCTGCTTTCTCAACGTTTATCATGAGTTCTAGGTGAGTTTCTTTTGTTTCTCGTGGCAATGAAATATTTTTTACCAGTTCACATGCCATTTAGCAGAATGTGAGAATTTGGTATATGAGACACTTGACTTAATATGAGGATTGAATATATGACATTTGGTGTAATTTGAAATACTCATACCCAACTTTATATATATAATAATACTAAATAATAATAAATCATTTTAATAAGTGATTAAAATATCATCTATAAAATAGTGTAAGGTTTAGAATTGTTCATTTTTATTTCACATTGGCGGCGTCTTAGTAAAATACCACATATTTGATATTTTTCAACAATCATGTATTGAAGTTGAATTCTTACTACATAAAGTATGATTACTAATAATATTGCTACGGTGATCATAAAGTAGACAAAGCGATCAAAACAACAGTGATTTGAAATTTTGTTTGAGAGGTTAAAGTAATGGAAATGAAAATTTATAGACAAATAAGAAGTACAATATAAATAAGAATTATGTCATTCAATCTCATATATATGAGAAGAAATCAAGAATTTCTGGGGCACTAACACGAACAAAAATTATTGAAAAGTCTACGGTTTGGGAGATAGTAAAGCAATCCGAAATCCCAAGAGCTAATCTAAAATCACCTAATCAATTCACCATAACTTTCATAGTTACTTTATTTATCTGAAGTCGTGTAAACTAGAAATGAATTAACAAATATGTAGCAAGACTTACTCCCTCTCATTCTAAGAATAGTTGAAGAGAGATATCTCCGGTCACCAATATTGACATAAAAAAAGTAAAAATGGATAGTTAAGTAATGCTTTACAACTTACAATGTAATTTTAAAAATATAGTATTTAAATTTTAAATCTGATACAAATAAAACAACCACGATTACACAATCTCACAATGCATCAGCACACAATGTTCATATAACGCTCTTTAATTATTCAACCTAATTGACCAAAATCAGGTCTCCAACCATGGACACCTAGAGAAAACGCCCAATCCTCGCCGTCCGGGTAGTCTGGGTGACGGCCAGCAACCCACCTGACCTGCTTTATTGGCCCGTTTATTTTGGGCCTTGGGATCTTTGGGCCCTGGTACGTCAATCCTCCAAACGAGCTTGTCGAGTCACAACCCCACCCAATAACCGGTCCATTATTTGTAGATGGGTTACATTGTGGACATGGATGCATAGTTGGGCCTTATTAGATTTTCCATTTTTTTAATAATAATGTTAATAAATAGTAACTTCTATCAAATATAATAAATAATGACCACAAGTACTATAAAAAAATAACCCACTCACGTTCAGACTTTCACGCAGAAGAAAAAACTCTCGCCCCACACACCACTATTCGAAATTTCAATATTTAATATAATATACATAGTATATATTATATATAAATGTGTAATTTTTAGCATATATTTTATATGTGTACTATACATTAATAAACTTTGTGGAAAAAAATTCAACACTTTATTGGCGTCCGTGGGGGAGGGTTTTCGGCGTGGAATTTTGGTTTTTTTTCTTTTTTTCTTTTAATTTGGGTGGCTGTTTTTTTCTTTTATTTTATCTTTAGTTATTTTTTTTCTTAAAAATGATATATTTTTTATGTTGGCTCTTTCTTTAAATAAAAAAAATTTTGTATCATCAAAAGTAACTGAATATTCAATATTCATTCATATCATCAATTACCACGTGTCTAAAAATATTATATTTTATTTAGATTTTAAGTGGCGAGAATAAGTAAATTCTTGAAATTTATATAACGTATACACACATCATCAAATGATATAGAGCAATACTGAATATTTCAGTACTTCGGGAGTATCAAAAAAATTTCGGGTGGTAGAGGTGGTGGTTGCTGCAGCAAGAGTCATATAGTCATATTCGCTATTTGACAGACGCGGTATGGGTCATCCATCGGTCACCCCATGTACTCATCACTACACTTGTTGAATAGATGAAATATAATCAAGGTATATCTTTTTATCATATGTTGAGTTAATCATCAAAAGAAGAATTAGGTAAAAAATTAATATACATTCTCGGTAAATAAAACTTCCATCGAAGAGAAATAAATGAAAGGTTTTCATAAAAATTCTCGTAGAATCGAGAATGAAGTTTTCATTTTATACCATATCATAAATTAACAACTGCATCCAATCTCCAAGAGAATCCAAGTTGTTTCGAACTCTCTCTTCTTGAAACTCAATTCTATCTAATCTATTTTTTTCTTTGTGGAAGGAGAAAGATATCACATTACCAACTCAGCAATTTAGATGTGCTTCGACATATGGGTAAGCAATATAAAATTTATAGTATTTAACATTTTAGAAGATTTTTTTTAACAATTTTTAAATATATTGAGTTAATAGTCATTTAAGGTTGATCATTTCTTTTATACTGTAGTAACCTTTTTGTTTAAACTTCAAACTAGTATATCTAAATAATAATTAAAATTTCAGATTTCAAACAAATAATTAAGAAAGTTTTTCCTTTAAACTCCATTAATTGCTTTTGAAATTTTGAATATTTGTCCATCATTGAGTCATTTTCATAAACATTTCAATATTTTATCTTTTTTCATTTTTCCAAATTCAATTAATTAGCAATATCTCAAGTTTAAAGCTTCCATCTCTTAATACTTCTTTTTTTAAGTTAAAAAATCTATAAAATCATAATATACCTAAATAATGATTTTTTAAGGTCAATGAATTCAATCAAAAGATTTACACTTATACAATAGACATACTCCAGGTATACAACATATACTATAGTGTTAAACCCAGAACTAGATAGATAATAACACACACTATACTACCACACACAGAGATCACGCATGACAAACTAACTAGATCAGTTAACCGTAACGAAGATACAACACAAACCACACCAAAGAATCGCACAAAGCGAACCAAAGAAGAAAAACTACACCTAACCAGAATACAACACAGACAAGGTAACTATCACAACTTATTCAATCCAAACTAACTAAACACCTCAAGAAGAAACCAAGGTGCACCACAATAAACTACACTAACTAACGTAATCGCAAAAATACCGAACAACCCAAATCAATAATAATACAACGACCACTACCTTAGAACAGCCACACGAGTGGCATCACTAGGGAAACCCTTGCCAATGGTTGAAACCCGGGAAATTACAATCTTACCTGACACGTAATAAATAATCAATTCATCGAGCAACTCAAATCTGATCATAACTCTCAACAATCAAGCATGGTTAGCGTGTAAATTTGTACCTCGAGTAAATCCACAAGATCGAAAAAATCAAGGGATATCGAGGAACAGAAAAGCATCCAGACCTCATTCTGATGAGAGGTGGCTCTCAACTCCAATTGAGTCCGTGGTGACCATCACAAGGGAGAGAAACCGACAACCAATCACGGAAAATGGAGCAACAAAGCCCCGCATCACGAATCCCAAAACACCATTATTTCTGGCAAAGCAATGAGCTTAGGTTGAAGAGAAACCTGAAAAAACTCGCGAGGCTTACCACATGTCTAAGTGGCGGAAACCTTGGGCAATGATTTTTACTCTACATTAGCATTAACTAAATTCTTTCATCTTAAAATACTAGATTTATCCATTCTTTCCATATTAAAAAATTCAAAAATTTCCATCTTTAAATCTCAAATTTGGTAGCTTATTGGCGTAGGAGTCCTACTATAGGACTAATAATTATTAGAAAAATAAACTAACAAAAAATGATAAAAATAATTAATAAAATATTAATGATATAATGTACTAGAGTGTAGTTAGTTAATATATTTCTCCTAATGTAATTATAATATATATTTTACACTAAAATGAGTAAATATGTGGTCAGTTAGTAATTCATAAATCCATATTGTAATAAATATTTACAATATTATGCAAGAATAAGTCTTCTTAAAATAAAATACTTTTACTTTATTGTTATTAACTAATAACTTATTGCTATATTAACATACATTAATTTATTGCCACTAATTAGTAAAACATAACCGATTAATAGATTTTATTTGAGTATAATTATAATAAATATTCTACACATATAATCTACTAGTCAATACACACATGTGATGTACATGTCTTTCAAGATATTATATTTGTAGTTATGATTATTATTTATAGTCTTGTTTGTTTTTACGAATTAAAAGAATATGCATTTATTCTCATATTACTTTTTCTAATTTATGTGAGTAAAATCAATATAATATAATATTATTTATATTTATTTGTTGTTATATTATTATTTAACGAAATTGTAGAAGACCTTAATATTTTTAAAAAATTATGATAAAAATTTACAATAACATGCAAGTATTTATCCTCCTAGAAGGAAATATTGACCTATAATTTACTAGTTAATAAAATTTTGATAATAATTTACAATAATATGCAAGTATCTATTCTCTTAGAATGAAATATTGAACTATAATCTACTAGTCAATACACATGTGCGATGTACGAGTATTTGAATATATTATATTTGTAGTTATGGTTACTACTTATAATCGTGTTTGTTTATGTGAAGTAAAAAGATAGGCATTCATCCCCATATTAATTTTTCTAATTTACGTGAATAAAATCAAGACAATGTTATATTATTTTTATTTCTATTTGTTGATACATTATTATTCAACAAAAATGTAGAAAAAGAGAGTATATAATAGAAATGTGCTCTACAAATTAAAGAAATATGACATTGTTAAAGGTAAACAATCAATTTCATATTTTTATTTTAAACTTGATATTAATTCTTTTGTTAAAATTTTTATTTTTTATTAGTAAAATTTGTGTGACTGTATAAAATACTAAATATACTAACATATAAAATATAACATGACTAAAGTCTTTAAAAGTGCGTTGTAGTTGAATTATATTTTTGAAAAACATTATTCAAAATTTTAAATAACATGTTACAATTCACTCAAAGTTATCAAATTTAAGTTAACTTAAAATTTATTTATTATTCTTTCAAAATCATTAAATAGGTGAGTGCACTTAAAAAATTAATGTCTACTTTCAATTTATTAAAATTCTAAAAGTAACTAATTATTTAATGCTACATGTAAATAATAAGGTTATTTTGGGTAATGTATTGTAATAAGTGGACAAAATTCTTCAAAGATGTTTCTCATATTCTCCCCACTTTTAATATATTATAGATTATAGATAGTTTCTAATTACATTTTAGAAACCTTTTTTGTTTTCTTATTGTAATTATTTACCCTACTTTGAATGTCCTTAAAATATTTACTTTTGGAAAGTTACATTAATTTATGTGTTAATAATTCATCAATGTAATTATATTTTATTTGTAACAGTAAAAAATTATTTAAATGTGATAGTTTTTCTTTGACTTATGGTAAAAATAGATATTTTAGGTATGGTATTCCAACCTTTTAAATTCCCACCTATTCTCTTTGATCTGGAATTGAACAATTTGAATATGTTTTCTAATATTTTAGATTGTCTTCAAAATCAATTTAATTAACAATACCTGTATTACAAATCTTTCCGTATCCATATTCTACTTTTGTCATTTATAAAAACTTTCGTAATAAGGATCTTCATGCTTTTCCATTAATTTAAATTTCTCTCTTTTTATTATTATTATAATAATGTTTTAAAGAAATTATTCGTGGGGAATTATTATGATTTGAGTTGCTTTTTGGTTAACTATTTTAAATATCGGTTAATTTATTAATAATAATTATTTTTGGATTTTTTGTGATTTTTTTTAAGTCTGTATGTTTGGCTAAAAATCTTAAAAAATATATCATCTTTTGTTGAGGATCCCAACATAAGAAGTTATATTTCTTAGAGCTCTAAGCTCAACAACGCATATCAACTCAGCACAAAAGTTGATAAAAAAGCATGTCTACCACTTTTTTTCTTTTTCTTTTTATATATACATTTTAGTGACTAGTCTTTTCATTTTCAACACGATGGGGCATGTATAATATAACTTTTCAAGTTGTTAAGAACAAAGGATGATCTATATTCCTTTAGGCAATGATGACCTTAGGCAAAAATGATCCTTGAAAAGTATTTCATGTAAATATAACCTTTAACTAATATTATAGAGTTACTGAAGTATCAAATTTCAAAAATATCTTGTGATATGTAAAAGAAACTAACTATGCAAAATCTTATCTTATCTAGTTTCAAATAAAATCTTATCTTATATATACATATACATATATATACTGTATTAAAATTGGTTTAAAAAAGAGAAACTTTTGATTTCTTTTTTTACCCTTTAAGCACCACTAAATATAGTAAGATTAGATTCTTTCATTTGTTTTTTCATTTATACTTTGATTCACTTATAATTTGTATTTTATTTTTTTCACTTACAATTACTTATTAGAAATTCGAAGGTCTGTATAGATGAACTTAAAAATCTATGCACAATATTAGTCAATATTGACGAGTTATTTTGTCTACCTGCATGAAATTTTTGAACCGGTGTATGATGAATTCACTTTAATATTTTTTATGTTTTTCAATTTTAGTTTTATACTAAATGTGATCTTGCCCAATGTCCATCATCTATAAGATAACATGGTTTGTAAGATCATATTTTCCGTTCTTTAAAAAAATTTCGATATTTTTTATCCCATCTTACAATATACATTTACAAGGAGATATGTTTCTTAATTTAAAAAAAATTTAGTGGATAATTTAGCATCTTTAAGTGATGCATGACTTATCAATATCTGCTCTATATATCTAAAATTATTTAATTTTATACATAAGAAAATAACATTTTTATCATTACTTATTTTACTTTTATTTTAGATTTAAAATAATATCAAATCAGCTGATATATTTATTTCAACGCTAATATTAATTTTGAATATTATGGGTCATTAAAAAAATATAAATTTTACATTAAAAATATAATGGGTCATTTTTGCATGTAAAACTTTAAAATAAGTTATACATTATAATTTCAAAAAATGTATAGGTATGTGAGCCCAAATCATAAATGTTCAACTCTCAACAATTCAATATCTACTAAATTCCACCAACTAATTAATCACTTCCCATATATATATATATGAGACGTAATACTTAACAATAATGTCAAGACAATTTAAGTTTTTCTCATGAATAATGAGCGAATTATTAATGTTTCATCTGAAAATTCTAGGTAACTAGTCAATTGCCCGTGCTACACGTGTGATCTATAAAACATATTTTATTTGATCATTTTTTATTGTACTACTATATGAAATTGGTCACTTAGAACTAAATAACAAAATATATTAACAAAAAGTTGGAGATGAGACATTATTTTTGTTGTTTCTTTCTTTTTTTCTTTTAGTTAACTAATTGATTATCCGTTCATCAAATAAGTTCAAATTTAAAATATTTATTCGAAATAATTTTCAAACCTTGGTGGTAATTTTTTCTTTGTTATACTTGCATTTCTTTACTCCCTAAGTCCGATATCTTTCGGATTGCCTCATGAACTTTAATTCATCATCCTTTCTCATTCAAAATAGATTTGTTCACTTCATAAAAATAGAAGTAAATATGAAATTTATTTTGCTGATGCAACAAATAGTGATTTAAAATTAGTTATTATAAAAAACATCACCAGAAATATAAATATTCAATCTATTAACTTATTAATGAGAAATATGCGTGAAACCAATTGCTAAAGAAATTTAAAATTGAAAGAAGAGTAATGCTAGCAATATTATTTTCAACAGTCATCTAGACACTCTCTTCTATAATATATAATATAGAGGGAAGCAAGGGAGAAACATTTTTGGACAATCATGTCCACATTTTTTTCTTCTAAATCTTAAAAGTGCCCCTTAAAAGTACACTTAACACATTTTTATTCATTGTTACTATTATTTTTTATCACTGTCACAAAATATGACCATTTGACACATATGGAGAGTCATTAACTTAATGAATACAAGTTTTAGTTTGAACAATATCTTCTTTTCAAATGAAACACCATTTTTTAAGCAATGAAACAATACCACTTTTTAAGTATAGAAATATATATTGTTATGATAAAAACAAGCAGTATATAATTATATAAATATAGTTATACACAATTTACAAACAAAAAATAAATTTACAATACAAACAAAAAATAGAAGATCAACGTTTAAAATAAAACATGAAATAAATAATTTAATTATAATGACATCATTTTATCTTTTAATCTTTTAGAGCATATTTCTATTGTATAATTTTAAGTTTTTAATCCACAAACATTCATGATGTGGTACAACATGGTTGAATCAAAATATATCAATAAATACAAATAATAACAATATTACATTGTACTGATTTTATTCAAATAAATTGAAAACAAATATGATGTTATATATTTCTATGTAATTCACATAAATACAACATGATTATGAGTAATAATCACAACTAAAAATATAATATATTTGATTACACGTACATCGCACGTGTGTATTGATTGGTTCTATAAAAATGTCTTGTGTCACATTTTTACTTTTCATAAAAGATGTCAAAATGAATCTAATATTGGAATATGACTTTTTCTTTAATTTACAGACTTGTCACCAACCCATGTGTTTCTCTATCTTACTGTTGTCACACAATTTCATATAAGGAGTAAAAAAACTTTCATATAAAAATTACATTTATATTAAATTACGTTGTCGAAAAATTTAGATTTTAAATTTGAGTAAATTTTTATTGCAAATTTCGAAATCAACATTGCCGTGAAGTTTCAGGAAGAAAAGATTTCAGCAAACACATTTTTCATGAATAATTTTTGTATGAGGCATCAATGTTTTCATTTTTTGTATACATATTTTTTGAAAACTCGATTTCATGGTTAGTTATGAGATATTATTTTAGTGATTACATTCATTATGTCCATTTTGGTAGTATCTGAAAGTTAATTATTCAGAATATTTTATTTGACAACTAATTATTTAGAATACTTAAGATATGATATTTGAGAAGTCAAATATTCTTTATGAGTTTAAGATTGTGAATAAAGATGGAAAATAATGAGGTTATGGAGAAATAACCAGTTTATATAGTATTCAAAACAACACAGTATACAAGATTTCATGATGAAAAAAGTGGTGGAAATGAATTTCTAGAGATATAGAGATTGATGGTAAATTTGTAAATAAATTTAAAACTCATATCACAATGTTAGACACATTTTGATCGTTTTTATGAAAATAAAAATGTTACGCATGACACTTTTATAGAGTGGAAGTGTCTAAACAACTGTGGAAAAAGAGTATTACTAACATTTTTCTTGAAAGAATATCAAACATGGGTAAAAAAAATAGTAATTATCAACAATAACTATTTTACACATTTCCAAAAGAAATGAGTATGTAGTCATAAGAGTTGTATAATTAATCCATATACAATTTGATAAACACATTCCAATGTGATAAAAAAACTAATTGAAGATAGTTTTTAGTTTTAATTAAATAATCATCATCTTATAATTATCTTATAATTATCTTAACGTACTTATAAAATTAAATATTAAAGTATTTAATATTTCTATTATTATTTTTATATGTTCATTAAAGATGAAAAGTTAGACAGTTGGACATAGACACATGGCGTAAGTTAAGTATGACACTTGACGTAATTAAAGGAGTGCATACCCAGCTTTATATACACTAGTCGAAACGTATGTGCTTCACACGTATTTAACTGATTTAAAATATATATAATTTCAAATTGATTTTAATATTGAAATTAATACACCATCTTAAAAAATTATTCTACATCTAAACTAAAAGTAAAATAGTAATAGTGATAATTTGCTTATAATATTAACATTAAAATGCTATTATAATGTTAACGTTATAATGCTATTTGAATATTATATAAAATAATTTTATTCCATCAATTTGTTATATCCTTAAGAATAATTATATCATATTAACAGATACTACAAAATATTTAATTTATAAATTATAAGGAACAAATTATTATTGACTTATAATTGAATAATTATTATAAAAGATCTTGAAATCAATATTCAGATATTCACATCTCTTATTACATAAGAGATGGAAAAGTAAAACCCAAGATACTCAATCAATATTCAAATGTGTAATTTTTGGTATTTATAAATATACCCATATTATAAAATTTCAAAAAATTCCCCTAATTATCTGCTATTGTCGAAAATTACATGACCTCCTAGAATTTTAGTTGTATCACAATTCATCAATCCAATTGATAAATATAATTTATCATTATCAATTAATTATTTTATTTAACTAGTTAATTAATTCAATACAACAATTACACTTAACTAACTTAAGTGACATCACCTATCACATATAGTTGTAGAAAATATGTATTGGCACCAAAACATATTTTGGTCAAACTTAGTTCATTTTTCTATTCATATTCTCTGTGCTTTTTCTTAGACTGAATTGACCCACATGAACAAAGCTTAGGATTCAAATACCCGATGAATTTATCTTCATAAATTCCTGACCTATTTAATCCTGACATCGTATGACTCCGCTATAGGTTCGATGCCGATCAACTCTCGATTCATGCGCACTACATCTTCTGTTGGTATCACATATAGAGTTGTAGGAAATATGCCAGGTCACAAAAACACATTTTGGTCCAACTTAGTTCGATTTACTATTCATGTTCTTTGAGCTATTTCTGAGACCGGACGGATGCACATGAGCAGAGTTTAGGATTCAAATACCCGACGAATTTATCTCCATAAATTTATGACCTATTTAATTCTGACATCATACGACTCCACTATATATTCGATGCCGAATCAACTCTCGATTCATACGCGCTACATTTTCTGTTTGTGTAAGTAAACTCTATTTATTTTCACAGTCCACAGAATATTTTAACATAATACCCATCGTGAATATCATTACCAAGAGCAGAATATAAAATTATCATTTTACCCCTCTCGTTATTATTTCCTTAACTCATTTATTGACTGTGAATAAGAAAGACATTATAGTGAATTGTCTTGTACAATTCATAAGTCTTATTCAATGACTCATTTCATCGAATACTTGGCAAAATTAATTTATTCACACACACATCACTAAAATATGAGGTGATATTGTTGCTTTCGCAATTCAACCATGAATTTCATATATGTGGATCACGCAACTCCTACTAAATTAAATTATAATTCCAACAGTCGAAGTATTGCCCGCCAATTCAAACTCACTCATTTGACATATCAAAAATTACAACTAGGCAAGTCAAGTTACGTATTCAGCTCAGAGTTAATGTAATTATAAAAATACCCTTAAGATGTAACAATTAGATTTATAGCTAGATAAACGGTTTTGGGCTCTATACTAATTTGTTATTGGCCTATTTAACATGTTCATAATATGTCTAGGTTAACAATTGAAAAAACTAATTTGTTATTGGTCTCCACTTTTATGCCCCAAGGCGACATCAAAAGGTTCAACCTAAATTATAATCAGATTCGATTGTCCAGTCGATCTTAAGACTGCGAATATCGTTTTGAACTATTTCAGAAGAGTTCATCTAGAGACACTTCTGTCTTCACTCTTCTTTCGTTGACAATAGTTTTAGAACTTGAATAATTTATAAACACGCTTTAATTTAAAATAAAACTTTCAATTGTATTGATAAAAAATTAATAATACAAATGTCTGACTACTTTATGGACTTATTACAATGAGAGGTGGATCTCAACTTCGATTAAGTCTGCAACGACCACCACATGGGAGAGAAACCGGCAACCAGTCATGGAAATGGAGCAACAAATTCCCACCATCACAAAGCCCAAAACACCATTAGTTCCGACAAAGCAAGGCGCTTAGGTTGAATAGGAAACCTGAAAAAACTCGCGAGGCTTACCTCCATGTCTAAGTAGCGGAAACCTCGGGCAATGGTTTTTACTCTACATTAGCATTAACTAATTTTTTCATCTTAAATTACTAGATTTTCCCATTCTTTCCATATTAAAAAATTAGTAAATTTCCATATTTAAATTTGGTAGCTTATTGGCGTAGGAGTCCTACGGTAGAACTAATAATTATTAGAAAAATAAACTAACAAAAAATGATAAAAGTAATTAATAAAATATTAATGATATAATGTACTCTAGTGTAGTTAGTTAATATATTTTTCCTAATGTAACTATAATATAAGTTTTACACTAAAATGAGTAAATATGTTATCAGTTAGTAATCGATAAATCAATATTGTAATAAATATTTACAATAGTATGCAAGAATAAGCCTTCTTAAAATAAAATACTTTTACTTTATTGTTATTAACTACTAATTTATTTCTACATTAACATTCATTAGTTTATTGCCACTAATTAGTAAAACATAACCAATTAATATATTTTATTTGAGTATAATTATCATAAATATTTTACATATAATAAATATTCTACACGCATAGTCTACTAGTTAATACACACGTGTGATATATGTGTCTTTCAAGATATTATATTTGTAGCTATGATTATTACTTATAATATTGTTTATTTTTGTGAATTGAATAGATATGTATTTATCCTCATATTATTTTTTCTAATTTATGTAAAAATAATGTTATATTATTATTATTATTTTTTGTTATATTAAAATTCAATGAAATTATAGAAGACATCAATTTTTCATACAATTATGAAGATAATTTACAATAACATGCAAGTACTTGTTATCATAGAAGGAAATATTTACCTATAATCTACTAGTCAATATAATTATTATCATAATTTACAATAATATGCAAGAATATATTCTCTTAGAAGGAAATATTGACTTATAATCTGTTAGTCAATACACACGTGCGATGTACGTATATTTGAATATATTATATTTTTAGCTATGATTATTACTTATAATCATTTCTGTTTATGTGAATTAAAAATATATGCATTTATCTCCATATTATTTTTTATAATTTATGTGAGAAAAATCAAGACAATGTTATATTATTTTTATTTTCATTTGTTTATATATTACTATTCAACAAAAGTGTAGAAAACATCAAATTTTCAGGAAAAAAGAGAGAGTATAGTAGAAATGTTAAAAGAAAATGTGACATTATTAAAGGTAAACAATCAATTCCATATTTTGATTTTAAACTTGACATTAATTCTTTTGTTAAAAAATTATTTTTTATTAGTAAAATTTGTGTGACTATATAAAAGATTAAATATAGTAGCATATAAAATATAATATAAATAAAGTCTTATAAAGTGTGTTGTAATTGAATTATATTTTTGAAATACATTATTCAAAGTATTAAATAATATATTACAATCCACTCAAAGTTATCAAATTAAAATTAACTTAGAATTTATTTATTAATTATTTGTTATTCTTTCAAAATCATTAAATAGGTGAATGAACTTAAAAACTTAATGCCTACTTTCAATTTCTTATAGTTTTAAAAGTAACTAATTATTTAATGCTACACATAAATAATAAAGTTATTTTGGGTAACGTATAATAATAAGTAGACAAAATTATCTAAAGATGATTCTAATATCCTCATCACTTTTAATATAATATAGATTGTAGATAGTTTCTAATTACATTTTAGAAACTTTTTTTTGTTTTCTTATTGTAATTATTTACCCTGCTTTGAACGTCCGTAAAAAGATTTATTTTTGGATAGTTACCTTAAATTGTGTGTTAATAGCTCATCACTGTAATTATATTTTATTTGTAACAGTAACAAATTATTTAAATGTGATAGTTTTACTTTGAATTATGGTAAAAACAGATATTTTAGTTATGAAATACCAACTTTTTAAATTCCCACCTATTCTCTTTGATTTGGAATTAAAAAATTTGAACATGTTTTCTAATATTTTAGATTGTTTTCATTTTTCTTCAAAATCAATTTAATTAACATTACCCACATTACAAATCTTTCCTTATCCATACTCTTCTTTTTGTCATTTATAAAAACTTTCCTAATAAGATTTTTCATGCTTTTCCATTAATTTATATTCCTCTCTTTTTACTATTGTTATAGTAATGTTTTAAAGAACTTATTCGTAAGGTATTATTACGAGTTGAGTTTCTTTTTGATTGATTATTTTAAATATCGGTTAATTTACTGATAATAATTTTTTTGGATATTTTGTGAAATAAATTTTTAAGTTTGTACATTTGTCTAAAAACCCTAAGAAAATATATCACTTTTTGTTGAGAATCCCAATATGAAAAGTTATGTTCTCTTAATCTAGTTCTTAGAGCTCTAAGCTCAACAAGGCATATCAACTCAATACAAAAGTTGATAAAAAAGCATGTCTACCAGTTTTTTTCTTTTTTATTTTTATTTATGTATTTTAGTTGTAAGAGATCTAGCCTTTTCATTTTCATCACAAACGGACCATGTATAATATAACCTTTCAAGTTGTTGAGAACAAGGGATGATCTATATTCCTTTTGGCAAGAATGACCTTAGGTAAAAATGACCCTGGAAAAATATTACATGTAAATATGGCCTTTAACTAACATTATTGAGTTGGTGAAGTATCAAATTTCAAAAATATCCTTGTAATATATAAAAGAAATTAACTATGCAAAATCTTATCTTACCTAGTTTAAAAAAATATTATCTTTAAGTCCCACTTAGTAAGATTATGTTCTTTCATTTGTTTTTCATTTATATTTTTATTCACTCATAATTTGTATTTTATTTTATTAACTTACAATTACTTATTAGGAATTCGAAGGTCCGTATAGATGAACTTAAAAATCTATGTACAATATTAGTTAATATTGACGAGTTATTTTGTTTACTTGCATGACATTTTTGAGTTGGTATATGATGAATTCACTTTAATATTTGTTACGTTTTTTAATTTTAGTTTTATACTAAATGTGATCTTGCCCAATGCCCATCATCTATAAGATAACATGATTTGTAAGGATCATGTTTTCTCTTCTTAAAAAAAAATTCGATACTTTTTATCTCATCTTACGATATACATTTACAATGATATGTATTCCTTAATTTAAAAAATTCTTAGTGTATAATTTGTCATCTTCAAGTGATGTGTGACTTATCAATATTCGTTTTATATATCTAAAATAGTTTAATTTTATATATAAGAAAATAACATTTTGACCATTACTTATTTTACTTTTATTTTAGATTTCAGATAATATCAAATTAGCTAAAGTATTTATTCAACACTAATATTAGTTTTAAATCATATGGTATATCTTAAATTACTTTAACATATGCAAAGCAGGTATTTTTCGACTAGTTTTTAAAAAATATATTTTTTGCATTAAAAATATAATGTGTCATTCTTACATATAAAACTTTAAAATAAGCTATACACTATAATTTCAAAAAAGTATAGGTATGTGAGCCAAACCATAAAAGTTCAACTCTCACAATTCAATATCTACTAAATTCCACCTACCAATTAATCACTTTTCCCCAATCTAATATATATTAATTAGATATATAAGATGTAATACTTAACAATAATGTCAAGACAATTTAAATTTTTTCCCATGAATAATGAGCGAATTATTAATAGATAACTAGTCAATTGCCCGTGCTACACTCGGGGATCTACAAAATATATTTTATTTGATAAGATTTTATTGTACTACTATATTAAATTGGTCACCTAGAACTAAATAACAAAATATATTAACAGAAAGTTGGAGATGAGACATTATTTTTCTTGCTTCTTTCTTTTTTCGTTTAGTTAACTAATTGATTATCCGTTCATCAAATAAGTTCAAATTTAAAATATTTACTCGAAATAAATTTCAAACCTAAAAAATGTGAAGGTAAAAGTTTTGGACAAAACTATAACCTTGGTGGTAATTTTTTCTTTGTTATACTTGTATTTCTTTACTCCCTAAGTGCGATATCTCTAAGATTACCTCACGAACTTTAATTCATCATTCTTCCTTATTCAAAATAGATCTGTTCACTTCATAAAAAAATAGAAGTAAATATGAAATAAAATAGTACAAAAAAATAGTGATTTTAAAAGTGGTTATTATAAAACGATCACCAGAAATATAAATATTCAATCTATTAACTTTCTAGTGAGAAATATGCGTAGAACCAATTGCTAAAGAAATTAAAAATTGAAAGAAGAGTAATGCTAGCAATACTATTTTCAACAATCATCTAGATACTCTCATCTATAATATATAATATAGGGGGAAGCAATGAAGAATTTTTTTTTGGACAATCATGTCCACATTTTTTTCTTCTAAATTTTAAAATGCCCTCTAATAGTACACTTGTCACATTTTTGTTCGTTGCTATTATTATTTTTTATCAATGTCAAACTATGACCGTTTGACACACATGGATAGTCATAAACATAATGAATACAACTTTTAGTTTGAACAACATCATTTTTCAAATGAAACAACACTATTTTTTTAAATAATGAAACAATACCACTTTTTAAGTATAGAAATATATTGTTATGATGAAAACAAATAATATATAATTATATAAATATAGTTATATAGAATTTACAAATAAAAAAATAAATTTAGAATACAAACAAAAAAATGGAAGATCAAAGTTTAAAATAAAATATAAAATAAATATTTTAATTATAATGACATCATTTTATCATTTAATCTTTTAAGTACATTTCTACCGTACACTTTTAAGTTTTTTGGCTATAAACATACATGATGTGGTAGAACATGGTTGTATCAAATGTATCAATAGATACAAATAATAATGATATTACATTGTACTGATTTTATTCAAATAAATTGAAAAACAAATAAGACGATATTATATATTTATATATAATTAACATAAATACAACATGATTATAAGTAATAATCACAATTAAAAATATAATATATTTAATTACACATGCATCGCACGTGTATATTGACTAGTCTATAAAAATGTTATGTGTCATATTTTTGCTTTTACTAAAACCTGTCAAAATGAATCTAATATTGGGATACGGCTTTTTCTTTAATTTACAGACTTGCCACCGATTCATGTGTTTCTCTATCTTATTGTTGCCACACAATTTCATATAAGGAGTATTGAAGCAACAACCTTATACATCGATTTAGTTTTACAAATTCAGAAAACATTTTTTTAATACGCAATATAATAAATTTTATAAAATATTATATTAAAATTCTGAATGTTAAGAAATGAAACACAATAGAACATTTCATTTTTACCATGACAACTGCTTAAGTTCCACAATTTAACTATCGTCTGTACTACACTTCGTTCACCCACTAAATTTCTGGAGAAAACAAAAACATTTCTCCAATCTCGGCAAGTGACAAACATATGTGATTAATTTTCTTTTTCTTCTAGAATTCTTTGTCCGCCTGGCAATGGCATGCCCTGCTGCGATATGTCTAGCATTAACAAATTTAGATCATCTATTGTTGCTAGGGAAGTTGAGCCATCTTCACATTAAATGATTAAAATTTAAAAAAAATTGTGAATTTTTTTTTGTCTTTTCCTTTAGCAGTTCAATGCGATCTGGACCATCAAAATCTGACCAGACAATTTAGCGATGCCGAACTATTGTGTCCGGTGTTGGAGACCAAAGACAAACAATCCATTAGCAAAAATTGTTATACTATGACAAATGATGTAAAATTTGAGTATGAAAACATGACTACGAAAATTTGAGAATACCCGATGCACTTTATTAGCAATATGAGAGGACAACTTCCATAAACAAAATACACAACAACACAAAGTATAAACTCCAAACTAATACCAAAAATAAGCTAGGAATCACCAAAATAACTCGTTGATGGAGCCAATATTATGGACGCTACTACGGACTCTAAGTTCTGCTTCTTTCATCTCGTGAACATGGAGAAATGATTATTCCTATAACGATTAAAGGAAAGGTTTATTGGAAATGAACACTTGAATATGTTAGATTTAGATTCCTATTCACGTATGTGTCGATTAGAGATAAGGTAATTTTTAGAAATTAATTGGTTCATGCATGTTATTTCTTAGAATGGTGAAAACACTTCATTAATTTCATAAAGAGGTGAGTGTATATAATTGTTTATAAGAAAATTAGCTCATAAATTGGTGCCGTGTATTCGTGTTGACATTGAAGCTGGTATTTCTTTGATAACTGGGTGGAATATTCGTACTAAAGTTAATAGTTTGATTCAAGACAATGAATGGAACTCCCCACAGTAATTCTCCTGCTCTGAATGAAATTCGAGATGCTATCAGGCTGCAGCCGAGGGCTTCACGAATCGTGAGGATCAGTTGATTTGGTTAGAGGCTAGAAATGGTATATTTTTATATTTCTAGTGCTTATAAATGACTTTTTGTTGATGATGGAGGTGCTGTTGAATTGGCTGATTTAGTGTGGTTCCCGGAATTCATTTCCAAGTTCATTTTTGTAAATAGATTGACTTGAAAAATAGACTAGCCACCTTGGATAATAATCAGGAAATGAGATAGTTCTGTCAGGGGAGTTTGTTTCTTTTTCGACATGATCATCTCTTTTGTCGATGTTCTCATGCGAGCACTATTATGAATAGACTTTTAACGCAAAATCTAGGTTCTGAGATGTGACTTTCCTTCACACTTATCAACTGATCACTAATCTTTTTTTACAACTGATGTGGTATAACTCTAAAATTTCCCCCATCACACATCCGACCTTGAATTGGATAACTGTCGAATCGTTTCACAAAGATTCACCACATATTAAGTCATGAGTCAGATAACTGCTGAATCGTTTCACCAAAATTTACCAAGCATCAGAACATGAGTCAAATAAATGTCGATTTAATTCACTCGGATTCACCAAACATCCGACCGCGAGTCGGAAGCCAACGACTTACTACACTCAGATTGCCTTAGATACTTGTTGGTAAACTATGACCTCATACCAACTTTGAGTGATATATATATTGGCTAAAATGTTGGGTGATATTGACTAATGAGTCTCTTGAAATTTAAAAGTTCGTTTTATAAAGTGAGGTTTTCCCTCACGAAATCTTTTATCTTTGCCTTTCATTACATCTAAAAACGACTTGTAAACCTTATATAACCACCACTCATTGGTTGTATGCGGACTCCATTATCAAGAAGTGTATCCACGATTGGTCCATCATCAAAATATGTATCCATGATTTCTTGTACCAATTTCTCTTGACACATTATTGATTCTCCTAGCGTATATTCTACTTGGCTCAACTCTAAACACTCTAAGTTCATTTTCTTAAAAAGTAATTGTACTGAATAAATAGTTTTTTAAACCCCACTTTAAAAATAACATGTTTTTTTAACTTTAGAGAAATATATAATTTTTTGTGCCACGTCATCAATTAATTATTTTTTTGGTAAAAAATCATCAATCATTTATTGATTGAAAAGTAAAGAGACAATATTGTCCATAATTTTATAGATTTTCAAATCAAATTTCATTTTATTTTTTGATTAATATTATCATCATTTTATCAAAGGAGTTTAATGGTTTACTAAATTTTAGCTAAGCTTGTTTAATAGAATATATTATCTCTAAGGTTCTCAAAATATTCTGTTAATGGTTAACATATTTTATTGATGTATAACATTAATTGATTTCCTATATTTAAGCATTAAGATGAGTCAATTAATTAGTCATTGATTATATCTTCTAAAAGTTTTGGGGTAAATATAATATATATCATTGATCGACTACTCATTCCATTACTTAAATATAAAGAATTAATTAATTAGTCAATTAATGGTATATGTTATATCTATCCCGATTTTTTTTGAAAATTTGATATTGGGTGGTTTATTGGCGTTTTTAGTGGCTTTTTATTGTTTTCATATATGTCATCATTTCTTAGCGCATTCTAACGACTTTTAAAATTTAATTTTTTATTGATCTCTAATATTAATTGATTTTCTATAATTAATAAATTGAATGATTAGTCAATCAATTATATATTATATATTGACTTAAAAGTTTATCCAACACCCCTATAATATATTAAAGTAGTTGAATGTTTTGATCAATCAATGATATATCATATATTGGCCCGAAATTTTTTCAAGCACTCTTATAATAGATTAATGACTTTTTAGTAAAGAATTATTAACATTTTATGCTAACTTGCTATTTACCTAAAACTTTAAAAACCCAAACATTTCTTAAAACACTACCCCTAAACTTATCTCGTTATGTAAATTTCTCATTTTTCAAACTTTATTCCGTTTCGAGTCAAGAGATAAATAAAAAGTAATTGCACCAAATAAACAAGTTTTGAAAACTAATTTAACAAATATTTGATTTTTTCAAATTATAAGTAAATAGCAGATTTTCAGTGTCATGTTATCAACCGGCTGTTGATAAATTTATAGTTGACAATTTTGAACTTCGATTTACAGATTTCATATTCAGATTTGGTGGGGTCCTTGCATTTAATTAAATATTTCAGAATTTATTATCATTTAATTCAAACGTTATTGTTTATTGTTTATTTTTTAATTAAATTACATGATAATCAATAATTGATTATAGTTTCATTTTTAGCTAATTCTGATGAGAAAATATTATAGTTTAAATGATTGATTATAATTTTGTTAAGGTAAATAGTAGAATTATAGTGCTACGTCATCTACCTGCGATTGGCGAATTTGTAGTTGATGATTTTAAATTTCAATTTACAGATTTCATAATCAGATTTGGCGGGATTTTTGCATTTAGTTAAATATTTTAGAATTTATTGTCTTTCAATTCAAACGTTATTTTTTTAATTTTAAATGAAATTACATGATAATCGATGTTTGATTATAATTTCATTTTTAGCTAATTCTGATAATGAAATATTATAGTTTCCATGATCGATTCTAATTCTGATAAGGTAAATAACAGATTTTTAATGTCACGTCATCAGCCAGCTGTTGATGAATTCTGATAAGGTAAATGTTGAATATCTAACATATTATAAATACATGAGGGTCAATATGGTCCGAAATTATTGACTAATTAAGAAACCTGTTATTTACCTAAATTTATTTAAAACCTGTTATTAGCTAAAAATGAATTTATTTTTTTTTTAGCAAAAATGAATTTATAAATACATGAGGGTCAATATGGTCCGAAATTATTGACTAATTAACAAAAATGAATTTATAAATACATGAGGGTCGATATGGTCCGAAATTATATTTATTTTTTTATGTCAAAACGAAAACAGCTCGACTTCTCATCCAACGGTCGGGACTGCCGGCCACACTGTGGCCGATAGTCCTTATAACCTCTCCATTTCAGCCTCGCAACTGAGAGGTTATTGTGGCTATGGCCTCCACAAATTGACACTTAGCGTGTGAGACCCATGTCAAATGCTATTAAATTAGAATGAGTCCCACAGTCATAATTATTATTAAATTAACATATTAAAATATAATTTTTTTTTGCTGTGGATTCATCAACGTCATGGTAAAAGAAATCTTTCTTTTTTTCTATTTTTCCCCAAACGTTTCTCTAACTTAGTTTAATGGTTTTATTTAATTGTTTTGGTTTTAATAAATTATTTTGACTATTTTTTTCAATTATACTAATTTTATTTTAACTATTACTTAATTAATTTAAAAATTGATAGAATTTTATAAATAATTTATGCTGACAAAAACTCCAATCGAATATTTTTTCAATTTAGCCAATCCTTTAAACTAAGTAATAACGATACAACATTCAACTAAAAAAAATTAATACATGCAGACATGTCGACAAAGTTTGAACAACACATAAATTAAAAAATTCTAAACAGTAAAATTTGTAAAAAGTTAAAACTATAAAAATTTAAAAACTGTAAAAATTAGAAAAACCCTGTAAAAAATATAAAAAACCCACAAAATAATAATTTTTTTTAAAAAACAGTAAAAACACATATGAACATTGTCTTTTTCGAATTAAAATAGCAAAAAAAAAATGAATCACATTAACATGTAATAAAGCATAAGAAAATCAGTATAAGAAAATTAGCACTACAAATACACTAAAGCAAACAAAATTTAATTAACTAAAACAATAAATGAGGTAAAAAATGAATATCACTAAACGTAAACTAAATAGTATGATGTGCTAATTACTTAGATGAATGAAAAAATGGTGGAGTTGAACTGAGAAGTGAAGAAGAAGAGTAGTTTAATAAAAAATGAAAAAGAAAAAATTGAATTAATAAAAAANATATATATATATTAAGTTATTGACAATTATGGCCGTGAGATTAACAATATAATAATATTTGATGTGACTCCCACACCGCAAGTGTCAATTTTGTGCCGGTTACAATGACCTCCACTCGCAGATTCACTTTTACATACGTGATTTTCACACCCTCACTTTGCTAGTCTCACGCTTCTCCTTTTGTCGTTTTACTTTCCCCTAGTTAGCTCTTGTTACCATTGTTAAGGTTCAGGCTCTGTTTTTATGCACACCCTTTCTCTCTAGTCTCTGAATCGTTCTCTTCCAAACTCTGACGGTAACTTTCTTCTCCTCTCTTCAGATATTGACCAGGCTATTCTCTTCTCTTTCAAAATTGTGTTCTGCAATCACTATGAAGGTATAAAAAATGTGGAATTCATCAAAGAGAAACTACGTATCGTCAACTTTTGCGTTTTTTTATCCCATCTGTTCTTCTCTTTATTAAGTTTGACGTATGTACGCCGTGTCTGTATATATGTTGTGTAGTCATGCAAGCATGTTCATACATTTTCAAGTAAATTTAAGCGGGGCTTGAGATAAATTGCATGAAGAAATGGTGGTTTTGTGTTTGATGAATATGGCTTCGTTAATTGAGTCATGGAAATAGAAATGTTTGAGAAATCCACGGCTAACAATACATACCTTTCTCGTTTTCTGATAGGGATAATGTGCGAGATATTTTTTTGTTATAAATGCTCTTGGTTTTTTGAAGCTTCGTATTATTACTTTTTGTAGACTCGATTCGCTTAGATGGAGCAAGAAGTGAATTATCGAAGGGCGATGAAGAGACGACTGGTGGAAGTTATTGACTCAGGAGATGCGGTAGATAATGTATACAGGTTCAAGGTCCTTTTTCCTAATGGGACAAGTATAGGATTGACCTTACGAGATCCAAACATTAAAATGCCACTAGAAGACTTTATTGGTTTAATTAAAGAAGAGTATTTTCGAGCTTGGCGGCAATCCGATTCAATGAAGAAGAAAAGAAAAATTAATTGGAAGAGTGACTACTTGTTTCTTGAAGATGCAAATGACTTCAAGATCTCAAATGTGATGAACTTCAAGAGTTTCACGTCGCACAAGTGTCACATATTACGTCTTCATGTGAGCATAAGACTATAACTTGACCTTGAATTGATATTGATGCTCTGTATGATCTCTCTAAAATGTAGAAGGAAAGAGCACGAGAATGTTGGGTGTTCTCTAGTCAATTCAAAATGTTCACTTCACTGAGGCCACATGGTTGTTCGGTCCTTTGGATATAATATTTTACTATTTTTTTGCTTTTGCCAGGCAGCCATTAGTATATTTTCATTGATCATCTCTTTAAGATTACTTACTTGGAGATATTCTACTACTTTTATGTTTGAATCAGGATGGAAGTGGATCAAGGGACATCGTCGCTACTTACGAGGTTAGCAATCACATTGTCAATTCATATTTAATGTCACCTCTATGGAATGTTTACTAATCTTGACTTCTTATAAGGTGTTGAGGTTGATATTTCCATTACTTATGTGATCTTGATGGCTGATTTGCAGAATATGTGGGATCTGACCCCTGATACTGAATTGCTAATGGAGCTACCAGAAGAATATTCTTTTGAAACTGCTCTTGCGGATCTTATTGTAAGCTGTCTATTGTCTGATACATAAATATAGTCATATGGTTTATTGTCTTTTCAAATTTACTTTGCTTTGAAAACGTCTTTGTTCTATACATTCTATAGGATAATTCCTTGCAGGCAGTATGGTGCAACCGCAGAAATGATAGGAGAATGATTTGGTATGTAATTTCTGTAAAAGCCTTTTGGTTATAGAGTCATCTTTGGCATTTGTCTTGTTTAATAATTTGTGTTTGTTCAACTAAGATATGATACATTCAAAGTTTTATGGTAGTTCACTGATGACTGCCAAAAAGTCGTTGCAACTTCCAAGTAAACTTTCTGTTTCGAATGATTAGCTTTGCACTTGCATTTAAAATTTCAGTGTGGATATTCATGGTGAGAAGATATCAATTTTTGATACTGGCCCCGGAATGGATGAAAGTGAGGAAAAGTCAATAGTTAAGTGGTATGCGGTGAACTTTTCTTTTCTTTGCATAAAAGAATACTTGAGATAGTGTATTTTGTGGTTGAATAACACGGATTCTTTGGAGCTAGAGGTATGAACTTTAAACTGCATAATTCGACTGACCTCTAAACTGTATAAACCTTAAATGTTTGTCAATGGAAATCGACAGTGTTGAGTCTACAATTGCATGATGGCTGTGTTGTATAGTTAAATAGGTTGACTTCCTTGCTTCATTGTTAAAATCTTCTTCGAGCCCCCTTCATGAGGAACATAAATGCTATTTTCTTGTTTTTTTTTTTGGAATTATACGTCTGTTTTTCAAAATTAGGAAGTAGGGAATATTGTAAAACATGTTTGATGTTGACGTTTTTAATATTTAAAGAGAATATTATGGAAAATCTTGTTTTTAGAAAATGTCAAAGTTATCACACATGACATCATAGCTGATTTTTCTTACTCTGATATATGTTATGCTCAATTTATTTCAGGGGAAAGATGGGAGCCTCCCTTCATCGGTCTTCCAAATTAAAGGCAATAGGAGGAGAACCTCCATACTTAACGGTAAACTCAATTGTACCTCCTATATGTTCGTTTTACATCTTTTGATGCACACGACACGGCTTTAGCTGGATTTACCTAAGAGAGATAGGTCTTCACATGTATCTTGTTAATGAAAGTATGACTCTCCATATGTTTTATTTGAAAAAGGCTTTACTACTCTAAGCTGATCTAAAGCCATACTAATAAATTCCTTGAATTGTTGGATTCCATTCTATTCACGCCTACAAAATTTAAAGATTAAGTTGAACTACAATTTAAACAGATAGCTGAGTAAATATTATAATGCAATTATCGTTACACTTTGGTGAAAAATTGCTTATGTACTCATGCAGCCCTTCTTTGGAATGTTTGGATATGGCGGATCCATTGCATCTATGTATCTGGGAAGGTAACTTGTTTTTATCGAACTTTTCTCTACCCATTACATTACTAGCCACATGCAGACTGGTTTGAAATCGGGCTCGTTGGTGTTTCTCATTCATTTTAATTCCAAATTGTAGGCGTGCTATAGTTTCTTCTAAGACAATGGAGTCAAAGAAAGTCTACATACTACATCTTGACAGAGAGGCCTTACTCAACGGCTCATGTTCAGGACTAACTTGGAAGGTGAGTAATGTCTAGTACGTCAGTGACCTAAGGCATTGATTTCTTCTTTTTTAAATTCATTTGGTGGATTTACTAGCCAACAAGTGTGTTATTAAAAAAGTTATAGATTACTTACGATTTTAACTTCAGACTAATGGTGGCATTAGAGACCCCTCAGAAGATGAAATGAGGGGCTCACCACATCAGAGTTTCACAAAGGTAAGCTCTATTTGCGTTCTTTTCCTTCTTTTTTCTTTTCTATCTTTGTTTATTTATTTGTTTTTTCAATTCTCTTGTGTACAACATGAGAACTGAAGTTTTAGAAGTGGTTTTCCCTTGCACTTTTCAGGTGGAAATTTTTCAGCCTAAAATGAATGTTCCTGATAGTTATGAAGTTCAATGTAGACTGAAAGACATATATTTTCCATATATTCAGGTTTGTGAGATACCGACTGGTTGAAATTTAGATTATATTTGAATAACCACAATTCAATTTTAGTTTTGGTTATGCTTCATTAGCTTATCTATGTTCTTAGGTGATAAATGAGAAAATCAAATATAATGTGTGAAGATGAATTTAGTATCCGAATTAATTGACAGTTGCAATGTGAGGTTACGCTTATGGGGTTGCTCAACATGTCGTGGGTTGTGGCTGATTAGGCTCAAAAACCAAAATATTTTTTAACAAGCGAACCATCTTCGCAATAAGTCAAGTGCACAACACTTTTTCTTATAAAAAAAAAGAGGCGCACATCACTTTTCATATCCCTCAGAAGGTAGAGCGATGATTTTTTTCAATTCTTCTTGACTTCCACTTCAGTTAGCCTTCTAAACCTTCCTTTTCCACCTTCAGTTAGTCTTCTATGCCTTCCTTTCTCTGGTGAATGTATGAGAATAAGAGTTTTGTTGAGAGTTGGATAATGTAAGTGTTTAGACGAGATTGTCCAATTAACAATTAGAAGCTTTTTCATGCATCTAACTTCTTTGGAAGATGGCTGTCTTCGAGGCAATGTTAAAATGAGGAAATGGATTGAAAATCTTCATATCCTACAAGCTTAGAAATTAGTTCATCAGATTAACTTGTTTTTAATCAACTGTTAGAAACTGCTTTAATATCTGCTTTTGGGGTTGCCATGGCAAATTCTGATGGTTGGATTTGTTAAATGTCAACTTCTAAGTGTGCGCATATGTTTCGTATCTTCAGGTATATGTGAACTATTTTTTTATTAGGCTCCACATGGAAAATTGCAAGTCTCTTTAGAGGAATGTGGTCTTCTTTTTCCCCCTTTTCTATGCCCTATTTTCTCTGGATGACATGACCTTTCCTTTTTTTTTGTTGAGTTATAATATTCTTGGTGGAGTTATGTTTTCAAGTCTGATGTCATCGAGTCTCCTTGTTCATAATATTGTTACCGACAGTCTTGCTGTGTTGAGAAGCTTTCTTGCATCTTAGCAACTTTATTCACACAAGGCAGGCCTTTGCAGATTATCAAGTTTAGTATTTTCTGATGCACTATTTTGTTATGCAGTGTGATGAAGTATCCAAGACAGGAATGACTTCAACACCAATCGAATTCAAGGTTGAATAAGCCATTGGCTGATATACAATGTTACCTTAACTTTGCCACTCACAAAATGACTTTGTCTATCTTGCACTTCTATTCGGTCACCTTTGTGAGCATCCTTTATGTTCATGAGTTTTAAAATGATATATCATTTACTACGATATTAGCTCTGGGTTTTGGTCTTTTCCATGTACAGTAGCTCAAGTTGGAAAGTAATTCTTCGGAGAAGTTTTTGATTTGAAGAATGATATCATGTCTTTGTCAGGTTAATGGTGTTAATTTAGCTGAAATTGAAGGAGGGCAGGTTGCTGTGACCAACTTGCATACATGCAACGGTCCTGATTTTGTTTTGCAACTTCGGTTTTCCATTAGATGTGATAATTCTGCAATCAAAAGTCCACGTAAGTCACCATTGTTTCCTCCTGTTAGAACTTTCTTTTTTCTTTTTTGTATATTACATTGTTTCTACACTTTGATTTTTTTACCCAGCTGTGATGTTACACTGCATGGTTTAGCATTTTCACAAGTCAAGCTCTTGAGTATCTTTTAGTTCTCAATACTGAATGTCTTAGGTGCACGGACATCTGAAGAAGCTAATGCACGGCTAAAGTGTGTCTATCTTCCAAATGTTAAGGTATGATTACAGTTCCTATAAATCTTCCTTTGACTTAACTGTGGAAACTTCCAAGGTTTTGTATCTAGTAGGGCAAAGAGAATGTGGAGAGGGTTTTAGAGCAGTTAGAAGCTGATGGATATGGTCTAGCAGATAACTTTGACAAACTCAATCAGGTCTCCATCCGTCGTCTTGGTCGTTTACTTCCAGATGCTCGTTGGGTAAGTTGATTCAGTTTCTAGTTTAGTGAAAGAATGTAGAAGCAACCCACTTGTTTTTGGTCTTTGATACACCAACTAGAATGCCTCATTCATTGTAGTCTCCTATTCAATACAATACCATAATTTTTCTATTTAAAGATACCGAGCTCGTCCACAATTCACCACGTTCAACATAAATAAATGATGATCTTGGTTATCCATTCTGCGTTTTTTCCTTATTATATCTAACAACTGCTTCTGATTTACCAAAGGGGTTGCTTCCATTTATGGAATCGAAGCATAAAAAGGGAGATAAGGCCCACATAATGAAAAGATGTTGCCCAAGAGTTAAATGCTTTATTGGTAGGTTGGTTGTATTGTAATTTGTGATTTTTTTTCAGATTTTTATTTACTCTTTTCATTGGTGTAGTTATGAACTTATTATTATATTTTTCGTACCACAATATTGTTGTGGTTGCAGATACTGATGCTAGATTCAACCCAACACCTTCTAAAGTAAGTAATGCTAATGGTTATACAGTTGAATGTGTACAGCCTCGTTTTCTCAATGTGCCAATGTCTTTCTTATCATCATATGAATGTCTTTCATTTGGAAAATGGATGTGAGGAATCTTCCATTTTAAATCCTAAGACAGGTAAATATATGTGGAAGTCTAGACTCTACAAGTTTAAGTGAGAAATGAATTATATTTAGAAGTTTGGAGAAAAGCCTGAGAATTAAACCTAGCATCTTGTGGACAAGTTCATTGTTTACTTTTATTTTATGACTACTTTTGACAGACAGATCTAGCACATCATAGTCCGTTTACCATTGCTCTGAAGAACTTTGGCAAGAAACCTCTTGAGAAAGAACAAGGTTAATTTCTTGTTTAGCTGTTAACATGTGACTTTGGTTTAGAATGGTTATGTTTATTGCCATATCATGTTTAATTTTGGAAGCTCTCTCTGATTCATATGGGTCTGATTTAGCGGTTGGGATTGAAATTTCTCGAGCTGGAAAAATGTTGACTCTATATCAGCTGGAAAGGGAGTATCAAGAATGGATTTTTCAGATGCATGATTGTTATGATGAAGAAATTGACTCTGGTGAGGATCAACCTGTGCTCTTAGTCAACCCTGGCAATAAAAAAGCACTTGGGATTTCATCTGATGGTATGTATGACAAACCCTGCTTCATCAAAATGCCACTAACAAAACTCGTTTTTGGTTTTCTAAGTTTTTGCTTACTCTGAGAATTCTGAATCAATTTAGTTGAATTGCAATCATTTCTACTCTATCTCATAATTATGATACTGTTGTCCATCTTCCAGTTGTGAGAGTGCATCAGACTTTAAAGAGGAAGGGGGTGACCTGGAGAAGTGGCCAAAAAATAAAAATTATAAAAGGAGCATGTGCTGGTTGTCATAAGAACAATGTCTATGCAAGCCTAGAGTACTTTTTGCTTGAAGGTTTACGGGGAGATGCTGGTGGTAAGCAATCTATTAGTTAAAAGTGAATTAGTTGAACTTATTGAGCCACTTTTACCAAAGTTTTGGATGTTGGAGACTGCCGTCATCATCCTGTCACTTCTCTTTCATAATTTTAAATCAAAAGTTATATATAATGCACTATATCTAGATGAATCTAACCATTTTTAATTCCACTTCATCTTCAAGGTGAAGCTCGACTTATATGCAGGTATGTTATCTTTGCATTTGCTGCCTAAAAAACTATTTTTCTTAACGTATTTTATGTGCCTGATAATGTTCTCATTGTCTGTGATTTGGTTGGCTTTTGTAGGCCACTTGGTCTTCCAGATGAGAATGGCTGCATTCTATCAGTAAATGGTGGAGATGCCAGTATTGATATTCGTGAATCTTTATCCATCCCCATTAGCGTGATTGATTCGGGAAAGGTTCTTCTCTTCACCTTACTTTAAGTTTTGTCTTGGTTCTTGCTTATCCCTACTGTAGAATTTAATATTTATATTTTTGAATTTGGAGCGATGTACAACAGTGTTTAGCTATTGAAAGCATTGAGTGGGATAATCAACTTGAGAAGCAACGACTGAAAGCTCCTTCTGCAATCGATCTGCTTAATGCTAGCCAATGTCAAGAGTTAAAGTTTGATGGGGTCAGCATCTTTTTTATATTTTTTCTTTGTTTGGTTGGATTCCCACCGGGGGGAAAGAGGATATGTTGTGCTCTTTTTGGTTTGGAAGGAAGAAATCATCATTATACTTGACAAACCAATTTATCAAGCTTCTAAATTTTCATTCTTTTCATATTTTGGCCACAAAATTAAGCTCTAACAGTTTAATTGATTTTATGTTTCTTCTCAGGCTCTACCCACTGATGCTTCAGTGCGTGCAGGACAAGTTCCTCCTAGGGAAATTGTTGCAATTCTTTTGCCTGCCAATTCCATATCTTCAAATGCTTTAAAGAACTTGGATCTAAAGAGTCTTTGCAAAAGTAATTTGGAGATGTATATGGAATTGAACTTCAAAGAGAAATCTGGAAAACTTAAAAAACCTCATCAGATATGTTTGGAGCATGTAGCATCTTCATCACTTGGTGCTCTTCAAGGTTTATACGTCTTTCCAATTGGGCGCGAGTACCCAAATCTGTTTGAAAAAGCTGGCGTTTATACGTTTTCCTTCTTTCTTGTAAGTAATATGATGGAATCTGTCCGTGTTTTACTATTTATAATCTTCATATAACTGTGAAATTTACACAACTCTCTTGACTATAAGGATGGAAGAATCTTAAAATGTGAAAAAACTGTGGTGGTTGAGGCATCTTCCGAGGCTGGATGCTGGAAACTTCAAAGTGACGGACAGACTCCACTATATACTATTAGGTGAGGCACAATTTGTTTACTGGACACAGTTTCTTGTTTAAGGGAAAGTTTCATACACCACCAAATCGTGCACACATGGTATAGTTTTTTAATTTTCCCTGATCTAAACTCCGGAAAGTTGATCCAATAATATTGTCTTTGACTTTCTAGATTATTTTGCTAAGATTTCATATTGATTATACACTACAACTACATGCTTCTCAAATTGAACATACGCAGTTTATTTTTTAATTATCCCTTACCAAAACTACCGAAAGCCGAGCCAATAATGTTGTATTTTCTAGATTGCTTTGCTAATATTTCATATTGATCATACACTACAATAACGTGCTACTCAAGTAAATTATGAAACTAACATTTATCATTCATAATGATTCCAGGGTTGGTTCAAGTTGCTCAACTTTACGCATCTCATCTTATGACATATATGACAATCAAATCCCCTTCAAGTCTATTCCAAAAGTGAATATTAAACTTCTTTCAGATAAGGGTTTGCTTGTCCATGCAAATAAAATGAGGACACAACTTTCTAATGATAAATTCACTTTACAAGTAAAGGTGGGATATAGAGATGGCTTTCTTCCAACAAATCTCTGTTATAATTATCTCTTTTTTCATTATTGTATGGCCTTAGCTTAGTTTCTTTACATTGCAGGATATATTGTTCTTATGCGATGAATTAGATAAGATACGGCCAAGTTATGAAGCCTCCTTGGTGATAATAACACATGATGAGTTATTCTCTGTATCAATTCCCTGTCAAGGTACGTCAATCTATGCCACTGCTATGTGCAGATGCAGGGGATCGGTACTTTATCTTGCATTCTTTTTCGCATTTTGTGAGATTAATGTGAATTGGTTAATTTAATTTCATCAGTTGCCCCTGGATCATTACATCGTGTCATGGCCAAACCACTTACTTTTATGGACCAACTGCTCCCAGGTTGTGTGATTGAGCAGCTCGTACTGGAGGTATTCAGAGCTTCTTTTATTATTGCACAGCCAGAAATGCTCATGTTTCTTAGACTTATTGTAGACACACTATGCCACATTATTATATAGACATCTGAATAACTTTATTGCTTGCTTAAATGAATTTAAATTGGATGAAGTAAAATTTTATTTCCTTGTGATGTGATGAACAATTTGAAGGTTTTTTTATTCTACTTTCTAAGGGATGTATATGAAGGTCTGGTCGATGTTTGATTACAACTTACAGAAATTTTCGCTTAGTTTTACTTTGGCTCTAATTATCTATCATCAAATTGATGAACATATATGTTGTATGTTGATTCCCTCTAACTATTCTTGCTATGAGTATTTTCATATTATTCTGCGTTCTTTTTTTTTGCGGAAAGAAGAAGTAATAAAAATCCATTCCTTCTCTTCTTACGCAACGTTAAACAGGTTTAGATAGATTATTTTTTAAATGATGGTGGAGGCTGGCACAATCTTTCTATAATGTTATTTTGGTCAGTTGAGTTGTATTTAATTCTACGACATTGCAGTTTTCTTTTGTATGAACTTTTTAATCATAGTCCATTGCGCTGATCAAGTACGTGGTCGATTCTACTCAAAGTTTTCAACATATATTTCCTCATGTGGAAAGTTATTATGCTGATGGCATGTTTGTCACACTAGGATGTAGTTTGATTCTAATTATGAGCTTGTTTTCTTCCTAGATGTTTGATATGTATGGAAACCACGTAAGGGAAGGTTTAAAAGTTCAACTGGATCTGAATGGTCTTAACATGCAAGATCAAACGGGTCGGAAGCACAAGGTCTGTTTCTTCATACATATTCCGGCGTATGCTAATTTGTTATACTCACACATAAGAAGTGAAAACTTGTTTGTAGCGTTTATTTCTTTTAGTCAAGTCTGTTGATAGGAACAGAAGGACCTGACTAGCGGTGGCATTGCAGCTCACTTGTCTGCTTGTCTTTTTATATAGAATAATTTTTTTACAACTAAGTTTGAAGTGGCATAGGACTCTTTGTGAACAAAGACCTGATGAAATGAAAATTCTAAATCTTATTGTATACATGGCATTCTGATTAGAGAAGTCTCAAATAGGTTGATTCTCATGGATACATTGACCTCAGTGGGCTCTTGAAAGTAACAGCTGGTTATGGAAAAAGTGGTATGTGGATTTCTGATCGCCCCTTTCCTTATTACAGAAAACAATATTTCTACATTAACATGACTGGAATAAGGTTCTTTTCCTTTGGCGTGGGGGTGGATTGTCCACGGCAATTTGAAAACTGTGGAACTTTGTTGAAGATTCTTCCAGTAATTATATTTTGAGTATTCATTATGCTGCTTACGTGCACATAGTTAGAATTACCATCAGATCTCTATAGGCTTTAAAAATCCATTTCCTACAAACAAATAGCCAGAACGTATGGAAAAGTATTGTCTAGACTCTGTGGTCAGGATAACAAACATCAGAAGAATGCCATAGTAATGGTCCCTGGTGATTGCTGCTGCTTCCAGACTTCCAGTGGCACTGGATGGAGTTAACCTGGTTCCTAGAAATCACAACCTATAAAATTACAGTCCTTATATTCTTAGTATTCATTGAGCTGCTTATGTGTGCACACGTTATTAATATCAGATCTACTATAGGCTTTAAGAGTCCATGCCCTACCAATGAATAGCCATAACTCATTTAAAAGTACTGTCTAGACTCTGTAGTTAGAATAGCAAACATCAGACTAATACCATACTAATGAGCCCTGCTCATTGCTGGTGCTTCATGTGGCACTTGAAGGAGCATTAACGTGCTTTTTTCTTCTTTTCTCTTTCCTACAGAAAGAAGTTAATGTGTGATTACACACTGTAAATATTTTCTGGGTCCATGTTAAGAAGAAGCTGTGACTAGGCTTTTAAAACTTACGATCCGTTTGATCTGGACATTTATATGGTGCTTCTCGTTTTAGGTTACAAATAATTCACAATAGATTCTGTCAATGAGTTGGATGTTACTAATAATTATTGCTAGTGTATTTCATCTTTTTCTATATCGGGATTTACAGGACTCTATTGGGAATCTCATTCTATCTTTGCTGCGATGCAGGATTTCTCTCCGTTTCATCAGACAAGGAGGTTATTTTCAAGCAAGAGTTTCAAACCGAGATACGGGAGCTGAGACTTGTAGCAGGGGTTAGCAAAATCTGGTTCATTTCTCCATGCATTTTACTAAGCTATTTCAGTCTCACTTACAATGTCTTCAATGATGTATTTAGGTGCCCAAGTTTTGCATTGCTGGTACGCAATTGGAAAATATTGTTTATGAAATTGTTAACTTGAACGATGAAGTTGATGAGAGCATACATCATGGAGACAAATATGGACATTTCCATACATTAATGATAAAATCCGAAACTACCAGTGTTGAGGTCGATGATTCTATACATTACAGTTTCAAGAATGGGCGATGTACTGTTCCGTTTATTCCCGTTCCTCAAAATGTATCTAGATTTTGCTTTAAAGCTGTCCACTCTCGTTACACAGAACTGCAGCTGAGTGTAGAGGTTGGACAACTTCTCAGTTTATACTCTTTAAGCACTGCTACCTATATTTCATGATTGTTAAAATTTGCAGGTTCTTGTAATTCAAGCTCCAAAGGAAGAGATTGAGTCCCCAAAATCAGATGTGAAAGTCATACTCCAAAACTTGTCTCCCCTACTTGTTAAAGAGAAGGTACAATGAAATTGTCAATTTTGTTTGCATTTATGAGCATTCTTTTAAACCTTGGTATGTTAGTTCAGTTAGTTCATACCTGCCTGAAACGGTTTCCTATATGGCTAAAGAAACAGTAGTTCTCATCCTTTTCTGCATCTTTTGCTGCATTGTGCCTTAATCTGTGATTTTTTTTGGCAAAATTGGTATACTTCGGATCATGCTTGTTCTGTCAAATTTTTCTTTGGTGTGGAGTTTCAAAGAAGTTGGCTTGGATGAGAGAGTTAATAGAATAGCAGTCATCCCCATTTTCATGTTATGATGCATATGGACGGAGACGAAGGTTAGGGTATTTGAGGATGTCTAGTTCTCTCTCTTTGTTTTCGAGTCCTTAAAGCTTTCGTATAGTTGGACGTGGTTTCATGTCCTTCTGTTACTGACACAGCGTATTATTCTTTAAAACATACATGATTACATACTCTTTTGTAATCTGTAGTCACCCCTAGTGGACTTATTTTAAGGAGCATCTCTTTTACTGAGAAAATATAATTTGGATTTCTTCAATTTTCAACCTCAAGAAAGGTACTTTAATGAGCAAGGATTGGCATATTAATAATTAGTTGAACGTGCTGGCTAGATTGATTTTTTTTAGATGCATGGTATTTTTTCTTGTATGACATGTTTGGACTGAAATGTATCATTCAATATTGTTCATTATATGAGATTTTTAATTTCATGGGTGGCATGATATCTTTCCTTCACAGGAATTGGAAAATGGAGTGTGCAGAATTGGTGAGATAATCGGCAAGCAGGAAAGGGATCTCAGCGAGCTCCATGTGGTGAAGGCAGATATTGAGAGAGAAATTTCTGAGATACAAGGTTTCAAATTAGTAGCAATTGGGAATAGATTTATGTTCTTAATCTTTTGGAAAACTGAACTTGTGGATTTGAACGTTAGTTAGCATATGGTTGGTGTATCATAAGTCTTCTTTCTTGGTTCCCTGTTCTCCCCACCCCTTCTTTCTCTTAAGAGGATATAGTGTTTAATGTCAGTGATTATCTATAGTTTGTAGCAGGACAGGTTGAGCAAGTCCTACATTTTAAATGTTGCTTTACTAACTTTTCAGCTGTGTTATCATATTCACTTCTTGAAATTGTGACTGAAGTAAAGTCTATCTGTAAATGTTTTACCTTGTCCTCAGCTTTTGTTGAACCTGGGCTGTGCAGTAGTCCTTTATACATCCCTACAACAGAGGAAGTGAAGAGGCAAATAGAAAGCAATGATCACTCTGCAGCTGCTATTGTTTCCTATAGTCTTTCTAGTGATTTTCCATTTAAGGAGAAACTCCCTGTTAAGGAAGATATACTTGGAGTGGTTGCGCTTCTTGGTACAGTTCCGACCAATGAGCTTAGCAGGTCGATTTTATCATTAATCCTAAACTATTATGAGCTTTATCTATCACATTCATGCATTTGCATGTAATCCTCTTCATATGTCTGGATGCAGGATTCTGGCAGAGTACTTGGGTGATGACCAAATGCTAGCTGTTGTTTGTAAATCCTTTAGAGCTGCAACTGCCCTTGAGAAGTATGAACAAAATGGAGAAATTGATCATAGGCATGCTCTTCACTCTGTGGCAGTATCACTGAAAAAGTCTATTCGTGGACGTTTTCTCGTTATGTGCCTTGAAGACATGAGGTGTTCTTAATAATTGATTCAAAGCTGCTCTTGTGTTTCATTTTTTTTGTTTCCTTTATTCTTTTAACTACAGAAAGGATGCCTTAAGAAGATAATTACACTGTAGAACTAAGAACTACAAATGCAATTGATTTTGATATATGAAACTTGAATTAATGCAGACCTTACCCTGGCAAGTTAAAAGACTTTGATCCTCAGAGGAAGCTGGCCTTACCAGATCCAACCCTGCCAAATTTAAACGCTCCTACAGGTTTCGTGGGCTACGCAGTTAACGTGATTGATCTTGACAACAATCATATAAACACAAGGACAGATTCAGGTCATGGGCTTCGAGAGACACTGCTGTATTGTCTTTTTGGGGAAGTCCAAGTTTACCAGACCAGGGAACATATGATGGCTGCTCGTGCCTGTATAAAACGTGGAGCTGTGTCTCTTGATGGTGGGATTGTAAGAGAAAATGGAGTTATTTGTCTTGGCTGTGGGTAAGATACTCACCCTCATCATCCAGTCATTTTGAATGGATTTTTTTTATAAGAAATCATTTTTTGAGCTGATTAATTTACTCCTAGTTTAGGATCGGGATCCCGTCCAATTGGTGGTATTGGTGGAGTGGAACAGGGGGATCATGTTCCATCCGAACAGTCCATTATGAAAATGGACGGCTCGGATATGTCCTAAAAAAGACAACTAAAAATAAGTAAAAAAGAAAGAAAAAGTGTCAGGCCTTCTTTTTCCTTAGCATTGTACTGAGCTAATCTTTGCTGTCCATTCTCAGCATAGACGTTCAGCAAGAACAGATCCCCCTGTTGTTGGGATCCCCAACAGGAGGGGATCCATTTCCCTAGTTTCATTGTGTAAAAGAAATTTGCATATAGGGATCTAGGATTAAGGGTTGACTGACATTCATGATGATTTGGTGCAGTAATCCTCAAATATACTTTCCAGTTGTTACATCAGAGATTGAGATACAAGCTACCCCTTTGAAGAAAATCATGACCCTGCAATCAGAGTTGGAGAATGTTGTTTGTCAAATTGGGGAATTGAGTAAATCCCACAATAAATCTTTGAGAAAGTTTGAGAAGAAAAAAGAGAAGCATAGCAAGTTCATAGGTAAGTTAGAACCTTTTCTAAAAGAACTCTACATATCCAACATGGAGAACGATGCAGATCCCCCTCCAACTGACTTACTTAGGACATACTCTGTAAATAGGTAAGCTAGAATATCTAATTTTTTGGCATTATTGGGAGGCAAATGTGCATTTTGTGAATATGACTGATAGAGGTTATTACAAATTATTGTACAATTCCTTCAGCAGAAATCAATATTTATTAGAATGAGCAATGTAGGTTCCAAATTATGTTCATTTTGATTGCAGCTTCCCTTTGACATTAGACTCTTATACAAATACGATTTTGACAGGTCTCACCAGCAGTTTTTTTCCTTGAATTCATACAAGGAAAATTGTTTTAACAGAGTGAAAGTTGGGCCAAAAAGAGTAATTCTGTCACTGAGTTTTTAATAAGTCTAATTCCAGAGCAATGTTATACATTCATGCTCCTTGTTTAATATCCTAATGATTTAAACTAAAGAGATGCCACTTTTGTTTAGACAAGCTGCTAATTTGGTCTCGACACTTTAATCTGATCAATTAAGTTCATATTTTTAATCTCATCTGTCTGGTCTTTATAGTTTATAATTTATAAATGCTTAAATTCCTATTTTTAATGAAAAATCTGAGACACTATGTGACATTCAAAGCCATATCCATAGAGTTCTAAACTTCGCTATTTTTTAATAGGAGAAATTAATTACTCATGCCTAGGGATATTATTGTAATCGAGATAAACAAGCACAAACTTCCATATAACGTCCCAAATTTTTAATATAAGTAACTAAGAGGGATGAGATATATGACTTATGTCAACTTGGGAAAAGAGTATTTGTTGCGGACTTTACTTTCACATGAGTAGAAGTTATGAGATTCATAACTCATTTAAGAATAGTTCTTCCTGACATGTTCTTGTGTGATCAACAACATCGTAATTTAAAATTTAACATTACACGAAATCTTTTACTTGTGGAATCGATTTAATCCATATTCGAAACTTAACATTATAAGAAATCTTTTAGTTGGAGAACAATTTAATCAGTGCGACAATACTGACAACTCATGTAAACGGTTGGAAACTTGCATTTAACCTTTTTTGTACATATTGTATATAATTATAAAATTTTCATCGGTGAAATTAGGAAAAAAAGTGATCAAATTATAGACTAAATTTTAATTGAAGACTAAATTATTCATAGTTGAAGATTTATCACCTTAAGTCAAGACTCTGCTACCTGCATATATGAATGATTGAAATTCTAATTATCAAATAAAACTTAGCCTACGTTGCCCTAGAATTTATCACAGTGCAACGGGACACACAATTCAGAAATGTATGAAAATCCCGAAAAGGAGTCGACTTCGACGGATTTGAACAGTCTGTTCAAATTCGGACGACCCGTATCAATTACCTAAAAAGCTAAAGAATTAATTTCATTCAGATCAGAGCTGGACCATATGTTCAAATTAGACCAACTAATCTGACTGTTTCTCTTGAGTATAGCTTGACTTAGGGTACTGTAAGTCTCAGTACCATAAAAGAAGAAGAAGAAGGGGTATTTCTGGCTTTAATGTGATTTTTAAAATAAATTCTGAAAATAATTTAGTTTTGAAACTAATTCTAAAACTACGAGAGAAATGGCCACGTAGGAAGGCGTCTTTTGTAAAGACGACTTCAAGTTGGCAAAAAGGTATTTTTGCAAAAGACGCCTTCAGTGCAGATGCTCTCACCTTACAAAAACCATCAACACAACCTAAAACACAACTCTGTATACAAAAATCATTCATCCTCCAGAACATTTTATAACTTTATCACACATTCTCAATGAAACAACATACATTTTTAATAAATTTTATGACTTTACATTTTATATTATTCTACAAAAATCCAAATACGAAAAATATAAATCAATCACGTTCCACACGGTGGTCGTCTTCTCATTCTTCTTAGGCGTCTTTCATATGTTTGTAGTTGAGTTACTTGTGATGATGGACCTTCCTCCATAATAGCTGCTGGTACACTTTTTTCTTTTACAATAAGCGGCTTCCTCCACAATATGTGGGTCTTCATCCACAATAGGTGAGTTTCGGGCACGTCTTCTAGCTCCTCCTCCAGGAGCACTATCTCGTCCTCCTCTACTCTGTTGAGGTTGATGTAATGGTTCGGAAGTAGAACCAAGTTGAGTCACTGACCCACCTTCAAATGTATAAAAGACCGTTGACGTGTATGGCTCTTGCTGAGACATAAATAGTTCGTCTCGAGGCATGTTTGATTCGTGTTGACTTCTTTGAGATGAATTGTGCACTCCATGCCTTCGGGACAAAGGAACTTGATAAGCCGCGTTTGCTTGTCTTATTGCTTGTGCGGCTGTCTCACAGACATTACTGATTCGAAGCATTATCCAAGACTGCTCAGTATCATCAAGTGTCCAGACTCTCCGCCTGCATAGATAAAAAGACATTATATAAGTTACTTATTAAATGACCATTAATTACATAAATTAATAAAAAAATTACCATTAATCATATAACGCTCCCTGGTGAGTTATGTATCGCCATGTGATTCTCTAATACCATAACATGTATGAGTTGTCATATCCATGTTCATCCATGTGCCCCTAGCAATGTGTGTCATACGCTCATCCCATCTCTCAATGTATGCATGATGTTGGATGCTCCAATTTAGTTCATTTCTCCTCCTTAAGTCTATGTCATTCAACCGTCTTTCGGTATCACATGGCTCGGGTACACGTTGAATCATACCAAATTGTCATAGAACATGATCCGGTTGATGCCATTCCACTATATGAAAGCAAATGAGGGGAGAGACAGACCGCCATATATCTTTGTACATGATGCAGTATTCAGGAAGTGTATGAATAATATCATTATAAGGTTGCCATATAACCTATAAAAACTATATTATAAATAATATGATAAAACCCGAGTATTACCTATGTTATAAGTAAAAAGTATAGTATTACCTGATCTGGAGTTTGTTTATCTAATGCAAATCGACACACTTCAAGAACATGTGTGAAGCTCTCTGTGAGACTAAAAACATCTATCTATGAGATAAATTGCACAGTTAAATACATGTAAATGATAACATACATATATATAATAATCAAATGAGTTGACTTACCGTATACCCAAAGGAGGAGGTGGCATTGGAAGTCCATCTCCCCTGACATTATCATGTCTCGCCCGTTGCAACCTCACTGGTGCCAAATGTGAGAATCAGTCACATGCCCATAATTGCAGTAATACTAGTGGGCCAGCAATATCAAAAGCATTTTTATGGTTGGCTTTGCACATCTCCCTGTACAACCATGCAAGGCATGCACTACCCCAATTATACTGACCAGCCTCAGCAAAATCTTCTAGTAAAGGTAAGAACATCAAATGCACCTTAATGTTTGACTTATCACAAAAAGGGTACCTCCGATAAGTTGTAGAATATATGCACGTGCATAACGTTACACATAAAGTTCGTCATCATCATCAGATAATGGGGGAAAATGTGCAGTCAAACACGTCATAAGTAAACGTGATCCCTGTAAATCACATGGGCCTGGTCGAAATCCTAATAAATCTTCACATATCCTTGGCCAATCTCGATGTGTACTACCCGTTACCGCCATCCCATCAACTGGAAGTCCTAACTGTATTTGCATATCTTGTAGAGTGATAGTACACTCACCATGTGCCATATGAAATATGTGTGTTTTAGGACGCCATCTCTCCACAAAGATGTGATTTAGTGCCAGTCGAGAGCGATAGACCCAACCCTCGCAACTCCATAAAATCCAACACGTATCAAATATGGAATAATACGTCTATGAAGTAGCATGTTCTGATGAACAACTGTAGTATGTCAGCGACAATGTAGAGCACGAGAATCCTCCTGGTCCCAAACATGTTGGGATCTATGTTGATCCTGTAAATACAACACCGAGCTATCTTGTGGTCCAGGCTTCATGATATCCTGAAAATGAGTTTCGTTCGAAATACAATGATTATATTGAATTACATAAAAATGTACTAAATCAAATATTACATTGAATTACATAAAAACTTATTAAGTCAAATATTACATTGAATTACATAAAAATATACTAAATCAAATATTACATTGAATTACATTAAAAATGTACTAAGTCAAATATTATGAGTCATTTGAAGATTGCCCTCCATTACGAGAAGGACAATTTCGAGGGTTATGTACCTCTTGTCGATAAAGTCCACATTTAATATGAGTACTTGGCTCTCTCCAATCCATCTCATTTTGTATACGGATCGACTTGGGTCTACCTTTCTCTCGCGTCCTAGTTGTATCAGGGTGCACTATTGGGAAGTTAGGAACTTCCCAATAATGTTCATGTGAAAGAGGGTTGAACTGTGGCTTATAACACTCAGCAAGCCCTGACCAGCGATAATAATTTTCAATAAATTGAGAACTATCAATACGAGCATGTGCCTCAAGCAATACAAAAACCATGACCAACTATCTATGGTTTCCTCATCAACTATAGCATAAGCAATTGGAAAAATACGTCCATTTGAATCAACTGACGTGGAAATCAACAACTTATGCTTATACTTGCCATATAAAAATGTGCCATTAATTTGAATGACTGGTCTACAATATTTGAATCTTTCTATAGCAGCAGCAAAAGACCAAAACACATATCTGAATATCACATTACCTGGTTTACCGGTGTTATGTGTTTTCCATTGAACTACAGTCCTAGGATTCAACTTCACAAGCATATTCAACAATATTGGTAGTTGTTGGTAAGATTGATCCCAATCACCAAACACTTTAACAATTGCTTTTCGTTTAGCTTCTTATACCTTTCTATAATGCACATCGTATCCAAATTTATTTTTCACCATCTGATAAAGTGCCGCAATAGAAATAGTTGGATCCTGTTTCACGACACCCTGTAATTCTTGTGCAATCAATGTTGAGTCCAACTGTGAATGATCTTGTGATAATCTTGGATAGACACATGTGTGAGGTCCAATGTATTGAGTTATTTCAAACATATTATGTGATTTTCGACGACACACACGCACTTTCCATTGACAACCTTCATTAAACTTCTTGCATTTTATAACCCAAAGATTTGACAATGACTCTACCACACTAAAATGTTGATGTCTGAGTATCAAGTATATTTTTAAAGCATACTTAAGGCCTGTCTTACTTTCAAAACGTAAACCTTTGTATAATTCAATTGTTTCATTCCATATTCCAGTACGTTGGATGTGTATTTGATCTAGCTTTGCATTTACGGCATCCCAATCCAACTGAGAAAGGAATGGTGAAGATGGTTCATGCTGGAGTATTTCAGCTGAGGGATTTACAACATCATCCTCTTCAACTCGGTCATCATCTTCATCAATAACATTACAAGCATTTATCTCCTCAAACTTTACCAAGAAGAAGCTACGTGGAGAGCTAAATGGATTCACATGAACGTCATGAGCATCTGCATCTTCATGTGGCAAACAACTACTACTAGGTATATTTTCTTGCACTATAGAATAAATTGTTGCACTATCGTGTACCTCAACTCCACCACTACATCTCTAGCATTTTTGGTTAAATATAACTCAATTGTATCGGGTGGAGGAATTTGAAGCACAATAGTAAACATCACATGGGCATCGTTATCATTCTGTATCAGAAATTTCACATAGTTGAATGACCCAGCACCAAGAGTAAGTGGGTGACGATAAACTATGTCCAAGTTCCAATGTAGACGGTCAATTTACAAGACTTCACATAAAGTATTATATAACTCGTTAAAAGAAATGTTCTTATGAATTACAATTCCCCTCATTGAAGGTTGACCATAAGAAACTCCATTTGCACCGACTACGACATTACCGTACATGTAACATAAAACTACCATAGGCCTTTCCCCTATTTGTCAACCTACTAAACAATACACAACAATTTCAGAACAAGATCTAGAAATTTTACAAATTAATCTACAAATTCAAAGTTAATAACTACAATTTCATAATATATCAACCCATTCATAAATAAAATCTTACAAATTAAGAGTTTAAACATCACATAATTGAGAAAATGCAACTAAAATTGAATAATTTCAAGAACCCAAAACACATGAAAATCTAGGGTTTGAGAGAGATTAAAGAGAGATATTACATTCATAGAAGATGAATAATTTCAAGATTTGAAGAATAAATTTAAGAGATCAAAGGAGTTAGAAATATACCTAGGGTTTGAGGAGTTTTTGCTAGTGATTTGAGAGATTCATAATTTTTTTTTTTGTGAATGAGAGTGAGAGGATGTAATGCCGGCTAAATAGAAGTAAAACTTCGATCACAATCGACGGCGAACAGCGGCGGGGAAGGGAGGCGTTCGCGGGTTGAGCTGCCTTCTTCTTCGCGGGCTGTGAGATAAGCTTCTGCTTTCGGTTGCGGGTATTAAAGAAAAATGTGGAAGGGGTCTTTGCAAAAGACACCTTCGACTATTAGTGAATGCGTCTTTTGCAAAGACGCCTTTTACGTGGCCCATATTTGGGTCACGCCACCATGAAATCGTCTTTTGCAAAGACGTCTTCGTCCTACGTGTTCTAAACTACCTTACTTTTGAAATTAGTTTCAAAAGTACCGTATTTTAATTATTTTTTTCTAAAGTTACTGTAGAATACTCAAAAATCCGAATAAGAAGGGGACGTTGACGTCCACCACGTACCATACCTGGGTGAGCATCCCCCGCTTCATTTCATTTCTTCATTGTATACTTTTTCCATTTGCATTTGAGCTCAGTCACCTTTTCTTTTGTGATAAAATTTCCCTTCATTTATTTTGCCTTCATAAACCTTCAATTGTTGAACAATCCCAGAACCAGAAATATGTTTTCTTTCTTTGTTGTTGTTTCGCTAAATTACGAAGAATCAAGCAATTGTAAGTCGTGAATTTAGTTCCCTTTTTATTCTTTTTGAGATTCTAATTCGTAAAACCTACTGTTTGATTTGTGCGTTGTGGAGTCGATACCAATGTGCCAAAAGTTGTCTCCATTGCGATGAGCTTTGTAAGCTTTTAGTTTTTCTCTCATTTTTTGTTGTTCAATTAAGGGGCCTTAAATTGATTCATTATTTGGCCACTTCATAAACAAGTCTCTAACTTGTGCTTCTACTTTCTGATTCTATATTTATGCACTCTGAGTCGCGAATCTATTTACTAATTTCCTTTGTGCTCGATAGTTTTTCCCCATATACAAAACTTGTTTGCTCTAACAACAAGCAGGTATTCAAGTAGAAGATGTTTGTTTTCAGAAGTTGTTTCTTGAAAAGGTTTAATATCCAAAAACATGTTCGTTAGTAGTATTAAAGAATTATTTTGGTATAAATATTCTGACTACTTGTTTAGAAACAGTTTTGAATGTCAGGTAAAATAATATACGTGTTTAGGAAATTTACTTTTAGATCAGTCGTTGACTTTATTATGATATGTATCAATATTAGCTATTTTCGATTTCATACATCTCATTCACAAAATGTCCTATTTGGTTGTTCTGGACAATTTATGCTTGTTGGCACTTTTTTAGCGTACCTTTTGGTATAATCAATCATACTCTTGTTACATACTTGGTTACTGTGTGATGGACAAAACCTAATTCCCTCTATGACTGGTGTAGTAGTTTAATTGGCTTGGAAAAACCCCTGAAGAATCAATGTAATTTTCCTTGAGTTGTTTGTATTTTGATATTACTAGGTCGGGGCACGTGAGTTGCACGTGCCTGTAGTTATGTCGTTTTTTTATTTAAAAATTAATCACGATATCAATTTTTCATGATAAAATTAGACATAAATTCTATTGTGTCAAAAGGTAGAAAAATAAAACAACAATAAAATAAAATAAATTGGACATAAGTAGAGGGTGGATTAAACACACTTTATTAACAACCAACTTAATATATATTTCATAGTATTTACGTATATTGTACAATAACAAAATCTACAAATAGCGTAAAACTTCACAAAAAGCTAGCAAGCACGTGTTCGATTGTAATAGTATGTTCTAACGCTATTAATAACACACACACGTAATGAGATTTGAGATAGATTACCATCATAATTCTTAACAAATTACGTGAAGATGTAAAGTAATATATATTTCATAATATTTACATATATTATTATACAGCCTACAAAAGCATTAACTTTTATTATATTTATATTATACGAACATTATTTATTTATATCTACACTCTAAAGTTTTTTATTGGTCAGTACACTCCCATAATGAGAAAGCAATCTCAATCTTCTCAATTTATTACTGCGCCTACATAGGATTTCCTAAGGTTCCATGAAAGGATGGTTAATGTAGTTTTTGAATTTGCTCCACAATATAGGCGGCGCTCATAGCAACATGCTCTTGATTATAAGCTTCTTCCATGTTGCCAAAAATCTCTTCGACCAGACGATGAATGATTTCGATGGCTTGTTGTTCCCCATCAACACATGATTCATTTGTTGGTAGTGCCATATTGAATAAATAAGAACTAATATCCAAATACATAATATGAATTTGTCTTACAAAATCAAAATAAATAAAAATAACTAATATAAAAAAAATATAAGAATTCAACTTATCATTCAAAAATATTTTAAACTACCATTAGAAACATAGACAACAAATAAACATAGAATCATAAACTATGCGAATAACAACAGCTTGAAATTTTTTTACCCACCTTCACAATAGAAAACTAAGCAAATACAAAAACATATGATGGAGAATTTAAATGTCAATAATAACTCCGCCTAACTTATACACAAAGAAACAAAAAATAGAAGTTATCGACTGACATATACTAATTGGAATAAAAACAAACACCACCGATTATCAAAAGAAGAAAAAAGTTCAACCAAGACACACAAACATTGGCGCAACAAATTTACTAACACAAACTCTAAAAACACACAACATAAAAGTTTCCCATACTGCATACAAAGATCAAAAGAACATCACTTTTTCATTACCAGATCTAAAAGCTCCAACTTCCACTCAACTATGATGAAGAAACTAGTTGTTTCATTTAATCTTCATACTACATCAATTTAAGAAAAACTTCTCAACATACACAACTGTATATAGAACATCAACTAAAAACTAAAGTTTGGTCAAGGTTGGTTATATATGGCAATAAAAAGTGCATATACTGCACATTAAACATTTGTCCATAAAGGCCTTGAGCAATGCATGTGCTGCAAAAAGTGGTATTTACCATTGTCCTATCATGAAACATTCAATTTAAGATGAGATATATCAATACATAAGACAATATTCATACAACTTAACTAACACCCTCAATGTAGCTAAAAATCACCAATATATTCATAAGTTAAAATCACATGCAACAATCTGTAATAGTGCACTAATATAATTTATATGATGAGTGCTTACCAACATTCACAATAAAAAAACGTGTCTTCCCCTATCATATAGAAACATCACTCATAATTTGTCAAAAAAGTCATGGGTATTGAAACTGTCACACTTTTTTGTAGAAAAGATAGTACAATAGGTTGATAACAATCATGATCCAAATTCACACAAAGTCTGAGCAAAGCAAATTACATGAATAACTCAGACAAAGCCAGTAACAACCACAACCATAAATTCTTATGGCCAAAAAATAAAAAGTTGAATAGTAACTGAACTCCATTTGTAGAAATAAAAGTCAGTAAAACAAAGTCCATAAAACACATGATCCACAATTGTAAAGTGGGGAAATTTTCTAAGCGTCTAACTCAAAACTGAAATAGGAAACAACCAATCGATTTAACAAATTTTCAAACAATTACTCTAGCCAATAGAAAGTAATAAAGTAAGGAAGATAATAATGTATAGCAAACTATACAAACGTAACAACCAGGTAACATTCAAATGTTATGACATTTGCAGAAAATGAAGAAGACAATGCAAAACATAGCTAGGATCTAAACAAACTCACGTGATTTAAAAACACGCAGAAGATAAATCTCATAATCTGCTCAAGCTACATTAAGAAAATATCAAACATAAAAGAACCCACAACTATAAAAGACAAAGGCCTATCACAAAGGCTCTCCCTATCCTGTCTTTGTTAGCACTAAAATCTATTTGCAGGATTTAAAAATCATAAATAAAAAATCGGTCACATGAATTGTAACACACACACACACACAATACATGTAGTTTACTGTGAAAAATCTGCACATATATATTGCTCAAATAAATTGTTACACACAAACATATATATATACACATGCTGAGACAGGCAAGCATCAACAATAAGGACAATCGTACGATCACACCCAAACCAAATAGTGCAAAGCAGACAAAAAATACTTAGCAGATAAGAGACAACAATCGACGAATAAATATAATAAGAAAAGAACATGTCAAATGAACTGGAAGATGTAGAAATAGTCACTAAATCAATCAATCAAACCTGCTGACAAGGAAGTAAACGAGCCTCTAAATCATCGGCCACCAACATCTATTAATATAACAGAGAATTGAAAGAAAAAAAAAGAAGAACCTAAAGCACAGAGTGATAAGTTAATGGGGTTGGAGATAATGTGAAAGAAAAATACTGATATAAGATCACACTAAGAAACAAAAGAAAAACAAAAAAGAAAGTCAAATTACCTTCAATGACGTTCACTTATTCTCCTTAAAATACAAATAGATTCTCTGCACATGTAAACCAAGGAAAAATGAGAATTGTTGAAGTTATCTTGAAGTAGATAGTATAACTAAGAAATCAATATTTATATTATAACTTTTATGCTGCCTATAGCATGAGCACAATTACTAACTCTTTCAAAGACTATACCATGTAAAAGATAAGAACAAACAAGCATAAAAAATTTCATAATAAAATCAATTCTCACACCGACTGATGACCTAAACACATTCAATGAGACAAAAAACAAATAACGAAAACCCTCACTCTACGACGATTCGAAGAAAAATAGATAATCAACTGTTTAGAGTATATTTCCTACCTTGTCGAGAAAATTGAAAACCCTCACTCAGAGAAATACATACCATGAACCAACTCAGGCAAAGAAAATGTAGGATGAGAAAGCGACGAAATCCACCACCAACAATCCACTGTCGCCGAACAACCAACTCAGGCAGAGAAAAAAATAAAAACAATCACCAAGACCTGAAAAACCCCTAGGCCATACAGTGAACACTAAAAATTTTACATACCTTTAAACCAAAAGTCAGCAATCACAAAAGTAGGATGAACAAATATATAGAGTTAAAAAATAACAGAAGAATTACTTTAAAAATCATATGAACATCAACTTGACACTGAAAAAGTCATATGAAAATCAACCTAACACTATCATGAAACATTCCATTTAAGATGGCATATATAAGACGATATTCATATAACTTAACTAACACCCTTCAGTGTAGCTAAAAAACAACAATATATTCATAAGCTAGAATCATGTGCAACAAGCTAAAATCATGTGCAACAGTCTATAATAGTATATGATATAACTTATATGGTGAGTGCTTACCGGCATTCACTATATAAAAAACGTGCCTTCCCCTATCATATAGAAACATCACCCATAGTTTGTGAAAAAGAAAAAAATTCTCACAAAGTTGTTCTAATCACAAACAGAAGTTTAAAATCTACCAAAACCCATCTCCAATTATGAACAAAAGGTTATCATTTTGCAAGAAAAAAAAGACAAAGCCAAAACCATCACAAGACAAATGAGAACTAAACTGAATACAATACACACACAACCAAAACCAGAAATTAACACACACAACTAAAACATTATCTCTGAGCAAAGCAAATTACATGAAGAATTTAGACAAAGCCAGTAATAACGATAACCGTAAATTCTTATGACCAAGAAACAAAAAGTTGAATAATAACTAAACTTCATTTGTAGAAATAAAAGTCAGTAGAAAAAATACATGATCCACAATTGTAAAGCAGAAAAATTTTCTAAGCGTCTAGCTGAAAACTGAAATAGGAAACAACCAATCGATCTAACAAATTTTCAAACAATTAATCTAGCAAATAAAAAGTACAAAAGTAAGAAAGAAAATAATGTATAGCAAATAATACAAACAGAACAACCAGGCAACATTTAAATGCCATGGCATCTGCAGAAATGCAAGAAGACAATGCAAAACATAGCTAGGATCTAAACAAACTCACGTGATTTAAAAGTACGTAGGAGATAAATCTCACAATCTGCTCAAGCTACACCAAGAAAATGTGAAACATAAAAGAACCCACAACTATTAAAGATAAAGGTCTATCACAAAAGCTCTCCCTATCCTGTCTTTGTTAACACTGAAATCTACTTGAAGGACTTAAAAATCACAAATAAAAATATGTTCACATGATTTGTCACACACATGCATAGTATATGTAGTTTAGAGTCAAAAAATTGTCACATATATATTGATCAAATAAATTGTTACACACAAACATAGATATACATGCTGAGATAGGCAAGCGTTAACAATAAGGACAATCGTAACATATGTACTAAAATCAAACTAAAGATGAAGTATCTTTAAATTTTGAGGTAACTAAATAATTATCTAAAGAAAAAATATATAAATTTTTCATAATCACACCCAAACCAAACATTACAAAGCAGACAGAAAATACTTAGCAGAACAAGTGTAGGTGAAGTTCATGATGGCATTCCATGTGGCTGCACAATAAGAACCACTATTAAGAATGTTGTAACACCTTACATCAACTTGTCAAACAAAAGTAATCGTCTATGAGGGATGGGGTCACCAAATATAATTTCATAAAACAATATCAAAGCAAATGAATTATTTTATGATCAGAAAGTAGCAGAGTGGGGATGAAACATCCCTTAATAATTTAAATGCAATGATTGAATGGAAACCATCATTTATTACGAAGTAAGTGAAACTGAATAAGTAGAAGCAAACATAAGCAAAGTATGTCAGAACTTGCAAATAGAATAAGTATTGTACAAAGTAATCACAAATAAAAGATAAGACTAATGAACTAAAAAATCTTCACATCATTAAAAACAAAGAGAAACAAACACATAAGCATAGTGAGAAAAATACTCTTCTTAATAACAAGCAACAAACATAAATTAAGACTAAACCAAATAACCCACCGATAAAGATATAATATGCAACATATAAAAATAAATTAGATTTTTTAATGAGGAAAAAAAATACTGATTTTACCTCGATATACAAAAATAGATAGATTCATGATAGAAACAAACTATAGTATGCATTCACAAACATCACAATAAACATATAATTTATTTCTAAAATCAAGTAAGTTTAAACCTATTATCTTCTTTAATTGTTCTAAGTCATTTGTCATGCTTTTCATTCAACGAACAAAAAACAACCGAATAACAAAGAGATATTTTGAAACAGTCAAATCTAATTACATCGACTGAGAAGCCACCGATCAATATACATGCACAGAAGAAGTAAAATTTTATCCCTAAATCATAACAGAACAAAACAGTAACAAAACAAAAGCCCAAAAGCTATGAAAATGGATAAGCCTAAAAGAATCGAAATAAAACCATGCGTATTTGTTAAGTGGAAAATGAAAACCCAAGAAAAAAATTAAAAAAATAATTTACAGATTTCAGCAAATACTCCATTTTCGCAGAACAAAGCAAGGAGAAGAAAACAAAGGAGCAAAAGAATAGAAGAAACAACAATAACTATAATAACAAAAGAAACAATAATAGAGAAAGAAAATCACGAGCACACCTCTGTCTCTACAAAAGATTCAGATCGAGAACACCAGCGAACCTCCTACAACTGATGACTCGAACACCCTAACAAAAGTGACAATAAAAAAAAGCTAACAAAGGGAATAACAGTAGCAGTGAAGCTCCATGAAGGCCATGAAAAATTGTATATAAGACCAGGGCTCCAAAAAGTAAAAAGCAAAAGTTGGAGGCAAAATCAAATGAGAAATCTGGGTTAAGAGAAAAATGAATTGAGCATTATCCATCAGAAAGTTGTAAAATTCTAAGCTTGTTACTTTTTGTGGTCTTTATTAACTCTAAGTATATTACAATCTTCATCCTTTACATAGTTATTACTTACTTCATCCTTAGCTAAAGTTAGATCTTTTTATATTAATCAATCTTGTATGTTATGAAGGTATTCTTTTATCGTGGAAAACACAACAACACAGTTGATACCCTACTGTAGTGTGAGATTATGATTGATGCTGACACAAAATTAGACCATATTAATATGGCATATACCTTCATATCCAACTAAGATACATGGGTTGTCTGAGGCCTTAGAAACTTTCAAAATCTTTGCTCCACCGGCTAGCAAGTCATAATGTAAGTAATTGTGTACAGCAGGCAAAACCAATATTAGTCTAAGTTTAAAGCTACAAAAAAATGGAAAGACCAGAAAATAATAACAAAAGACCATCCGTTTTCTCTGTAATGAATTATCAACTAATAACTCCTCAAACATTAATTCTCAAACAATTATAATAAAATAGCAACCCACTCTTTTATAAGAGTAAGAAAATAAAAAGCAAGTCTATTCCTAAACAGAAAAAATAAAATCCACCGATAAACCATTGAAAGAAAAAATAAAAAACATTAAATCACCAGAAAAAGACTGACTAAAAAAATAGTTCAAGAAACACCCAAAAGACCACCGCTAAATTGATTATTAAGAAAAAACAAACAAAAACAAAACACCATACAAATCTATCCAGAAAACAGAAAAAGACGAAAAAAATCACAAACCGATAAAAAAATCAAATCACTGAATATCCTTACAAACCCTAAATCCTAAAAATATAGAAACTTAGATTAAATACTCAGTAACAACGAAAATGAAAACAAAAAATTTAAAAAGATTCTTATAATAATGAAAAATGAACAAAAAAAAGAAAAAGACATACAAGAAGAACAAAGAACAAAATAAAAAGAAAAGAAGAGGAAGTAAAAACAGAGAGACATAAGAAAAAGAAGGACGAAATTGAAGAAGAAAGAGAAGAAAGAAGGACAAAGACAAAGAAAAAAGCACCATAAATTACATAGAAGATGAACAACGAACAAAGAGGAATGAAGTAGGAAAGAATCACAAACCGAGATCGACAAAGTTGGTTGTTGACTATGACAGACTCTCCATCGGAAAAACCCGGGATCATTGCCGGATAGTACGTAGCTTGATGTGGAGAAGCCCTCCAGTGGACAGACCCTCCAGCCGGCGGCGAGATCACCGAGAAGCTTGAAGAACCTCTCCCACGACGCCCCACCCTACGAGAGAGAAACCTCGAAACCCTCTCTCTCTCTTTGCCATGTGATCGGTCAACTACCATTAAACCACAATCAACGACTCTGAGTTAATCCCACCAACCAAACGAACGGCCTATATTCAATCAAACTAACCCAAAAGTATTAAACACACCAATGGCTCAGATTGAAGCAATCCAATGGCCTGAAGGCAGTCAACATTTACCAAGAAAGAATTGACCTATACCCCTCATTGGACCTGAAATTTACATCCCAACTACAACTACCAACACACATGTCAATTTGTGATTCAACCCACATTATAGGGGTAATCCAGACATTTTGCATCCACTCAAATAGCTGGAAAGTGGATACCAACAATGAAATGACCCATAAAACCCTCATTCCACCTAAGTTACAATTCAACATTCACGCCACTAACCTATACAACTCATAATATAAATTAACTCACACAACATGAGCAAAATGGACATTTCACGGAAGTAAACGGCTAGAAAACTCACTCTTCTGTGAGAGTAAGACATCCTTTCTTATGCTTTTCTTTAGGTTTTTTTCAGTAATTTTATATTTATATTGATTGTTGAATTGATCCTCTTTTTGGTCTTTAGCACTGGAAGCTTAAGAAGATAATGGCGGGCAAAGCTGTAAAATCTGTTACAAAGGCGATTGGTGAATACCAGTACCCATGGTGGGAGAAGCTGGCTAAATACAAGGATGAACTATCCAAAGGTGTGTGGGGTTCTTGGGAACTTGGGGCATGGAAACCACTTGGAATAAGTGCTCGTCGTCGTGCGAGACTCCGAAAGGAAGTGCTTCTTGCTGGGGAAGTCTGGACATATGATCCGGAGAGGAGAGAGATGAGAACCAAGAGGAAAGGACACAAATGTGATAGGATAGCTGCTGAAAAACGAGAAAACACTGCTAGGTTGATGGAGAAGATGCCAGAAATGTTGCTCGAGTACAAGAGACGAAGATGGGAGAAGAAGATGAAGGAAGAAGAGAAGAATAAGCAGCAGTGACTTAATCATGCTTTTATTATTGCACAGCCAGAAATGCTCATGTTTCTTTGACTTATTGTAGACACACTATGCATAATTATATAGACATCTGAATAAAATTATTGCTCGTGCAGAGGCCGTACTGCTGTTTATGTTTAAATGAATTTAAGATGGATGAAGTAAAATTTTATTTCCTTGTGATGTGATGAACAATTTGAAGGTTTGTTTATTCTACTTTCTAAGGGATGTATACGAAGGTCGGGTCGATGTTTGATTACAGCTTACAGAAATTTTGGCTTAGTTTTAATTTGGCTCTACTTATCTATCATCAAATTGATGAACATATATTTGTTGTATGTTGATTTCCTCTAACTATTCTTGCCATGAGTATTTTCATTTTATTCCTCGTTCTTTTTTCTTGTATGACATGTTTGGACTGAAATGTATCATTCAATATTGTTCATTATATGAGATTTTTAATTTCATGGGTGGCATGATATCTTTCCTTCACAGGAATTGGAAAATGGAGTGTGCAGAATTGGTGAGATAATCGGCAAGCAGGAAAGGGATCTCAGCGAGCTCCATGTGGTGAAGGCAGATATTGAGAGAGAAATTTCTGAGATACAAGGTTTCAAATTAGTAGCAATTGGGAATAGATTTATGTTCTTAATCTTTTGGAAAACTGAACTTGTGGATTTGAACGTTAGTTAGCATATGGTTGGTGTATCATAAGTCTTCTTTCTTGGTTCCCTGTTCTCTCCACCCCTTCTTTCTCTTAAGAGGATATAGTGTTTAATGTCAGTGATTATTATAGTTTGTAGCAGGACCAGTTGAGCAAGTTCTACATTTTAAATGTTGCTTTACTAACTTTTCAGCTGTGTTATCATATTCACTTCTTGAAATTGTGACTGAAGTAAAGTCTATCTGCAAATGTTTTACCTTGTCCTCAGCTTTTGTTGAACCTGGGCTGTGCAGTAGTCCTTTATACATCCCTACAACAGAGGAAGTGAAGAGGCAAATAGAAAGCAATGATCACTCTGCAGCTGCTATTGTTTCCTATAGTCTTTCTAGTGATTTTCCATTTAAGGAGAAACTCCCTGTTAAGGAAGATATACTTGGAGTGGTTGCGCTTCTTGGTACAGTTCCGACCAATGAGCTTAGCAGGTCGATTTTATCATTAATCCTAAACTATTATGAGCTTTATCTATCACATTCATGCATTTGCATGTAATCCTCTTCATATGTCTGGATGCAGGATTCTGGCAGAGTACTTGGGTGATGACCAAATGCTAGCTGTTGTTTGTAAATCCTTTAGAGCTGCAACTGCCCTTGAGAAGTATGAACAAAATGGAGAAATTGATCATAGGCATGCTCTTCACTCTGTGGCAGTATCACTGAAAAAGTCTATTCGCATGCTCTTCACTCTGTGGCAGTATCACTGAAAAAGTCTATTCGTGGACGTTTTCTCGTTATGTGCCTTGAAGACATGAGGTGTTCTTAATAATTGATTCAAAGCTGCTCTTGTGTTTCATTTTTTTGTTTCCTTTATTCTTTTAACTACAGAAAGGATGCCTTAAGAAGATAATTACACTGTAGAACTAAGAACTACAAATGCAATTGATTTTCATATATGAAACTTGAAATATGGCAGACCTTACCCTGGCAAGTTAAAAGACTTTGATCCTCAGAGGAAGCTGGCCTTACCAGATCCGACCCTGCCAAATTTAAACGCTCCGACAGGTTTCATGGGCTACGCAGTTAACGTGATTGATCTTGACATCAATCATATAAACACAAGGACAGATTCAGGTCATGGGCTTCGAGAGACACTGCACATGTTATTAATATCAGATCTATTATAGGCTTTAAGAGTCCATGCCCTACCAATGAATAGCCATAACTCATTTAAAAGTACTGTCTAGACTCTGTAGTTAGAATAACAAACATCAGACTAACACCATACTAATGAGCCCTGGTCTTTGCTGGTGCTTCATGTGGCACTAGAAGGAGCATTAACGTGATTTTTTCTTCTTTTCTCTTTTCTACAGAGAGAAGTTAATGTGTGCTTGCACACTGTAAATATTTTCTGGGTCCATGTTGAGAAGAAGCTGTGACTAGGCTTTTAAAACTTACGACCTGTTTGATCTGGACATTTATATGGTGCTTCTCGTTTTAGGTTACAAATGATTCACAATAGATTCTGTCAATGAGTTGGATGCTACTAATAAGTATTGCTAGTGCATTTCATCTTTTTTTATATCGGGATTTACAGGACTCTATTGGGAATCTCATTCTATCTTTGCTGCGATGCAGGATTTCTCTCTACTTCGTCAGACAAGGAGGTTATCTTCAAGCAAGAGTTTCAAACCGAGATACGGGAGCTGAGACTTGTAGCAGGGGTTAGCAAAATCTGGTTCATTTCTCTATGCATTTTACTAAGCTATTTCAGGCTCCCTTACAATGTCTTCAATGATGTATTTAGGTGTCCAAGTTTTGCATCGCTGGTACGCAATTGGAAAATATTGTTTATGAAATTGTTTGGAAAATATTGTTTATGAAATTGTTAACTTGAACGATGAAGTTGATGAGAGCATACATCATGGAGACAAATATGGACATTTCCATACTAACGATAAAATCCGAAACTACCAGTGTCGAGGTCGATGATTCTATACATTACAGTTTCAAGAATGGGCGTTGTACCGTTCCGTCTATTCCCATACCTCAAAATGTATCTAGATTTTGCTTTAAAGCTGTCCACTCTCGTTACACAGAATTGCGGCTGAGTGTAGAGGTTGAACAACTTCTCAGTTTATACTCTTTAAGCACTGCTACGTATATTTCATGATTGTTAAAATTTGCAGGTTCTTGTAATTCAAGCTCCAAAGGAAGAGATTGAGTCCCCGACATCAGATGTAAAAGTCATACTCCAAAACTTGTCTCCCCCACTTGTTAAAGAGAAGGTACAATGAAATTGTCAACTTTGTTTGCATTTATGAGCATTCTCTTAAACCTTGGTATGTTAGTTCAGTTAGTTCATACGTGCAAGGTTGCTATTAATAAACAAATTTGGTTATCCCAATGACCTTACAATTTTTAAGACATCCTCTGTTAGTTTCAAATTCCTTTTATTCCTTGATTGGACGTGGGAAATTCTAATTTGACGGGAGTTGTGCCTGAAACAGTTTCCTATATGGCTAAAGAAGTTCTCATCCTTTTCTGCATCTTTTGCTGCATTGTGCCTTAATCTGTGATTTATTTTTGGCAAAATTGGTATACTTCGGATCATGCTTGTTCTGTCAATTTTTTCCTTGGTGTGGAGTTTCAGAGAAGTTGGCTCGGATGAGAGAGTTAATGGAATACCAGTCATCCCCATTTTCATGTTATGATGCATATGGAGGGAGACGAAGGTTAGGGTATTTTAGGATGTCTAGTTCTCTCTCTTTGTTTTCGAGTCCTTAAAGCTTTTGTTTTGTTGGACGTGGTTTCATGTCCTTCTGTTACTGACACAGCTTATTATTCTTTGAAACATACATGATTACATACTCTTTTGTAATCTGTAGTCACCCCTTGTGGACTTATTTTAAGGAACATCTCTTTTACTGATAGAAAATATAATTTGGATTTCTTCAATTTTCAACCACAAGAAAGGTACTTTAATGAGCAAGGATTGGCATATTAATAATTAGTTGAACGTGCTGGCTAGATTGATTTTTTATATGCATGGTATATTTTTCTTGTATGACATGTTTGGACTGAAATGTATCATTCAATATTGTTCATTATTCGTGATTTTTAATTTCATGGGTGCCATGATATCTTTCCTTCACAGGAATTGGAAAATGGAGTGTGCAGAACCAAGAGGAAAGGACACAAATGTGATAGGATAGCTGCTGAAAAACGAGAAAACACTGCTAGGTTGATGGAGATGATGCCAGAAATGTTGCTCTGAGTACAAGAAACGAGATGGGAGAAGAAGATGGAGGAAGAAGAGAAGAATAAGCAGCAGTGACTTAATCTCTGATATTTCCGTTTTGGTAATGCCTAAAATGGAAACTTTTGGTTTATGGATAGGTCTATGAGTCTTTCAAATAAATGTTATTCAAATTACTGAAATGTGATTCCTTTATGATTTTTTTTGTGAAGAAAAAGCCTTGAGAGTGCATAAAGTTTCTTTTTATCAAAGACGAGTTACTTCCATTGGCTATTGAAATTTTGATTAATCAGTCCAGACATGCAAGTTCCTGACCCTAGGAGGTTCTTGCTCTTAGCTTAAGTTCTATTGAGAACTGCAAATTGGGTAGTTCAGTGGAACTGTGCTCATGAAGGAACATGCTTCTCATTACATTTGCCTTCGTGTGCCAACATTTTTCTGGCTAAAGAAATTGATATCTAGTAAAAGGGAAATTCCTGTCATTCCTATTCCAATTGCCAAAATTTCCAATTCAAAATTTCCTTTATATTTTGCTATGATCATTGTCACCTGCAGAGCACCCGGTGAAACTAGCTGCAGGAACAGAAGCTTAATGCTATTCTTTTAAAACCTTTGGGATACACACTCCGCTTCCAGACCTTGGATAATCGAACTGATAATGGTTAGATTATCTTCAGAATGCTTGAAAGAGTAAAGATTATTGTTTCTAGAGCAGGACCAGGACAAGTATTGGTTTCTTGAATTAGGTATAGTTGTTACTGGCACTACATGGGAGGATGAAAATCCTCTGTATGAGCACTTGGCTAAGACTTCTGAAGGATGAAACTATTTGCATGCTAATTACGTCATTAGGAAAACTTCTCATAAACTTAATATAAAATGATCATTCTGTAATTATTTTTCTGAGAGTAACACNAAACACCCCCCCCCCCCCCCCCCCATCTTCTTCTACTTTGCTGCTAGTTGTTTAACCATTAAGAGGAATCCATGATTTATGCTGTTGTAATTTCCGGGTTGTTATACCTTCTCACTTTTTCTCACCTACATGTTACCCAAGAAAAAAAAGAAAAATCTTCAGGCCCCCATATAATTTACTTAAATTACACGGACATCACTCTGGTTTAAAATTTTAAACTATCGTCGTCTAAATAATATTTCTCAATTTTTAAAATGTTAAAATTAATTTTTTTAATTAAACTCGAATTCACCTAAATTAAAAAACCCGGTCGGTTTATGTTTCTGATTAGAAAAGAGGTAGGGTTGAATCAGTTGTCTTTTCGGTACCTACACTAACAATTTTAATAGAATAAATTTATTTATATTATTTAACTAGAAATGGTGTCTTGAGTCATTTAAACAAACTACAAATGATGTTGGAGTAATTTTCTCAAAAAAGATCATAATATAGTTTTTTTAGAGAGAAAGGATGTAAAAATACCCCAAGGGAAAGAGCAATTTATTAATCAATAACAGAATACATAAAAGCAAGGGGCATACCCCAGGACAAAAAATAAAAAGAAACTTAAGTTGGAGAAAGATATCAGTAGGTGCGCTAGGACATTCTAACTAGGTTGACACCTCCTTAGCACACTCGTCATCTAGCCTAGACCAATCAAAGTAAAGAAAAGAGCCTGATGAACATCACACGCGGAGTCTCAACCAAAATAAAAGCTCAAAGAAACCTCTCCGATTAGCCTCGTTAAAATCTTTCCTGGAAAAATCCTCAAATGGAAAAACTCAGAAAAGAAAAAAGAGTACTAGCCAAAAACAAGGATTATAAATCAAGAAAGTTAAAAACTGAATGAAATCTATCATCCGAAACATTCAAAACAGTATCACCCTAAGCATATTTACTCATCCTCGCACAAGCATCCGCCAAATGATTATTCTCTTTAGGACAATGAGAGAAGACCACACGATTAAAAAGCTACCTTTGAGATGAATAATGTCGGCGACTACAAGAGCAACATCCCGAATTGTGTGATTGCTAGTTTTGATATCATTAATTAAGATCAAAGAATCGGAGAAAATACTAATGTCGTCAATACCAGCCTAAGAAGAGTTTTCGATAGCCCAAAGTAATGCATAAGCCTCAGCAAGAATAACACAAGACACATCAGATCTCTTACCCATACCAGCAGCAAACAAATTACCACCTGGATCCTAGAGGCACCAACCCAAACCAAACGTACTGTTCTCTGCATCCCATATTGCATCTGAATGAAGTCCCCAGCCTCGAACTTCCACCAAAGTAGAAAACTGACTAAGAGGAGGATGGTCAACAACTCCATCAGAAGACGAGATCCAACTCTCCATATGCACTTCAAGCTCTTTAATTGTATCCAAACGGATAAAAAATATCATAATCAAAACAAGCTTTATTCCTGCACTTCCAGAGTCTCCATAGGCTGAAAATAAACCACTGCACGAGTCAATCCTGATCTGGGTGTTACTCCAGTTTATCGACAATTAACGTCTAGAAAGGAGGCGCCTTCAAGTCTCCTTGAATCTAGAAGAAAAACGACAAGAAAAAAATATATTTAACAGATTCCTCCTCAGATCCACAAATGTGACAAACAAAGTCAAATATTCATCCATCTCCTCACCAGGTTTCCTTTACAAGCAAGAAAATTGTTCAAACATTTTCAGGTAAAGTCTTTAAGTTTAGGAGAAACTTTTAGTTTCTGGACCGATTTCCATACTTACTTATTGATCAAGTAAGAACTAGATTCACCCTTACTTTTCTTACCCACACTATCATTTCTGTGAAAAAGCAAGCCACACTAGTATAGTTGAGAGTCAAAGCAATGCGCTATTCTCGAGCGCAATGTTAGTTACCTTTAATTTTGAAAATCTAACAGTTTTATTAGATTTCATAATAAGATGAGTTTCTTTGGCAAACAGTTGAAGAACCATGAAAATTCCAACCATGGTGGACTTTCAATGTTTGCTTATTCAATCGGAGAAGAAAAAGGACATTTCTACCACTCTTCTTTCACCTAACAACTCTGCTGTCATCAACTTAACTTTGTATATTTGAGTATTGAATTGGTCTTTTCTCTTCTTCTGTTGAAATTTTTCTCAAATGCTGATTATTGATAATTTGGTACCAAACATTTCCAATTTGTTACCACAAATCCAACGCAAGCTTTCAACTTTCTTATAATTTTAGAATTTCCTTTTTCCCTTTGCCTGGTAGTTTTTGAACAGATCTAATAATATTAACGTGATATTTTTTAACAAAATTCTCTGACAGATGTCAAAACATTTTCAATTTATATGCGTTTATATTAAGAAGAATATTTATTTTAATTATTATTTTCAACTAATTTTTGGCAATTTGCTATTTAAAAGGTTTTCTAATTAGAGGGTTGGATAAGCTTTTTCTAGTGTGAGAATCATACTATCAAATCAATTCTTTCAATCCTATGATATTCCAAATCGAATTAAAAATTGATTGAATGAGATCGGAGAGTCAGAAGTTGAGAGTTTCATCCGATTAAAAGAATCATGGTCACAATGAAAATAGTTTAGAGTAATATGAACAACAATTTTTTATAAATTCAAATTGAAGAATTGGTTATATGATTTAAGTCAAGGTATAGAATATGATAAGCTAGTGTTAACGTAATTGATAAAATTTTTTCACACCCATATAGAATTTTGATTCATATTTTTTTTTATTTTTCTTAAAATTTATAATTTTGATTAAAACAAGTTAAACTGTAATGGGTTTGTGAAGCAGTATTTTCATATTTCATTTAAAAAATTTGATGTATTTTTTAAAGGTAAATTAGATGTATTTAGTTACAATATACATTTCTTTCCTCTTTTTCATTACAAATATACCTTTCCATTTTTTCAGATTTTTATTCTTGTCAAAATTCGTTTATAACTGTTTAGAATGTTTATAAATGATAACCATGTGAAAATTTTCAATTAGTGCTGGATTATTTGTTTCTTAAATACAAAAAAATCTAGAAACTCTAATAGCCGTTGGATTTCGAATCGACTCGTTACCGGGTTTCTACTTTCTAGTCTCTCTCTCTCTCTCTCTCTCTCTCTCTCTCTCTCTCACTTATTGGTAGAGAGAGAAACAGAGCCAGAGAGAGGCGAAGGAAGGAACTTTACCTTTTGAGAGAGGTGCTGTTTTGGTTCCTGGGATTCTATCAATTCATCAATTCATCCCATCTCGTTTTCTTCTTCGCCTCTTTGTTTTTCTCATGTTAATAGTCCTAAGGAACGGAAAATTGAGAGGAAAGAAGAAAAAATTGGAAGATTCTGAGATCTTGGGGCTCGATTCGAGATTTTGATTAGTGGGTATCTCTTAATTTGTGGGTCTCTCTTTCCGAATGGACTTGGATAGCATTGAGTGCGTCTCATCCTCAGATGTTCTTGATGAGGATGAGATCCATCAGCACCATACCCTTCATTCGAATCCGCATCCACACCATCATCCTGAGTTTTCAGCGTCTAAATCTCGCAATGGCATCAACAATGGTGCTATAACGGGCCCTACTGCTATTGCTCCGGCCACCAGTGTCCACGAGTTGTTAGAGTGCCCCGTTTGCACCAATTCCATGTACCCACCGATCCATCAGGTCTGGCTTCATTATGTTCTTATTTTAATTTCTCGTCATTACACTTGTTATGATTGTATTTTGAATCTTATATCGTTGTTGGTGATGGTTGCTTTTGAACTTTCTGGTTGGATTTATAGGTCTGGGCTCCTTGTTAATAGGTTTGTAAAATTGGAAGGTTTAACTCAAATGCTATTGGGCTTTCTTTATTCACTGATTTTGTAGCATATGAAAATTTTTATGGTGGATTTTTTTGTACTGTAATCTTTTGCTAATGATTGGTGGGAGTTGATTGATTCTATGTTAATTGTATAAATGTATAAGGACTATTACTTGATTGAATCATGTTTTATTGGGTGGTTTTATTCCTCTTAGAGGATATACTATACTTAATTGGATTTTGTTGCAATTTCTGGGAACTGCTCCCATCCTTTGTATGCTACATGTATATGTTTGGTTTGGAAGGTAATATTTCTATAAGTTAACAATGGACTTTTCCGTTTGACTGAGAAAAAAAATGAACTTTTCCGTTTGATTCTTGCAAATTGAGCACTTGAATCAGTTGAAGATTGGGTAACACGAAGCTAGCGACATACACATGATTGTTTTTGTCTTTTGATACTCAGACCTCTTCCCAGCGCATATTACATGCTCATTTTCTGTACGTGAGAATGAATTCTAGCTAATGCTTGCAGTGTCACAATGGCCACACTCTGTGTTCCACCTGTAAAACAAGAGTACATAACCGTTGCCCTACTTGTAGACAAGAGCTTGGAGATATTAGATGTCTAGCGCTGGAAAAGGTGGCCGAGTCACTTGAACTTCCCTGCAAGTACTACACCTTGGGATGTCCTGAGATTTTTCCATACTACAGCAAACTTAAGCATGAGTCAATATGCAATTTCAGACCATATACCTGTCCTTATGCTGGATCAGAGTGCTCTGTTGTTGGTGATATTCCTTTCCTTGTTGCCCATTTGAGGGATGACCATAAAGTGGACATGCACACTGGATGCACATTCAACCATCGCTACGTGAAGTCTAACCCCAGGGAAGTCGAGAATGCCACTTGGATGCTCACAGTAAGTGTGGTGTTAGATCCTTAAATTGTTTATTTGGGTTCTGTTCTGGTGATAGCTGATATATGAGTGTCTTGTTACATTTGAACTATTTGGTTTTAATATCAAAATGGTCAATAGCTGATGCTGCTATAGCTTTGTGCCATGGATATTATTTAGGCACTCATCAATTCCTTCAAGAAATTGGTTTGGAATTAAGGGATCAGCTATCTCCCTTGATTTAGCAATTTCAGACCATCATGATTGTTTTTGGCTAGTGATCACATCCAAAAGTGTGGTGTTAATACCAGGTCATCCTTTAGTGTATATTTATGTAACTCTTAGATGCTATGACATTCACTGTGCTCTTTTCTCTTAGTTTCACAAGATTGCTCTGGATTGTAGTTTATATTCAAATTAGGTTATTCTATTTATTCGACCTAGTAATTCGGTGATTTGATTGAAATATGGTTTATAATTCACCTCTGCCTTTTTTACAGAATTGCCTAGAATTACTATTAATATATTTACTTGACTGGAATTGATGAGTGGACCATCTCATTGCAGTTGGAAGTTCATGCATAGAACCTGGCATTTGAGATATTCAGTTGTCTTGGTTTCAATATCTATCTATCTGAACCTTTTGTATATCCTGTTATATTTTGTCAGGTTTTCCATTGTTTTGGTCAATATTTCTGCCTTCATTTCGAAGCCTTCCAGCTTGGCAATGCCCCTGTATACATGGCATTCCTCCGTTTCATGGGTGATGAGAATGAGGCTCGAAACTATAGTTACAGTCTTGAGGTTGGAGGAAGTGGGAGGAAACTTACATGGGAGGGCACCCCGAGAAGTATTCGGGATAGCCATCGAAAGGTAAGGGACAGCCACGATGGGCTTATTATCCAGCGCAACATGGCTCTGTTCTTCTCTGGTGGGGATCGGAAAGAGCTTAAGTTGAGAGTTACTGGGAGGATTTGGAAAGAACAGCAAAACCCTGATGCAGGCGTGTGCATACCGAACCTTTGTAGCTGAGACAGGTGATTTTGTAAAACGTTTTTACAGTTTGTGTGATTTTGGACACTGCTGTGCTGTGTATTATATATACCCTGTGCTAACGATTTCTCGCACTTTATAATGGATGATTGAGGAGGCTTAAAAAAAAGACTCCAGCTTTATCAATTGTATAATAAGCAAGCTCTTGTTCTTATTCTTCTTGGTTGATAAAACCTCTTATGGATTTCTGTCTTGCATTTCTCTGCTAGCTCTCAGATGTTAGCTAATCTCAGGAAATAATTAACATTAACCAACAATTATTGCAATGTATTTGAAGTGGAAAAGAAGGGAAATAATTATGGAACTGCCAACAAATTACTTGAAGAATCTCATTTCTATCTTCTCTGTTTACTTGACTTCGATATATTATGAAGATCAATCGGGAATATATATATCAACAGAGGTCATTTGACGTTTCTGTTAATAGTAATGTATTAGGATGAGAGAGAGAGAATGGGGAGGAGATATAAGCTTTTTCATTTTCTCGCTCATCATCTCTCTCTTTCTCTCTCCTCATAGTATGAGTAACGTAGAATTTTCCTTTTAACAGATTTAGTATGGCATTTTTCTTTTTATTTGGGTTTTCTCCCTTTGTCAATGAGATGAATTTTCCTTTCTTTTCAGACCCTTTTGAACGCATACGTTTGATATCATTTACCAGAAAGCAAAGTTAAAATCCAGAAAGCGGTCTTTATAGTTGTTGATAGTGTTAATTCGACAATGTTTGCACAGAAATACAGTCTCTTTACTTAAGATGATGTTATGTTTAGTTTCAATATCCTCTTAGGAGGATCTACAAATTTTAAGATTATAGAAACTGCTTTATATTTATTCATTGTTGTTTGAATTAGGAAAGAATGAAGTGACTGTTTGGGGAGAAGAAATAGCTCTTTGAATCTGTTGACGTCCCATTGATATCTGCACTAACTAATTCTCATTCCCAGCTGAAGAAATTTTACATTAACCAGACTGATTCATCATTTCTAACCATGATCATGGGAAAGGTATAAAAGAATTCATGAACATCATGAGAGGGTGAGATTTTTAGGTGGAGTCTGAAAAAATCAGTACTTCTTTCATTGATTTACTGACATCGATTAATATATATTAGTTTACTCATATTTGTCTCTGAGAATGAGTTGACAGTAAGTGATATGAATGAATATTGAGGATTCAGTGGTTAGGACTATTAGAAATGTTATTGGGGCGCTGCTTTGAAAGTGAGATTTGAGGTCAGAGGAAAAGAACATGGTTGAGAAAGTCAAAATAGAATAGAATTGTCATTAAAAGGGTAATGTGTTTTTCCTAGTATTTTATAGTACATGTTTTGTTGTCATTCACATTCTTAGAGAGAGAGAATATATGGATGCTTTTGAAGAGTTTAATATCTTTTTTCATGTGTTATAAAGTTTTGAGTTGTGGGTTTAATGATTTCCATACAACACATTATTGAGTTGTGAAATTTTCAGATTAAGAATAGATTAGTGTAGTTAATTGAGATATTATAAATAGTTAAAACTTTACATAGCTTTTTCCCATCCAAGGGTTGCATTCATGAAAAGTAGAAGCACTAAAAGACACTAAAAAAAGATGCTTTATGAACCCCACACTCTGGTTTACAAAATTCTATGAAGCAAAAATGAGAGATAAATTTGATAGCCTCTCCAAGAAATGAGAGACAGACAGACTCTGTCGTTTTTTTTTACGAATGACCTCTCAACAAGTAGCTGATTTTTGTTTGTCATCTTTTTAGTAGGGATCTGAATAGCCCAAATGATTGTAAGCCAAAAAACTTGTCCTCTGTGTTTTGCTTTTGATTTGGACTGTCCAAATTAGAATAGACGGGCTAAATCAAACTTTCCCTTTATCGTTAAGCCTCTAACAGCAAAGGATCCGATAGCCAGAAATGTATCACACTTCGCTTTTTTCTTTGTGAGTTTTGACTTCCCAACATGTATGCTTAAATGGTCCCAACAAGCATTAGTTCTTTCTAGACTCAAAACTCACTCTTCTAATTGCTATTCTTCTAAGCACACCTAATAAAAAAGTAGTAGTTTCAATTGTCCCGTTTCCATGTATAGTGAAATCCAAGAAAGGGGTATCAAATATTGAAATTTTAACATTGAAAATGTACTAATTATCCATATTTATAAATAAAACAAGAAAAAAAATGAGAGGAGAGAGGGAAAATTATAACAATCTTCTTACCAAGGGCTGATCATCTAATACGGATGAGTCTAAATCTTTTAATAGAAAAATTTAATTTAACCTAATTTATAATACATTATAAATTTACATAATATAATTAAATTGATATATCTTAATAATTTAAAAATTTAAAAATAATATGTTATCCCACAATGGGTCAAAAAATTTGGGTCAAATAATACGGTAGTCTAATTCCACACGTGGCTGAATCTAATAGGTCATCTTAGTGAATAAAAAATGTCAGTCTTTATTTTTGCCCAGACAAAGTCCTGGACAAAAGGCTCCAGGACTTTGTCTGGACACGTGGCGTACGGCTGGTGAATCAGCACCGGAATTTTTGTTTCTTTCGACACACTTTGGAATCTGTTCCTTTCTGTCTCCTTCATCAATTATATGATTTAAGTTTAATCCAATCTTTTTCTTTTTGTTTTTCCAAACATTGTGTTTCACGCGCCTCTAAGCGAATCGGAAGCACCGACTTAGTTAGAGCCTTTACTACTGACCATTTTGGATAATTTGTCGAATAGAACTATTTATTTTAACAAAATCAGATTTTGTTATCAAAAGTGACAAAGAAAACCTTAAGAAGGACGCTTCTTACAATTATATTTTTAGAGTCAATAATGTTGAAATTATAACCATAAAATATAATGTAATAACTATATATGAGTAAATAATTATTTTTAAAATATTTAAGTATTATTAAATTTTATGAATAAATAAAAATTTTATTTAATTAAAATGTGTTTGTAATTTACTTAAGTCCTAAAACTATTATAAATAGAAGAAGAGTAAAGACCGAGCAGTCTTCCGACAAACTCTTATGAGATAGTTCATGTTATTTGCAGTCTTAGGGCATGGGAGTTGAGACTCTAACGGTTGACCCAGACATGTTGTGAAATATGTTGAATAAATCAATAACTAATTAGTTTATAGCAAAGTCATTTATCCAGCTCTAAATCTAATTGTTAAACCTTAAAGGTATTTTCATAATTACCTTAATCCTAAGGTGAATATGGAACTTGACATAGTTACCCGCGATCTTCGATTCACCAAAGGAGTGAGTTCGAATTGCTGGACAATATCTGGCCTGTCAGGACCATGATTCAACTATGTTGGAGTTACGTGATTCACATATATGAAATTCGTGGCAAGATTGTAAAAGTAACAATATCACCTTATACTTTATTGATGAGTGTGTGAATAAATAAACCAGGCCTTGTGCTCGATGACATGAGTCACTGAATAAGACTTGCGTTATACGAGACACTTCATGAATATGTCTTATTGTTCACAGTCAATAGAGGAGTTAATGAAATAATAACTAAATGGGCAAAACCATAATTTTACATCACACTCTTGTTACTGATATTCACGAATGGTAATATTGTAAAATATTATGTGGACCGTGAAATATAAATGTCTATTTGCACCAATAGAAAATGTACTACGCATGAATAGAGAGTTCATTCGGCATCAGACCTATAGTGAATTCGTACGATATCGGGATTAAATAAGTAAGGAATTTGTGGAGATAGATTAGTTGGGTATTTGAATCTCATAGCTTTGTTCATATGAGTCCATTCGCTCTCAGGAGTATCTCATAAGGACATGAATGAGAAACAACGACAGTCGGACCAAAATTGTGTTTTAGACCAGGGTACACTTTTCGAGCCCATATGAGATGAGTGTCATCACTATATTAATGAATACCAAAATTAATGTTCACATTAATTATTTTGTTATTTATAATTACTAAATAATTAGTAAATAAAATTAATTAATTAATTAATTGATAGGGATCAATTTAATTCATCGGTTTAGACGGATGAATTTGGACACAATTTTGGCTATAGAGAAGATGTTAAAATCGCATATGCAGGTCTAGGGAGAGGGGATTTTTGGTTTTTAACATATAGGGGTATATGGGTAAATTTTGTAATTAATATATAATGGATTGTATTAGGGTTACATCTAAAATCTAACTTAAGTGTGTTAATCAGAGCAGAAAAAAGTTTCTCTCTCCCTCTCCCTCTCCCTACAACTATAAGGGAAGAGAAATATTTTATTTTCTCTTCCACAGTTATTATGAGAGCCCACTCAATTCCTACAAGGAGTGGTTGTCAGTGCGAAAATCAATTACAAGCTCTATGAAACTCAGGAATTAGGAACGCGAGATAGAGAATTGGATCCTGCCAAATTAGAATTTCTCCATTATAAGAAATTGTATAAATAGTTCTTATCTCTTCTCGATACGTTTATACAATTATGCATGTTCATTGGTTGGTTTTATGTTTAAAGAGTGAACAATTAGAATTGACTAAAGAAGCATTTGATTAAAAGTTTACATGAAATTTTTTGATATTCCACCCATGAATTAGTCATGGTTCATTAATTTTTATTAAATCTAAAACCTGATCCAACAGTTGGTATCAGAGCCTATGATTTTTGAAATGTGCATATTCTATATTTAAACGTATGTATGGATGAATATGATGATATTGATATATATTTTTGTATGGTAGATGCAAAGCATGTTTGAATGTGTTTTATGAATGAATCCCGATCGATTGACTCTAGGTGTTATTTTTCTATTTTAGAATTGATGTACACCGAGATTGTGGCATAAGATTTTATGTAATTTAATTTTGCAAGAGTTATGTCATTAAATTCCATGTAAATTTGTCATCACACGCATCCCAAGGAACCACGCCTGTTGTGCACCGCCACTCATCGTTGTCGTCCACCACTGCTACATCATCGTTGTAGTCGTCGCCACTGTCAGGCCGTTGCCCTCGCATTTCAGCACCGTCACTAGGGTTTTGGAAACCCCAATGCGCCTAAGACCATGTTGGGCCTTCGGCTGGCGCGAACCTACCAAGCCTGTTGAGGTTTTGGAGTAAGCAAGGTTTGCTTGGCGCAAATGATTCGCATGGACTTGAGATTTGATCCCAAGCCCATTCGAGTCCTGAAAATTAAATATATTTAATTTGATAATTTTTCAGCACTAATTATTTAATATTTTTTTTGTAATTTTTTTCAAAAATAAATCAATTGATTAATATACTTGGTAATTATTTATCAAAGTAGAAATTGTTAGAGAATCAATTTTTAATTGAAGTTTGAACTTTGAAAATGGGGAGTTAATTTTAAATGGTTACAAGGAGGTGAGACTTCCTAAAAGAGAAGGAGATAATTACAGACGTCATGAAGAATATCATTTAAATTATGGTAATTTTTTTATATTTTTTATGGGTTGTAACTAGAAATGAGCCATAGAGAGGTTAATTTTGAATGTATGACTTTAATATTTATCTCACATCAACATAGAACATGCCATATAAGAATAGAGATATGCCAATATCAAATTACCATGTAACATGTACATGTATCATTGTAGTTTAAATTTATAATGTGATATATTTTTAAATACAATGTGAATTTTATAAAAATTATAAATTTAAATTATGATTTAAATTTATAAAAGTTTATAATTTTTAAAACTTGTTATTCAAATTTCAAAGAGTTATGATTTTTGAAAAAGTAAAGAAAAATCTAGTTTTCCAAAAACTAAGTGGGAGGGTCGTGTACATTGAAACGTTCTTAAGGTCTCCAACTCAAACTTGATCGTGACATAAGGAGTGATTAGAGCCTCCCTAGCGGTCATCTCTTCAGTGGGAGAAACTTGAGAATCGTGTCGTTTTGAGTCATCGAGTTTCTTTCAAAGCTAAAGCTTGTAAAGGAAATGTCGTTAGTTAAACACTTAGACTGGAGCACGTTGGAATCTCTCATAGGAGCTAGTCAATATGGCTAAGGTGATCAAAACTATTGGTAATTGGTTGAGCTAGATGTAGTGACATCTTGAGAAGCATTAACCAAACAAGAAGAGTCTTGATGCAATAGGAGGTAGCTCAGGCGTTGTCCCTAGATGAGATGAGCTATCATTGTTGATCGTAACATTATGGAAGAAATACGTTTTTCTCGGATTTTTAAAATATTTAAGTATTTAAATCATGCATCATACTTTCCTTAATGATTAAGTATTTTTTTACACCACTTTATTTATTCTTTTCAGTATTCATGTCTTTCTCCCACTCTCAACATTCTTGAATGCAAACAAACTCACCGGTGAAAATTACGTTGATGGAAAACGTTACTTTGATATCATACTGACGGTAGAAAAGCACAAGTTCGTGCTCACCACCCATTGTCCCCTTGAGCCTATTGCTGAATCGACTCAAGAGAAAAATGATGCCTATGCTACTCACATGCGTTCTGATGAGATCGCCGTATGTTATATCTCAGCATCAGTTAGTAATGTGTTGCAACAACAACATCAGAACATGGAGATCACCGCTGATATGATGTTTAACATCACCAAAATGTTCAGGGATAAGGGTCGTCAAGCCAAACAAGCCGCTGCGTGAAACTTCATGAACTGTCAGATGAAACCTGGAACTTATGTCAGAGAACATATGATGCTGATAATTAGTTATCAGAATGAGACGGGGATCATGGGAGCTGAGGTAGATGGCGAGATCCAAGTTGATATGATCCTTGAAACCTTATCAGATACTTTTGAGAACTTCAAACTTAAACTATTTGATGAATGAATTGAGCTACTTTCTTCCAGAACTCATGAAGGAGTTGCAAGCTGCTGAAACCCTATTTCTAAAGGGTAAGAGGAAAAATGGAGAGGCAAACTTTATTGAAAGTAAGACTTCCACCTCTAGCGTAAAAAAGAAATACAAGAGAGGTCCAAAGAAAGCTAAGAAGGTGAACTCAAAAGCTACGAAAGGCAAGGGCCCTACGAAAGTGGACAAGTCGAAAGACAAGTGTCATCATTGCGGAGTCACTGATCATTGGAAACATAACTACCTAGATTATCTCAAGGAGATGAAATCCAAAGGTACATTACTCATAACTAAAGCCTGTTATATGGTTGACTTTATTTTTCATGGATTATAGACTTTGTAGCCACTAACCATGTTTGTTGTTCCCTACAGGAGTTCAAAGGTGTCGAATATAAAAACCCTGAATCTCCAAGACAAGACTCCCAGGATCCAGAGATCACGAACCAACGGTCTTTGGCTTAATAAGGGCGAGTTCAGCTTCCCTTGAGGGAATGGAGTACTAGTATCGGCAGTATCAGTTGGAACTATTAAATTGTTTTTGAGAACATTTATTTGGTTTTGCAAAATGTTTATTATATATGGGTTTTTGGGAAAAAAACTTATTTCGATAGCTAATTTAATTGAGCAAGGATTTTCTTTAAATTTTATTGATAATGATGTTGGTATTTTTAGAAATGATTGCTTTATTACTACTGTATGCATGATAAACAACCTTTTCTATGTAAGATCAAAAGTTCTAATGATATATGACACTGATGTAAATATTGCTTTACAAAGGGATAGTAAAAAGTTGAAGTCTGACTCAATCGATCTAACTTACTTGTGCACTTGTGACTTGGTCACATTAGCCTAGACACAATTAAAATAATTGCAAAGGATGATCCATTGCAAACCTTAAATGTGGGATCACTACCCACATGTGAATCTTACATAGACGGTAAAATGACCAAGAGACCATTTTCAGTGAAGGGTGAAAGGGTTACTCAATGCCTTGAACTCGTACATAGCGATGTATGCGGGCCATTAAATATCCAAGCAACAGGATGTTATGGGTATTTTGTAACCTTCACAAATGACTATTCATGTTTTTGACATGTTTATCTAATGCACCTAAAGTCTGAAACCTTTGAAAAGTTCAAAGAATACAAGGTTATGGTTTAGAAGCAATTAGATAAAAAATAAAAATACTACGATCCGATCGTGGTGGAAAGTACTTGCTAGGAGAGTTCAAAGACTATCTTAAGGAAGAATGTTCTTCCTCAGATTATAGTTCCTAGCACTCCAGAACAGAATGGTGTGTCAAAGAGAAGAAATCAAACTCTATTAGATATGGTTAAATCCATGATGAGTTACACATTCCTCCTAGATTCGTTCTAGAGATATGCCTTAGAAATAACAACATATATTCTGAACCAAGTTATGTAAAAAATAGTGTCTAGTACATCATTTGAAAGATGGAGTAGATGAAAGTCATCCATAAGCCACCTTAGAAATGGGGATGCCCGGCACATGTGCTGAGACTGAAGACGGACAAGTTGGCCAGTCGATCAGAATTATGCCTGTTTTAGGATATCCCACGGAACGAATGAATACGTTTTTTATAGTCTGACCGACAAGAAAATATTTATGAGCACCAATGCCCGGTTTTCTTGAGGAGTATTATGTTGGACCAGTTGGTTTTCAAATTAATTAAACATTTGACTGTGAATAAGAAAGACATAATAGTGAATTGTCTCGTACAATTCACAAGTCTCGATCAATGCTCAATTCATTGAATACCTGACTAGGTTAATTTATTCACACACGCATCAATAAAGCATAAGGTGTATCAAAGAGAAGAAATCAAACTCTATTAAATATGGTTAAATCCATGATGAGTTACACATTCCTCCTAGATTCGTTCTAGGGATATGCCTTAGAAATAACAACATATATTCTGAACCAAGTTCTGTAAAAAATAGTGTCTAGTACATCATTTGAAAGATGGAGTAGATGAAAGTCATCCATAAGCCACCTTAGAAATGGGGATGCCCGACACATGTGCTGAGACTGAAGACGGACAAGTTGGCCAGTCGATCAGAATTATGCCTGTTTTAGGATATCCCACGGAACGAATGAATACGTTTTTTATAGTCTGACCGACAAGAAAATATTTATGAGCACCAATGCCCGGTTTTCTTGAGGAGTATTATGTTGGACCAGTTGGTTTTCAAATTAATTAAACATTTGACTGTGAATAAGAAAGACATAATAGTGAATTGTCTCGTACAATTCACAAGTCTCAATCAATGCTCAATTTATTGAATACCTGGCTAGGTTAATATATTCACACACGTATCAATAAAACATAAGGTGATATTGTTGCTTTCGCAATCAAATCATGAATTTTCATATCTGTGAATCACGTAACTCTGACTTAATTGAATTACAATCTTAACAGTCGAGGTATTGCCCGCCAATTCAAACTCACTGATTTGACAAATCAAAGATTGTAACTAACTAAGTCAAGCTATGTATTCACCTCAAGATTAAGGTAATTACAAAAGTACTTTTAACGTGTAACAATTAGATTTAGAACTTGCTAAATGGTTTTGGGCTCTAAACTAATTTGTTACCGGTCTATTCAACATGTTCATAACATGTCTAGGTTAACCGTTTGAGTCTCCACTCCCATGCTCTAAGAATGACATCATTTGGTTTAACCTAGCAGTCATAATCGGATTCGATTGCCCATTCGATCCTAAGACTGTGAATATCATTCTGAACTTTCTCAGAAGAGTTCGTCTGGAGACGCCTTTGTCTTCACTCTTCGTTCATTGATGAAAGTTTCAGGACTTGAGTAATTTATAAACACACTTTAATTTAAAATAAAACCTTCAATTTATTCATAAGAATTCAATAATACTAATGTCCGAAAAATAACTAAATACAAATAAATAGTTATTACACGTTACTTTATGGACATATTCCAACAATCTTCCACTTGGACTAAAGTAGGCGTGTACAATCTCTTATCCCTAAGCCCTCTAGATGACCATACAAAAACTTTACTGCTTAAAGTCTTCGTGAATGGACCTGTCAGGTTGTTGACCGTTGAAATATGCGTAACCACATAGCCTCCATACTGAATTTTTTTTCTAATCATGTGATCTTTACGTTCTATGTGTTTGGATCTCTTCTTCCTTTTAGGTTCCTTAGAATTTGCTACGGCCTCACTATTATCACAATAAAATGGCATGGGTTTGTCAACATCTGGAACAACTTCCAGAGTCTTCAAGACCTTCCTAAGCCATACAGCCTTCTTTACACTTTCACAAGCTGCCATATATTCAGCTTCCGTGGTAGAATCAACAATGTAAGATTGCTTGATACTTCTCCATACAGCTGCTCCACCATTAAGGATGAACACCGATCCTAAAGTGGACCTCCTAGAATCCTTGTCTGCTTGGAAATCGTAATCAGTATACCCCGTCATATTCAGGTCAGTACCTGAATACACAAGCATGTAGTTCCTTATTCTCCTCAGATACTTAAGGATATGCTTGATGGCATTCTAATGCTCAATACCAGGATTAGATTAGAAACGGATCACCACGCCCACGATATAGCAAATGTCTGGCCTAGTGCAAATGTCTGGCCTAGTGCAAAGCATCGCATAATGAATCTTTCTCATGTTTTCCTCTTCTTAAGGAGTCTTGAGAGACTGCTCCTTGGAGAGGCTGACTCCATGTCTAAAAGGAAGAAATCATTTCTTGGAGTTTTGCATACTGAAGCGATCCAACACCTTATCAATATAAGATGTTTGAGACAATGCCAATTGTCTGTTCTTCCTATCTTGAAAGATCTGAATACCTAAGAAAAATGCAACTTCTCCAAGATCCTTCATATCAAATTACTTTACAAGCCAAATCTTGACATCAAATATTTTTCCTACATCATTCCCAATTAGTAGAATATCATCTATGTACAAGACTAGAAAAACCACATTCCTTTCGTGTGTCAGCTTATACACACAGGGCTCGTCCACTAACTGTTCAAAACCATAGTTTTTAACAGTTTCATTGAATCTAATATTCCATGATTGTGACGCTTGCTTAAGTCCATAAATGGACTTCTGCAGTTCACAAACTTTACCGTCTTGGCATTTCTCCATGAACCCGTTTGGTTGAGCCATATAAATGCGTTCATCAAGATTGTCATTCAGAAAAGTAGTCTTGACGTCCATTTGCCAGATTTCATAATCAAAGGTAGCAACAATGGATAAAAGGATTAAGATGGATTTAAGTATGGCCATCGACGAGAAGGTATCCTCATAGTCTATACTTTTCTTTTGGGTGTATCCCTTGGCTACCGGCCTAGCTTTGAATGTCTCTACATTCTCATCTGAACCTTTTTTCTTCTTATAGATCCATTTGCATCTTACGGGTTTTACCCCTTCAAGAGGATCTACAAGCTTCCATACTCCGTTCGAGTATATCAAATGTATCTCAACGTTTATGGCTTCTTGCCATAAGTTTGTTTCAGGACCTGCCATGACCTCTGAGTAGGAGACAGGTTCATCAAGGTCCTTATTTGAGACAATTGTCAAAGCTTCTCCATAGGACATATACCTCTCAGGTTGTCTCACAACCCTCCTACTACGCCGAGGCTCCATAGGCTTTGGCTCCTGTCGTGATTCTTCTATTATTGAATCAGAAACAATTTCTGGTTGGAGAGTAGGTGTTCTCCCACTCAATAATTCCTCTAGCACAACTATGCTTCTCGGTAGTACACTTTTAATGTAATCCTCTTCAAGAAAATGAGCATTTGTGCTAATTAATGTTTTATGGTCAGTCGTACTATAAAAGATGTACCCCTTCATTCCTTTAGGATATCCTACGAACATGCATAATTCTAAACGACTGACCAACTCATGTCTTCAGTTTTAGAACATGTGCTAGGCACCCCTATATTTTAAAGTGGTTAATTGACGACTTTCATCCATACCATCTTTCTTATGGTGTACCAGGCACTGTCTTCGATGAAACTTAGTTCAGAATATATGTCACTGTTTTCAAGGCATATCCCTAGAAGGAATTTGAGGGATGAGTAACTCATCATGGATCTAACCATATCCATCAGATTTTGATTCATTCTCTCTGACACACCATTTTTTTGTGGCGTACCAGGTGCTATAAGCTGAGAAAAAAATACATTCTTACTTAAGAAAGTCTTCGAACTCTCCTAGGAAGTACTCTCCACCACGATCAGATCGTAGTGTTTCGATTTATTTTTCTAATTGCTTTTCAACTAATGCCTTATACTCTTTGAAATTTTCAAAGGTTTCACACTTTTGACGCATTAGATAAATATGACCAAAATATGAGTAGTCATCAGTGAAGGTTACGACGTATTCATAACCTCCTCTTGCTTGGATATTCAATGTCCCACATACATCACTATGTATGAGTTCAAGGCATTGAGTGGCTCTTTCACATTTTGCTGAAAAATGTCTCTTGGTCATTTTGCCTTCAATACAGGATTCACATATGGGTAGTGATCCCATACTTAAAGTTTGCAAAGGACCATCCTTCATAAGTCTTTTAATCTTGTTCAGGCTAATATGCCCAAGGCGTAAGTGCCACAAATAAGTTAGATCGGTTGAGTCATACTTCAACCTTTTACTATCCTTTTGTGAATCATTATTCATTTCAGTGTCACATATCATTGGAAGCATTGGTTTTATGTGAAACAATTTATTAAACATGCGTGCAATAGTAATTAAGCATTCATATATACAAATACCGATATCTTTGTCAATGAATATAAGATCAAATCCTTGCTCAATTAATGTACCAATAGAAATAAGATTCTTCCAAAAAATCCGATATAATAAAAATTACGTAAAATAATAAAATGTTTCTCAAAATATAATTTAAAAGTTTCCATAGATACAACCGATACTAGTGCTCCATTACCCCATCGGAAGCTGTACTTGCCCTCGTCAAGCCTTCTGACTTCCCTGAACCCCTACAGGGAGCAACAAATATGGTTAGTAGCTGCATAGTCTACAATTCAAGAAAAAGTACAGTCAGCTACATAACATGCCTCAGTAACCATTACTATACCTTTAGATCCTAACCCTTTGAGATACTCTAGGAAATTGCGTTTTCAATGACTAGCAGCTCCACAGTGATGACACTTGTCTTTCGACTTGTCTACTCTTGTGGTGTGCTTACCTTTGGCAGCTGTCGGCTTCTTTTAGTAAAGTTAGCCTCTCATTTTCTCTATTTTTTCTTAGAGTCAGAGGTGGAAGGCTTTCTTTTCATAAAGTTAGCCTTTCCAGACTTCCTCTTACCCTTCAGAAACAGAGTCTCAGCAGCTTGCAGCTCCTTCATGAGCTCTGGAAGTGAGTACTTCAGCTTATCCCTCGAAGAATTAATCTTGAAGTTCTCAAATGTTCTAGGCAAAGTCTCTAGGATCATATCCACTTGAGTCTCACCATCAACCTCAGCCCCCATGATCTTCATCTCATTCAGATAAGTTATGATCAACATCATATGTTCTATGATAGGGGTTCCAAGTTCCATCCTGTAGTTCATGAAGTTACGTACAACTGTCTGTCTTACTTGACGACCATGATCTCTGAACATTCGATGATGTTCGACATCATATCAGCGGCGGTATCAAAGTTCTGGTGTTGTTGTTACAACACATTGATTATAGATGCCAAGATGTAACATCTAGTGATCTCATCAGAATACAACCAATAAGCATAAACAATTTTTTCTTCTTGAGTCGATTCAACAATAGGCTCTACGATAGCTTGTCTCATCGAGGGATAAAGTCCAAACTATCTCCTATCGCATCGAGACTCTTCTCATTTGGTTAACGCTCAAATGTCTCCACATCTAGCTTAACCAATCACGAATGGTTTTGGTCTCCTTAACCCCATTGATTAGCCCCTAAGTGGGGATTTCAATGTGCTTCAGTCTAAGTGTTTAACCGACGCATCGACTTATAAAAGTTGTTATGGACAACAGTCTGTCTATGGGACGACCCTACCCCACCAGTTCTTTTAGATGTCTTAGCTTCTTAAGAAACTCATTGAGTCGAAGCGACACGATGCCAAAGTTTCTCCCATTGAAGAGAGGACCGCTATGGGCGATTCTAAACCATTCCCCGTGGCACGATCAAGTTCGCGTTGCAGACCTTGAGAATATTTCAACGTAAATGACCATCCCACTTGATTTTTGAAAAACATAACTTTTATTAATTTGAAAAACGTGAGGAAATTTAAAAATCTTTTATTTAATTTTAAATTACAATTTAAAATCATAACCATTGTAAATTTCACATTGTAATTAAATTATAACCATTATAATTAATCTACAATTATGCATGTACATGCTATATGGTAATTTGATATTGACATATCACTAATTCTATCTGACTGTTATATGATGATGCACGATTAAAATTAAATCATACATGTTGTCCCACCACTTTGTAACTCTTTACAAAAGTCCATTCTGATTTTAAAATAAAATTCAAAATTCAAAATTTAAAATTTAAATTCAAATTTAAAATTTCAAAAATTCAATATTTATATTGTGATTAAAACATTTTAATTAAGGAAAACTATTTTCGTAAGTAAATAATCTCATTAATTATCCTCCATTTTTAAAAACAAAACAAAAAATAAAAAGGTAACATTGATAATTATCTTTTGAATTCAAAATTTAAAAGATAAAAAGATAAAATAGATAATTATCTTTAAATTCAAAATTATCTTTTAACCATTTAAAATTTAAAATTTAAATCCATAATTTAAAAGATAAAAACAAATAGGATAAGAGCTATCACAAAACATCATAAAGTTTCCTAAACCCTGATTGTTATCACCTAGGGTTTCACAAACCTAGTCACCATGCATGGCCCTGGAGTGGACAACGATGGCAACGGGCACCGGAACAGTATTGCGGCCGCTAGAACAATAACTCCGGTACGAACAATAATTTTGGCGTGGACACTAATTTCGGCATGAACAGTAATTTCAGCGTGAACAGTAATTTCAGCGTGAACAGTGCATCTGGTGGCTGTCCAGTGACTTCTCGGCGGAGATTTCGAGCGGTTTTCGGTGACGGTATCGAGGCGACGACGATTACATCAAATTAAAAAAATTATAACTTTTGAAACACAATAAATTACATAGAATTGTATGCCACAAAACCGGCCTACATCAATTCTAAATTGAAATAAAAACGCCTAGAGCCAATAGTTAAATATCCAATCAGATAACACATTCAAAACAGTTGAAACAATTTTTCACCTATACTTTCTATCGGAGAGTTTCTGAACTGGCTTAATTCTTTCGAGCGTTCTTCGTGTTCTTCAAACTTCAAGTTCTAAATCACGCACTTGAACTCAAAGAATGATTTGTGAATTTCTTCCACCAACAACCACACGTTAATTTCAGAAATATATCTTACGAGAATTTTGTGTAGGAATTTGAGTGTGGGCTCTCAAAACGATTGAAGAAGAAAAATAAAAAATGCTCTCCTTCAATATAATTTTTGGCGGCCACTGGGAGGGAGGGGAAATTTTTTTTCTCCTTTTACTTTTTTAAACAATCAATTGTATCTTATCCAAGATCTATCTATAATCAGATTGCTGTTAGTAATTGATAAAATATAATTTTTGATATTTACAAATATACCTATACCTTTTTAAATTTCCAAAAATTCACCCCATATATTCATAATTGTCAAAAATTATAATATTTCCTAGAGTTTGAGTTGTATCGAGATTCATCAATCCAATTGATAAATTAATGATCATTATCAACTAATTAATTAATTTTTTATTTACTAATTATCTAATAATTAAAAATAATAAACTAATTAATTTCAATACATATAATCAAACTTAACTAATTAAGTAACATCATCTATCACATATAGGTGTAGGAAATATGCCTCTGCACCGAAACATATTTTGGTCCAATTTATTTCGTTTCTCTATTCATGTTCTCATGAGAAATTTTTGAGACCGAATGGAGCCACATGAGCAAAGCTAGGGATTCGAATACCTGGTGAATTTATCTCCATATATTCCCGACCGATTTAATCCTGACATCGTACGACTCCACTCTAGGTTTGATGTCGAATCAACTCTCGATTCATGTGCGCTACATTTTCTGTTGGTGTAAATAAATCCTTTTATTTTCACGATCCAAAGAATATTTTAACATAATACCCATCATGAATATCAGTAACAAGAGTTAACTCCTTTATTGAGTGTGACTAAGAAAGACATGATAGTGAATTATCTCGTACAATTCACAAGTCTTAATCAATGACTCACACACCCATCAATAAAGCATAATGATATATTTTTAATTTCACAATCGAACCACGAATTTTCATATCTGTGAATCACGTAACTCCAACTTAATTAAATTATAATCCAAACATCAGAGATATTGCCCGCCAATTCGAACCCACTCATTTGACATATCAAATATTGCAACTAACTAAGTCAAGCTACGTGTTCACCTCAGGATTAAAGTAATTACAAAAATACCATTAAGGTGTAACAATTAGATTTAGAGCTTGGTAAATGGTTTTGGGATCTAAACTAATTTGTTACCAATCTATTCAACATGTCCAGAACATGTTTAGGTTAATCGTTTGAGTATTCACTCCCATGCCCCAAAACTGACATTCATTGGTTCAATCTAACAGTCATAATCGGATTCGGTTGCACAGTCGATCCTAACACTGTGAATATTGTTCTGAACTTTCTTGGAAGAATTCGTTTGGAGACGCCTTTGTCTTCATTCTTCATTCGTTGATAAAAGTTCCAGGACTTGAGTAATTTATAAACATATTTTAATTTAAAATAAAACTTTCAAGAAATGCCTTGACAATAATCTTAAAACATATTTTATGGAGATGCCTTGACAACAGGTACATATCTGATAGAGATGCCTTGACAATAATCTTAGATAAGGATCGTGATGAACATGTTTCCTACTTGCACACCATGGTTGGTCTCAAAGCAAACATGTAGCAAGACGCCAAGAACGTCGAGATAAATCTATGTACTCGAACATAGTCTGAAAACTTGTAGATCTTCCTGAAGGGGTAAAACCCATAGGATGTAAATGTATTTATAAGAAAAAAAGAGATCTGGATGGAAATGTAGAGACATTCAAAGCCGCTAAGGGCTACACAAAAAAGGAAGGTATAGACTATGAGGATACCTTCTCGTCGGTGGCCATGCTTAAATCCATCTGAATCATCTTGTCCATTACTGCTGCCCTCGATTATGAATGACAATCTTGAAGAGTGCACTTATATGGCTTAACCAGATGGGTTCATGGAGAAAAGCCAAGAGGGCAAGGCTTGTGAACTGTTGAAGTTCATTTATGGACTTACGCAAGTGTCTTATTTGTGAAATATCATTTTCGATGAAACTATCAAGAACTTTAGTTTCCAGCAGATAGTGGACGAACCCTGTGTATATAAGTTGATACACAAAGAGAATGTGATTTTTCTGGTTTTGTATGTGGATGATATTCTACTCATTGGAATGATGTAAGAAAATTGTTCGACGTCAAGATATGGCTTGCAAAGTAATTTGATATGAAATATCTTAGAGAAACTACATTTGTACTAGGTATTCAGATCTTTCTGGATCAGAAGAATAGATAGTTGTCACTCTCCCAAGCATCTTATATTGATAATGTGATTGATCGCTTTTGTATGCAGAACAAATGGATATCTTCCCTTTAGGCATGAAGTCAGCCTCTCCTTGGAGCAATCTCCCAAGACTCCTCAAGAAGTGGAAGACATGAGAAAGATTCCTTATGCCTCAGCTGTAAGAAGTCTCATGTATGTAATGCTTTGAACTAGACCAGATATTTGCTACGTTGTGGGTGTGGTAAGTCATTTTCAATCTAATCCTAGACTCGAGCATTGAAATACTGTCAAGCATATCCTCAAGTATCTTAGGAGAATGAGGAACTACATGCTTATGTATTTAGGTACTGACTTAAATATGATGGGTTATAACAACTCTGATTTCCATGTGGACAAGGATTCCTGGAGGTCCACTTCAGGATTGGTGTTCATCCTGAATGGTGGAGCAGTGGTATAGAGAAATATCAAGCAATCTTGTATTGCTGATTCTATCATGGAAGTCGAGTATGTGGCGGCTTGTGAAACTGTGAAGGAGGCTGTCTGGCTTAGAAAGTTCCTAAAAACTCTTGAAGTCATTCCAGATGCCGACAAATCCATGACACTTTATTGTGACAATAGTGTGACTGTAGCAAACTCAAAGGAACCAAGGACCAACAAAAGATCCAAATACATGAAGTGAAAGTACCACCTCATCAGAGATTGTTCAGCGTGAAGATGTTGAAGTAACACACGTATCGACGATTAAAAATTTGGCAGATCCATTCTCGAAGACTTTAAACAGTAAAGTGTTTGATGGTCATCTAGAGGGAATGGTGATGCGAGATTGTACACTCCTATTTTAGTCCAAGTAGGAGTTGTTGGAATTATGTCCATAAAGTGGGGGTAATAACTATTTATCAGTAAACAGTTATTAATAAGACATTTATGTATTATTGAATTCTATGAATAAATGATAGTTTTCTTTAATTAAAGTGTGATTGTAATTTATTTAAGTCCTGAAACTATTATCAATGAAAGAAGAGTAAAGACCGAGCGATCTTCAAGACAAACTCTTCTAAGATAGTTCAAAATGTTATTCACAGTCTTAGGATCGACTAGATAATCGAATTCAATTACGACTGTTAGGTTGAACCAAAGAATGTCTATCTCAGGATATGAGAGTAGAGACTCTAACGGTTGACCTAGACATGTTGTGGAACATGTTAAATATACCAGTTTCTAAATTAGCTTAGAGCAAAACCATTTTTCCAGCTCTAAATATAATTGTTACACCTTAAGAGTATTTTTGTAATTATTTTAATCTTGAGGTGAATACGGAACTTGACCTAGTTACTCACGATCTTTGATACGCCAAAACAGTGAGTTTGAATTGTCAGACAATGCCTCAGCTGTGAGAGCCGTGATTCAACTATGTTGGAGTTACGTGATTCACATATATGGAATTCGTGACAAGATTGTAAAAGCAACAATATCACCTTATGCTTTATTAATGAGTGTGTGAATATATATATCGAGTCTGATACTCGATGACATGAGTCATTGAATAAGACATGTTGAACTGTACGAGACATTTCACAGATACGTCTTTCTTGTTAACACTCAATAAAGGAGTTAAGGAAATAATAACTAGATGGGTGAAATGGTAATTTTATATCTCACTCTTGTTATTGATATTCACGAAGGGTAACATCATAAAATATTATATGGACTACGAAATATAAATGTTTATTTGCACCAACACAAAATATAGCGCGCATGAATCGAGAGTTCATTCGGCATCAGACCTATTATGAAGTTATACGATGTCAGGATTAAATAAGTCATGAATTTACGGAGATAAATTAGCCAGGTATTTGAATCTCATAACTTTGTTCATGTGAATCCACTCAGTCTCAGGAGTAGTTCATAAGGATATGAATGAGAAACGACGACAGTTGGACTAAAAACTTATTTTGGACCAGGGTACACTTCCCGAGTCCATATGAGATGGGTATAATCACTATATTAGTGAATATCAAAATTAATATTCAAATTAATTATTTTTTTATTTTTTAATTATTGAATAATTAATAAATAAAATAAATAAAATAATTAATTAATTGATAGGGATCAATTTAATTCATAAGTTTAGACGGATGAATTTGGACACAATTTTGGCTTTAGGGAAGATGTTAAAATCGCATATGCAGGTTAAATGAGAGGGGATTTTCAGTTTTTAACATATAGGGGCATATGGATAAATTCTATAATTAATATATAATAGATTGCATTAGGGTTTCATCTAAAACCTAACTTAAGTATGTTAATTAGAGCGGAAAAAAGTTTCTTTCTGATTCTAACGAGTGGTTGTCGGTGTGTAGATCAATTACAAGCTCTCCAAATCTTAGGAACGAGGAGCACGAGATGGAGAATTGGATCCCGCCAAATCAGAATTTTTCCATTACAAGAAAATGTATAAATAGTTTTTATCTCTTTTTGATAGTTTATACAATTATGCATATTCATTGGTTGGTGTTGTGTTTAATTCGATTAAAAGTTTGCATGAAAAGTTTTGATATTCCATCCATGAATTAGATGTGGCTCAATAATTTTCTACTAAATCTAAAACCTGATCCAACAAATAAAGCTATAAATATATGGATAGAAAAAAGAGATACTTAAACTAATCTTATACTGATCATTGTTATACTTTACTATAGCATCAACGACAGAATTACAATTTATTCTTATCCAATAAATGGGAAATCCTTTAGCATGATTTAATTTCCTACAATTTCATCAACTAAATTGCTAAGCACCAATCAAAACAATTATTGGACCAGATCCAAGAATTTAGTTTTTCTAAGCTCAATTAGGCAAATAGGTCACTATAAGAAATAAAGAAAAAAATGGCCCAAAAAGTTGTAATTTGCACAAATGACCAAAATTTATAATGGCTTACCCTTGAAACCTAAAAAACAAAGTAAATACACAAAATTAAACGCACTAATAAGGGACCCTCACGCAACCCTCACAATATATCTATGGTATATTTCTATATATTATTAGTATATCGTAGTATATATGTAGTATATTTTTATATATCATCTAGTATATTTTTGTATACCATCACGGTGAAGGAAGCCGTGACCAAATCTGGTCACGTTGGTCAGGGAAACCGCGACCAGATCTGGTCCTGACGATCATACAGAACTTGATGGCAGTGAAGTTCATGGAGGTCATGAAATCGACGTCGAATTTAATGTTGGTGAGAGATACAGAAATGATTGGAGGATAGTTTTTTATGAGGGAGAAGAAGTTAAAGTCGATGGAATTGAGATAGATCATTTTTTCTTGGAAATTGGAACGGAGGTCCTGGGTGAGGGATATTGGAGGTGATATATAAGGGGTTTTAGGGGTTATGGGGGCTGGTTTGTGAGGGAGGGAATGTTGGTCGTCGTCGTGCGTGGCAATTTTAAAAATAAAATTTTTAATAAAATTAAATCTTTCAATAAAACAAAATCCACCGACAACCAAATTTTTTTATTGAAAACTCTTTCAATCAGTCAGGATCTATTATATATTTATATATGAAAATAACAACAAACAAGGTTAGGAATCATATACCTCTTGTAGTCTAAATCAAGCGTCCTCGCAAAACCAATCGATTCTCCATTCCCACGAAATTGTTCCAACGATCAACAGACTTAAAGATCCACACCAAGATCTTTCAAGTCAATCCTCAACGCACTAGGACGTGTGTGGGCACGTAAAATATAAGGAATACACTTTTCTGTCTCTAGATATACTCAATACATTAGATCTAGAGATTTTTTTCTAAGAATGACTTTTGTGAGACGATTCTCTAAAAGAATATGATGATGATTCTTTTAGAGATTTGATTAACTCTTAATCGTAGAATCTTTTCGAGAATTGTGTTTTTCTCTCAACTCTTGATTGATGAACTGATTCATTGGTTCAACTGATTGAACTTTTTCATTATTATAGGCCATCAGAATAATATATGTAAATTTTTCTTGATAATGGCATATCAGATATTTTAGGATAATTGAAATAATATTTAATTATAAAATTGTTAATAGCAGTGGGACCCACTACTGTCCCACGGCACAATGCAGTGTCATGTGGCACTACAGTGTTGTAGACCCACTATTATAGTGCCGCGTGGCACTATAGTAGTCCATGTTAATCTCTGATACTCAATAAGTCATTGACATGTGGCAATTACTGTGAATTAAATATTTATTTTAATCAAATTAAATATCTAGTTATTTGTTAATTCAAAATTAACATATATGATTATACATATCAACTAAATTATATGTTATTTCATAAATAACAGATTTAGTTTATCTAAATTATTATCTAATAATAATTTAATTATCTAATTTCATAAATTAGATATTTTGTCTCACTTATCGTTAAAAAATTGATAATTATATATATTAAGTATTAATTAATTAATCACACATAATTATCTCATAATTATGTACTTCCCCAGAATAAAAGTTCCTTTGCAAGTAAGTCATTTCTTATGTCCTGAAAAATTCACATCCTAGACTGCGTAGTATAGAGGTGATTTAGGGATCGTAGACCTATAATCTTAAGCTCCAATATATCAAATTATTAACTAAACTCTTTAATTAAATAATTTTATTTATTAATTTCATTATTACTCTACTATAAATATGAAATTGCACTCTTAGAGATTTGGAATTGCACTCTTAGAGATTACAGATTGTATTTACATTGTATTCTCATGTAGTCTACTAATATCATCAATTCACGTAGTTCTGTCCTCCAATTATTAGTTCGTAAATTAGAACTGGTCAAAATTATCATTAATCCATTAGTGATTGGTTAATTTATAATCTTATTATGAATTTGAACTCAATAACTATTCATTTTCAGAATAAACACTTAAGAGAACTAATATACGATCCGTTAGGAAAACCTGGTTTCCAAATTTTGTAAGATCATGTTCCCATCCATCCATATCAGTAAATCTCCAAAACAACAGTCACTAGCCTATTTTTCGAACAAACCTTAACGAGTGAATCAAAAAATTTAGTAGACATGCATAAGAGTTCATGACTATTCAGGATTCAGACTGATCTACATATGATCATCGAATTGATGTGTATTAAATATTTATGATAAACGACACTTGGATAAAGATATTAATTCACATCAGTCTAGTCATATATAATCTCATTATATAAAGTACATTTACTAAGATATCTATCCAGATCTAGATCATATGCATTCATAATCTTTAGTGAACCATACTAGCAACCATTCATTAAATAATACATACTTTAATATGTTATTTATTATCTATCATCTTAATCCTCTCGTACTAATACAAGATCATAGTCTCATTAATGAATATGGAATTCTCAGATATTTATATAAATTATTCAAAAATAATTTAAAAGAACAATTATAAAAAAAATATAATCCTCATTAAATTTCAAATCAAAATGTCAATACACATGTTTTGAGGACATAACCCTCCACAATCTCTCACTTTCCCTAAAACAAATGTAGCATCTCTCTTAACCCTATGTTTCACACATGACCCTCAACTGACTTCGCAGGAAGTGTCTTGGTTAATGGGTCAGCCAGGTTCTGATCCAACGTTATCCCCAATAACAGCCAGAGCCAAATTCTGATCCAACGTTATCCCCATAACAGTTAGAGCCAGATTATGATCCAATGTTATCTTCATAATAGTTAGATCACCTCGGTGCATGAACATGATGTCGACTTTCTACTATCCTTATCTGATTCCTAATTAGTATATCCAGTGCGATTCAGGTCTCTACCTGAATAGACAAGCGTATAGTTTTCGTTCTCCTAAGATACTTGAGAATGTGCTTTACTGCAATCCAGTGTTACAAACCTGAATTCGATTGGTAACGACTGACAATTCCCACTACATAACAGATGCTCGGTCTCGTATACAATATGTCATACATGAGACTTGCAACTGCTGAAGCATATGGAACCTTTCTCATCTCATCTTCCTTTTGAGGTGTCTTAGGACAATTTTCCTTGGATAGGACAAGTCCATGTTAGGTCGGTAGTTGACCTTTCCTGAAATTCTCCATAGAGAATTTTTCAAGCACCTTATCAATATAAGATGCCCAAGAAAGTGTCAAAAGCTTATTCTTTCTATCTCTTAGGATCTGGATGCCTAGAACATAGCTCGCTTCTCTTAAATCTTTCATTTGAAATTTTTCAGCTGACCCCTTCTTTACTTTTGACAGAGTTTCAACATCATTCTCAATGAGTAGAACATCATCAACATAAAGAACTGAAAATCACTATCTTATCTTTGATGTATTTATAAATATAGGCTTCATCAACATTTTACTCGAAGCCATAAGACTTTATAATCTCATCAAAGGTAATATTTTAAGATCTAGATGCTTGCTTTAATCCATAAATGGATTTAAGCAATTTGCATACTTTCTTATCTTGGCCCTTTTGTACGAACCCTTCTGATTGCATCATATAGATGTTTTCATCAAGAGAGTCATTCAGAAAAGCTGTCTTGACGTCCATTTGCCATATCTCATAGTCAAAACTAGTGGCTATGGACAAAAAGATGCAAATGGATTTTAGCATGGCCACAAGGGGAGAATGTCTCTTCCTAATTGACTCCCTCCCTTTGTGTCTAGCCCTTGGCTACTAACCATGTCTTGAAAGTCTCTATTTTCCCATCTACACCTCTTTTCTTTTTGAAAATCCATTTACATCTAATGGGCCTAACATCTTCAGGTGGATCTACGAGTTTTCAGACGGAATTGGAATACATAGATTCCATTTCCTGGTTCATGGCTTCTTGCCATTTCTCATTTTTAGGATCATCCATCATCAATATCAATGTCTTACATTAGGACATGTGCTTCTAGTTTGTAGTGAACTGGTTGTCTCACAACCGTCTCACTATGATGTTGCACCAGGGTTTTCATTGCAGGAACTATGGTTTCTCTTGTTTGTCGTTTATCAATAGAAATTGAAGGTGGTCTGATCTCATCAGCTTCTAATTCCTCGAGAATTACTTTGATACAAGGTTTGTAGTTTTTCATATAGTCATGTTCAAGAAATATTGTATTTGTCGACACAAACACCTTTTGATCATTGTGACTATAAAAGTACCCACCACTATTCTCTAGAGTATAGCCTAGGAATATCGATACCTCAATCCTTGAGTGTAACTTTCTGGTCTTGGGTATAAGAACGTGAGCTAGACACCCCCATAAATGAAAATGATGCAAACTAGGTTTGAAGCCATTCTAGAACTCTAAAGGCATCTTGCTTACAGATTTAGAGGGCACTACATTCAAAATGTAAGTTGCCGTGTGCAGTGCACATCCCCAAAATGTAAGTGATAGTGATGAGTAGCTTAACATCGACCCAACCATATCCAATAAGGTTTGGTTTCTCCTCTCTGTAACACCATTTTACTGTGGTGTTCCAGGTGCTATGAGTTGAGATAAGATTCCACACTTTAGCAAATAATCCTTGAATTCTCAATCCAAGTATTTACCGCCTCGATCAGATCGAAGGGTTTTCAATGATTTACCTAATTGCTTTTCAGTTTCAGCTTTGAAGTCTTTAAACTTTCCAAAAGTTTAAAATTTCTTTGCATTAAGTAAGTGTAACTATATCTTGAGTAATCATCAATAAAAGTGACGATATACTCTTACCCACCTCTAGCTTGTACATTGATCGGTCCACAAACATCACTATGTAGTAGCTTAAGTGGTTCCTTGGCTCTTTTGCCCTTTCCTGTGAAAGGTCTCTTGGTTATTTTATCCTCTAGACATGATTCACAAACAGGATGAATTTTAACTTTTAGTTTTCTCAAAGCAACATGCTTTGTTAACTTGTTTAGCCTATCTAGATTAATATGTCTCAACCTAATATGCCAAAGACATGTGTTATCATCATCGTGAAAAACTCTTTGTCGTTTGTTACTTTTAACTTTTACTACTTTAAATAATTCAGATTCATTTAACGCGCGTTTAGTCATTTTAAACATATACAATCTGTTTATAACTTTTGCATGACAAATATCGAATCTATTCTTTAAAAAAATAAACTTTTTATTAACAAAAGAAATTTCAAATAATCGTTCTTGCAAAAATGAAAGGGAAATCAAATTTCTCGAAAATCTAAGAATATAATAAATATTGTTCAAAACTAAATAATTATATCCAAAAAGTAAACGGACTGTCCCTAACGCTTTAGCTGAGACGAGCACACCATTGCCAACTCTCAAAATGACCTCGCCATTGATCTTCTGAATCAAGTATCCAGGATGATGAATCATGTTCCACTGAGCAAGCTTCAAGTACAAGTAAATCAAATTTACCTTTCTTTTTTAGCTCGGAGAGATACTTGTTGCAATTTCTCTTCCAATGACTTTCAACCCCACGATGGAAACATTTTCCTTTGGGCTTGCTATCTTTCTTGTTCTTCTTGGCTTTTGGTGACGTCTTGGCTTTCTTCCCTTTCTTGTTCTTACCTTTTCCCTTTCCATTGATCTTCTTCCTCTTGTTACTTTTAACAGTGGAAAAAGGATTTTGCTTGACAACATTTACCTTACCCTCTTGGGTCATTCTCAGGTTGAGTGACTCAGAAGCCTGTAGTTCATTCAACAATTGGATCATGTTGAATTGAAACTTGTTCATAACATAGTAGGTCGTGAACGCAGAAAAAAGTGGTGCGAGCAACTTAAGTATAATGCTAACTTGAGTCCGCTCATGAATGGTCATCCCATGTACTTCTACCTCGTGAATTATGCTGATCATGTTCAAAACATGTTCTCGCCCATAAGTACCCTTTCTCATGTTAGTTGTTATATAGCTCCTAGTGACCTCATGACGACTTTGATCAGACTGCTGCCCAAACATCGCCTGTAGAGATTCCATAATCTCATAGGCAGTCTCCATATTTTCATGCTTGGTTCTCAGAACTTCATTTATGCTCACAAGCATGTAGCACTTCGCCTTATTATTTGATGTGATCCAAGCATCATATTTGTCCCTAACATTCTTAGGGGCATTAGCACGGTGTTCCTCATGACATTCCTCAGTAAGAATGAAATTATGGTTCTCACAAATTAACATTAAGTTCATATTTGATTTCAACCGTACGAAATTATCACCAATTTTTCAAGAGAGAGTAAAGCAGTAACATGTTTGCTCATGGTAGACATAATAATGATAACTGAAATTTAAAACATACAAGATTCAATATAATTGATAAATATCTAGAATTTAAAAAGTAAATGTAATGCATGAATGCAACATAATAAACACACAAAATTTAACATTTACTAAACACGATAAAACAACCCAACGATTAATGTGCTGCCTTAGGGCCAGTCAGATTAATCTCAGACTGTCTATGAGACATTCTCATCCTTGTTAATTAAAACTTAAAATATCTCATATTTTTTCTTTTAACAATAAGGTATCGCTTATTTGGTCAAGTCACAACTATCCACATGAAAGCTTTATTGTGACTTTGTGAGTGTATCCCATTCTTTAGGTTCCATGACTTGATTTAGAATATGTCGTCTTAGGGTAGGTCAAAACTAAACTACATCACTTCCTCTTATATTCTTAAGAAGTCCAACGTTGGTATCGATACAACTCGAAACCTTCCTTAGGGGGATGAAAACAAAGCCGTATCGAGTCCCTCACTGTACCTCATGGTGTTGTATGAATAACGGAGGTCGTATGTTACATTGACATGTCAACCTTCTTACTATGAATATTTAATAATCAGTTATGCAAATTTTATTGGTCTAAGTTCATTTAACTTTCTAAAATGCCTAAGCCATAATTAGGTGAACTTAGAATAACTAATTGATTATATCCATCAAACTTTAATAAAACTCTTAAAGTCGGTTGTCCTAAAGGTTACTATAGCCCTTAGTGTGGTGTGATTATCAAGTTTTAGCTAATTAAAACCTAACAGTTTACATGCAATTGATTTCATAAAATAATACATATAAATATATTAGGAGAATCCCAATAAATCACGTTTCTACAGATGAGATGTATGATTAAATAAAACTGTTCGGGATTTTCATGTATGACATGTGATTGATTAATGCATGAATATGTTATCAAACATAACAATAATTATTTAACAATTAAATAAAATATTAATGGACTGAGTGATTATTGAGTATTTCTAAATTACAACATTGAAATAAAAAAATAAAATTACAAATCGGACTTCAAGAATACATATTTCTCAAATATTGTCTTCTCCTCCTCAAGTCCATCTTCATAATGTCCAAGCTTTGAACAAAATTCTATTTAATTAAGAAAAACAATTTATTAAAATTAATTTTTATAATTATATTTTTAAAATTGTGGACTTTGACTTAATCAAATAAACACTTTATTTGATTTGATCAAACTTCGTTCAAACTCAATAAACCTATTAATTTCTAATTTTCATAAAAATAAAAATTAATAATTAATTTCCAATTTTCATAAAATTAAAAAATGAATAACTAATTTTAAAATTACATTAATTTTGAAATTTAAAAAGATAATTGATAGATTGATGGTTATCATCAAACCCTATGGTGATAGGGTTGGTTGATATTAGAGTTTGTATGAAACTTTCCTAAAAGTGATAACAGTTGCCGTCGACGACATGACTCTCCGATCGCCGCCCCATCATCGCCAGCCACCACTGTCGTCGCCGGTCCTACTGCAGCAGCCGCCGGAACATTATTTTCGGCACAAACAGTAAATTTGTGTTATTTTATAAATAAAAGATTAATTATTATCTAATAATAATTTAATTATCTAATTTCATAAATTATATATTTTGTCTCATTTATCGATAAAAATTTGATAATTATTTATATATGTATTAATTCTGAAAATTATATTTATATATATAAATAACTCAATTAATTAATTCTTAATTAATTAAACACACATAATTATTTCATAATTATGTACTTGCTCAGAATAAAAATTACTTTGTAAGTAAGTTATTTTCTCAAGTCCTGAAAAATTCACACCCTAGACTGCGTAGTATAGAGGTGACTTGGGGACCACAGACCTATAATCCTAAGCTCCAATAAACATGATTATTAATTAAGCTCTTTAATTAAATAATCTTATTTATTAATTTTATTATAACTTCACTATAATATGGAATTACACTCTTAGAGATTACATATTGTATTTATAGAGTATTTTCATGTAGTCTACTGATATAATCATTTCATGTAGTTCTGTCTTCCAATTATTGGTTCGTAAATTAGAACTGGTCAAAATTACCATTTTACCCTTCTAATTAACTCTTGATCCTTAAGTATTATTAATCCACTAGTGAACGACTAACTTACAAACTTATTCTTAATTTGAGCTTAATAATCATTCAGTTCTAGAACTAATACTTAAGAGAACCGATATATGATCAAATAGGAAAATTTGGATTCTAAATTTTGTAAGATCATGTTCCCAGCCATCCATATCACTTAATCTCCAAAACAAAAGTCACTTGCCTGTTTTTCAAACAAATCTTAACGAGTGAATCAAAAGATCCAATAGACATGCATAAGAGTTCATGACTACTCAAGATTCAGACTTATCTACATATGATCATCGAATTGATGTATATTAAATCTTTATGATAAACGACACTTTGATAAAGATATTAATTCACATCGGTCCAGTCATATATAATCTCATTATATAAAGTACAATCACTAAGATGTCTATTCACATCAATGATCTAGATCCAGACCACATGTATTTATAATGCTTAGTGAATCGTACTAATAACCATTCTTTAATGATTTCATACTTTAATATGTTGCTGACAATTTTATTCATTATCTATGATCTTAATCCTCTCGTACTAATACAAGATTATAGTCTCTTTAATGAATATGGAATTTTCATATACTTATATAAATTAGTCAACAATAATTTAAAAGAATAATTATAAGAAAAATGTAACCCTCATTAAATTTCATATCAAAATGTCAATACATATGCTTTGAGGGTATAACCCCGTACAGGAAAGTGAATGTTTTGGTGGAGGAAGCTATGGGGAAGACAACGTTTGAGGGATGAGAAATCGGAGAAAACTCATGGCCGGGAAAAAACTGCCAGAGACGAGGAAGAAGAGAGACGTTGAGCAGCGACAACCTGCAAACAAATAAAAAGTAATAAAACCTAAAAAACATATAGTTAGTTTTACAAAAAGGCAAAAATGTAAATGAACAAAAAAAATCATAACTAACTAACAAACTAAAGGGAGAATCCGACCATATGTACAAAATATAAAATTAAAAGACAATATAACATTAAAAGACAATATAAAATTGAAACCTAAAGTAGCCTAATACCCTAATTTTCCCTTTTTTTCTAAATCAGCTTCAATGCATCATGTGGATCATCTTAAGCCCAAAGACCAATCAAGTCCTGAATTAATAACCAATAATTCCCCATGATCCGACCCAAATGTTTCAACCACAAAGCCTTCAATATGGATAACTCTTTCCATAGAAATCTGGGGCAACAAACCATATCGAGCATGATGAAGACTGTGACAGAAAAGAGGAATGGCAGCTTACTTTGCATTGTGTAAGTAATAATAACAAGACTTAACTGTGTATTTACCATTCTTACATAAGGGCGAAAACTTAGAAATATGAATACTTAGAATTCTCCTAAGATTCAAGGTGGGAATAAGGAGTTAATAGAATTTATGTTCTAGCTTTCGGTCCTAGGATTAATTAGTTCAGATACAACATTTATTGAAGGATCTTTGAAATCAATAAGGCTACTCTCCAGGAACCCAATTACTATCATAAACATTCATTGATCTATCATTTTCAATTTTCCAGCATGCATATTTTTAATAATGTCCTTACCATGCCAAAGACTCTTCCATGCCCAAGAGCTATTCTACTAGATTTAAAGCTTAAGAAATTACTATTAGGGTAATAAAGGCTTTTGAGAACCCTAGCACATAGACGGTTAGGGTTATAAAAGGTAATCTAATCTTGTTTAGCATACAATGAACTATTAAGTCAATTATTAAAGTCCTCAAAGTCTCTGAACCCTAAACCTCTATAATTTGTACTACTAGTCATCTTAGCACTAGACATTCAACTAATTCCCACATTATCATTACTCTTAGACCATCAAAATCTCATTATTGCAGCTTAAAATTTAGAGCATACTTTCTTAGGAAGTTTAAAGGTTCCATAACATAATTAGGAAGTAATTGAGCTACTGATTTTAACAAGATCTTTTTCCCCTATAAAGATAGTAACTTAGTCAACCACAAAGATGTTTTCCTATCTATTCTTTCTTAAAGCATAACATATAGGGTAGATGTAGAGAAAATATAGTTAATAGGTAAACCTAAGTAGTATTCTTTAGTTGTAGTTAGTGGAATGTTAACCATTTTTTAAATAGTCTCTTTTTTCTGGTAAGTAACATTACCACTAAACCAAAGACTACTTTTGCCATGGTTATTCTTTTTATCAGAAGCATTGCAATACATATATGTACACAAATTTAAATTCATACAAGAATCAATATCTACTTCTTAAACAAAAAGACTATCATCAACAAAAGATCAGTGAGATAATGGATGACTTCCCTCTTAAGATAGACTTGTTGGGGGTTATGCCATCAAAGCATGTGTATTGACATTTCGATATGAAATTTAATGAGGATTACATTTTTCTTATAATTGTTGTTTAAATTATTGTTGAATAATTCATATAAATATCTGAAATTCCATATTCATTAATGAGACTACGACCTTATATTAGTACGAAAGGATTAAGATCATAGATAATGAATAAAATTGTCAGCAACATATTAAAGTATGGAATCTTTAATGAATGGTTTTTAGTACGGTTCACTAATCATTATGAATGCGTGTGATCTAGATTCAGATCATAAATGTATATATACATCTTAGTGTAGGTACTTTATATAATGAGATTATATATGACTCGACCAATGTGAGTTAATATCTTTATCAATGTGTCATTTATCATAAAGATTTAATACACATCAATTCGATGATCATATGTAGATCAGTTTGAATCCTGAGTAGTCATGCTCCTATGCATGTCTACTGAATCTTATGATTCACTCGTTAAGGTTTGTCTATAAAACAGGCTAGTGACTTTTGTTTTGAAGATTTAGTGATGTAGATGGCTGGGAATATGATCTTGCAAGATTTGGGATCCAAGCTCTCCTAACGGATTGTATATTAATTTCCTTAAGTGTCAGTTCTAAAACTGAATGATTATTGAGCTCAAATTTATAATAAAATTATAAGTTAGTCATTCACTAGAAGTTAATGGTACTTAAGGATCAAGAAGTATTTAGAGTGGTAAAATGATAATTTTGACCAGCTCTAATTTATGAACCAATATTGGAGGATAAAATTACATGAAATGATTATATCAGTGAACTACATGAGAATACTTTATAAATACATTGTATAATCATTAAGAGTTCAATACCATATTTATAGTGGGGGTAATAATGAAATTAATAAATAAGATTATTTAATCAAAGAGTTTAATTAATAATTTAGTTTATTGAAGCTTAGGATTATAGTTCTATGGTCCACAAGTCACCTCTATACTACGCAGTCTAGAGTGTGAATGTTTCAAGACATGAAAAAGGACTGATTAGTAAAGTAATTTTTATTCTTGGGCAAGTACAAAATTATGAGATAAATATGTGTGATTAATTCATTAAATTATTTATATATATAAATAAAAATTTGGAATTATATATATAAATAATTATCGATTATTTTTTTAATTATCGATAAGTGAGACAGAATATCTAATTTATAAAATTAGATCATTTAAGTTATTATTAGATAATAGTTCGAATCAACTAAATCTATTATTTGTGTAATAACAGATAATTTAGTTGATAGGGACAATCATATATGTTAATTTTGAATTAACAGATATCTAGATATTTATCTAATTAAAATAAATATTTAATTTGTAGTACTTGACACATGTCGATTAATGATTGGGAATCATAAATCACCATAGACTGTTGTTGTATCACGTGGCACTACAGTAGTAGGCGTGTAACACTGTGATGGTTTACGCCAACTGTAGTGCTGTGTGGCACATCAGTTGTGCACCATTATACAGTGGGTCCCGCTGTATTGGGAAATTAGAAATCAAATATTAATTTTTAATTATTCTTAAATATCTTATACGTCATTATCTAAAAAAGATACATATATTATTCTAATGGCCTCAGTTGATGAATAAGTTCATTAGTTCATAAATTAAGAATTGAGTTGAGAACATAATTAGTGTAAGAGTAGATTTTCTCTGCGATTAAAAGTTAATCAAATCTCTAAAAGAATAATCATCGCGTTCTTTTAGAAAATCATCTCACTAAAATTCTTCTCAGTAAATCTTTAGATCTCATGTGTTGAATACATCTGAGACAAAAAAAGTGTCTTGTAGTATTTTACCTGCCCATACACGTCCTATTACGTTGAGAATTGACTTAGAAGATCTTGGTGAGGATCTCAGAATCTACTGGTTGTTGGAATGGTTTCGTGGGACGGAGGATCGATCCGTTTTGCAAGGACGCTTGATATAAACTACAAGATGTATATGATTTCTAACCTTGTATGTTATATATTTAATGTATAAATATATAATGGATTTTGACTGATTGAAAAAAAAATTTCAGTAAGAAGTTTTTTTAAATGGTCACGTGCCATAACCTCCGTTGCGCACGCGCTGCGACAACTAACAAGTAGTTTAATATATTTATATGTTGAATGAATGGATGATTATATTTTTAAAATTTATGAAAATTAATGGATCGTTAATTATATGATGATTATTGGATTAGACTTTATTCTTTTAATTTTTTTTAGATCTTGTGTAAGCCGTTTTGGGGCATAGGAATTTTTGTAATTTTATTTTGAATATTTGTTATAATTATTTTGATCGCGAGAAGAACGAAGAACGCACGAGACGAATGTCGGAGGAAAAAGAAAAGAAATATGTATTCTTTTAGAATTCCGGCGCTGGCGTTGGCGCTGCTGATTAAGGATTACCAGTGACGTCGCCAGAAAATCAACGCCTGCGCTGGCTGTCGTAGACGGCTAGCAACGGCAGATGATGGTCGGCGGTTGGTCTGGCGGTGATGGTGGTCGGTGGTAACTATTGTCACATTTAGGAAAGTTTTACACGAACTCTGATACCAACCAAGCTTACACTGTAGAGTTTTATGATAACTTTAAGTCTATCAATTATCCTTTAAATTTTAAAATGAATGTAATTTAAAATTAATAATTAAATTTTAATTTTATGAAAATTAAAAATTAATAGGTTGAGTTTGACCCAAATTTGACCAAATAGAATAAAGTGTCTATTTGACTAAGTCAAAGTCAACTATTTTTAAAAGGATAATTATATAAATTTAATTTAATTAAGAAAAATAGTTTTTTCTAATTAAATATGATCTTGTTCAAAGCTTGAAGATTGTGAAGATGGACATCAGCAGGAGAATGCAATATTTGAGAAATATGTATTCTTGAAGTCTGCTTTGTAATTTTATTTCTTTATTTCAACGATTGTATTTTAGAAATACCCAATAGTCTCTCAATCCCTTATTATTTTATTTAATTGTTAAATAATTATTTAAATGTTATGTTTGATAACATGTCCATGCATTAGTCGATCACATGCCATGCATGAAAATCTCACACAATTTCATTTGATCGTGCATCTTATCAGTAAAAACATGATTTATTAGAATTGTCCTAATATGTTTATATGTATCATTTTATGAAATCAATTGCATGTAAACTGTTAGGTTTTAATTAGTTCAAACTTGGTAATCACACCACACTAAGGATCATACTAACCTTTAGGATAACCTACTTAGTAAAACTATTATATTAAAGTTTGATGAATATAATTAATTAGTTAATCTAAGTTCACCTAATTATGACTTAGATGTTTTAAAAGGTTAAATGAACTTAGACCAATGAGATTGACATAACTGATTATTAAATATTCATAAGATTATTATTTTAACCAATGATTAATTTGAAATTAATTAACTAGTTAAAATGGAAACACATAATCCTAAAATAATGAGTGAGAGAAGGTTGACAAGTAGATGTAACCTATGGTCTCCATCATTAGTACAACACCATGAGGTGCAGTAAGAGCCTTGAGATGGCTTTGTTTTCATCACCCTAAGAAAGGTTTCGAGCTGTACCAATACTAAGGTTGGACTTTTTAAGAAGATATGAGGAAGTGATATAGTTTAGTTTGATCAACCCTAAGGCGTCATATTCTAAATGAAGTCATGTAATCTGATAGGATGGGTTACACTCACAAAGTCACAATTAAGCATTCATGTGGATAGTTGTGACTTGACCGAACAAGCGATACCTTATTATTAAAAGAAAAAATATGAGATATTTTAAGTTTTAATTAATAAGGATGAGAATGTCTCATAGACAGTCTAAGGTTAATTTGACTGATCCTAAGACATCACATTAATTGTTGGGTTGTTTAATCATGATTAATTATTGTTAAATGTATGTGTTTATTATGTTACATTCACGCATCACGTTTACTTTTCAAATTTTATATATTCATCAATGATATTGAATCTTATATGTTTTAAATTTCAGTTTTCATTATTATGTCTACAATGAGAAACCATGTTACTGCTTTACTCGTTTTTGAGAAATTGAATGATAAGAATTTCGTACGTTGGAAATCAAATACAAAATTAATGCTGATTTGTGATAACCATAAGTTCGTTCTTCCTAAAAAATGTCCTAAGGAGTCTGCTGCTAATGCCCCGACCCTAAGAATGTTAGGGATAAATATGACGCTTGGATCATATCAAACAACAAGGTGAAGTGCTACATGCTTGTGAGTATAAATGATGTTCTGAGAACCAAGCATGAAAGCATGAAGACCTCCTATGGGATTATGTAATCTCTACAAGCGATTTTTGGGCAGCAGTCTGATTAAAGTCGTCATGAGGCCACTAGGAGCTATATGACGACTATGATGAGAAAAGGGTACTTCTGTGTGAGAACATATTTTGAACATGATCAACATAATGCACGAGGCAAGAATACATGGGGCGACCATTGATGAGGGGACTCAAGTTAGCATTATACTTGAGTCACTCACACAAGCTTTTTCTGTGTTCACGACCAACTATGTTAGGAATAAGTTACAATTTAACATGACACAATTATTGAATGAACTGTAGACTTTTGAGTCACTCAACCTTAGAATGAAGCAAATAGTGTGATGCCATGTTGTTGAGCAAAAGTATTCTTCCAATATTTTTAAGAATAAGAACATGAAGAAGAACAATGGTAAGGACAAGAAATGGAAGAAAGCCAAGACATCTTCAAAAGTCAAGAAGAACAAGAAAGACAGTAAGCCCAAGGGAAAATGTTTTCACTGTGGGGTTGAAGGTCATTGAAAGAGAAACTGTAATAAATATCTCTCTGAGATGAAAAAGAAAGGTAATTATGATTTACTTGTACTTGAAACTTGCGTAGTGGAATATGATTTATCATTCTGGATGCTTAATTCAGAAGTCACTAATCATGTATGTTCTTCTTGCAGATGCTTGATTCGTCAAGGGAGCTGGCTGAAGTCAAGGTCATTTTGAGAGTTGGCAGTGGTGTCCTCGTGTCAGCTAAAGCATTAGGGATAATACATTTATTTTTTGGATATAATTATTTGGTTTTGAACAATGATTATTAGATCCCTGGCTTTTTGAGAAATTTGTTTTCTCTTTCTTTTTTGCAAGAACATTTATTCTCAGTTTCTTTTATTAATAAAGAGTTTATTATTTCTAAGAATGGATTCGATATTTGTCATGCTAAAGTTATAAACGGACTGTATATGTTTAAACCGACTGAACGGGCTTTAAATGATTCTGAATTATTTAAAGTAGTAAAATTTAAAAGTAACAAACGACAAAGAGTTTCTCACGATGATGATAATATATGTCTTGGAATCTTAGGTTGGGACATATTAATCTAGATAGGTTAAACATGTTAACAAAGCATGGTGCTTTGAGAGAACTAAAAATTGGAACTCTTGTTGTTTGTGAATCTTATTTAGAAGGTAAAATGACCAAGAGACATTTCACAGGAAAATGCCAAAGAGCCAAGGAACCACTTGAGCTAGTACATAGTGATGTATGTGGATCAATCAATGTACAAGCTAGAGGTGAGTATGAGTATTTTGTCACTTTCATTGGCGACTACTCAAGATATGATTATAGTTACCTAATGCATAGAAGTCTGAAACTTTTGAAAAGTTTAAAGACTTTCAAGGCTGAAGCTGAAAAGCAATTAGATAAATCATTAAAAACTTTTTGATCTGATTGAGGTGGTGAATACTTGGATTTAAAATTCAAAAATTACTTGCTAGAGTATGGAATCATATCCCAACTCACAGCACCTGGAATGCTACAACAAAATAGGGTTTCAGACAGGAGAAACCATACCTTATTGAATATGATTAGGTCGATGTTAAACTACTCATCACTACCACTTATATTTTGGGGATATGCATTACACACGGCTACATATATTTTGAATGTAGTATCTTCTAAGTCTGTAAGCAAGACACCTTTAGAGTTATACATCATTTCCCTATATGGGGGTGCCCAGCTCACATTATTAAATCCAAGACTGGAAAGTTGGACGCAAGGTCTGAAGTATGCATATTCGTTAGTTATGCTCCAGAGACTAGAGGTGGGTACTTTTATAGTCACAAGGATCAAAATATGTTTGTATCGATAAATGCTACCTTCATTGATCACGACTATATGGAAAACTACAAACCTCAAAGTAAAGTAGTTCTTGAGGAATTAGCGACTGATGAAATCAGACCAACTTCAATTTCTACTGATAAACGACAAACCAGAGAAATCACAGTTCCAGTAAAGGAAACTCCAGCGCAACATCGTAGTGGGAGGGTTATGAGACAACCTATTCGCTATGAACTAGAAGTACATATCCTAGTGTTAGACTGTGATAAGGACGATCTATTATCTTATGAAGAAGCAATGGATGATCCTGAAAATGAGAAATGACAAGATGCCATGAACCAGGAAATGAAATCTATGTATTCCAATTCTATCTGAGAACTTGTAGATCCACATGAAGATGTCAGGCCCATTGGACGTAAATGGATCTTCAAGAAGAAAAGAGGTCCAGATGGGAAAGTATAGATTTTCAAGGCATGGTTAGTAGCAAAAGGCCATACACAAAATAAGAGAGTCGATTATGAAGAGACATTCTCTCATGTGGCCATGCTCAAATCTATTCGCATCCTTTTGTTCATACCCGCTAGTTTTGACAATGAGATATGGTGAATGGACATCAAGAAAGCTTTTCTGAATGGTTCGCTTGAAGAAAGTATCTATATGATGCAACCATAAAGGTTGTACAAATGAGGCAAGATCAGAAAGTATGCAAGTTGCTTAAATCCATTTATGGATTAAAGCAAATATCTGGATTTGGAATCTTACCTTCGATAAGATTATTAAGCCTCGTGGCTTCGAGAAAAATTTTACGAACCCTGTGTTTATAAATACATCAAAGATAAGATAGTGATTTTCTTAGTTCTTTATGTACATGATATTCCACTCATTGGGAATGATGTGGAAACTTTGTCAAAGTAAATAAGTGGTTAACTGAGAAATTTCAAATGAAAGATTTGGGAGAGGCGAACTATGTTCTAGGCATCTAAATCCTAAGGGATAGAAAAAACAAACTCTTGGCACTTTCTCAAGCATCTTATATTGATAAGGTACTGGAGAGATTCTCTATAGAGAATTCCAGGAAAAGTCAACTACTGACCAGACATGAAATTTTTCTCTCCAATAAACAATGTCCTAAGACACCTCAGGAGGAAGAGGATATGAGAAAGGCTCCCTATACTTCAGCAGTTAGAAGTCTCGTATAATCCATGTTATGTATTAGATTATCTGTTACGTAGTGAGAATTGTCACTTGTTATCAATAGAATCCAGGTTTGGAACACTAGATTGCAATAATGCACATTCTCAAGTATCTTAGGAGAACGAGAAACTGTATGCTTGTTTATTCAAGTGGAGACCTGAACCCTACTGGATATACTGATTCTGATTTTCAATCAGACAGAGATAGCCGAAAGTTGACGTCTAGATCAGTATTCACCCTAGGTGGAAGAACTGTAGTCTGGAGAAATATTAAACGATCCAGCATTACAGATTCCGCTATGGAAGTCGAATATGTATCGGCTTGTGAAGCTGGAAAAGAAGCGGTATGGCTCAGAAAGTTCTATACTGATCTGGAAGTAGTTTCAGATATGGACAAGTCACCGATACTCAAAGCGTGAGTATTGACATTTTTATATGAAATTTAATGAGGATTACATTTTTCTTATAATTTTTTTTATATTATTGTTGAATAATTTATATAAATATATGAAGTTTCATATTCATTAATGAGATTATGACCTTATATTAGTACAAGAGGATTAAGATCATAGATAATGAATAAAATTATCAGCAATATATTAAAGTACGAAATCTTTAATGAATGGTTTCTAGTACAGCTTACTAAACATTATGAATACGTGTGATCTAGATCTATATCATTGATATATATATACATCTTAGTGAATGTACTTTATATCTTTGTCAACGTGTCATTTATCATAAAGATTTAATCCGCATCAATTCGATGGTCATATTTAGATCAGTCTGAATCGTGAATAGTCTTGAAGTCTTATACATGTTTACTGGATCTTTTGATTCACTCGTTAAGGTTTGTTTGTAAAATAGACTAGTGACTTTTGTTTTGAAGATTCAGTGATGTGGATGGCTGAAAGCATGGGCTTGCAAGATTTGAAATCCAAGTTTTCCTAACGGATCGTATATTGGTTTTCTTAAGTGTTAATTCTAAAATTGAATGGTTATTGAGCTTAAATTTATAATAAGATTATAAATTAGTCATTCACTAGTGGATTAATGGTACTTAATCAATAATTTTGCCAAGCTCTAATTTAAAAACTAATAATTTAAAGACAGAACTACATAAAATGATTATATCAGTGGACTACATGTGATAAGTGCTTGAAAATGCACTTGAATTGTTTTAAATTACCAAATTAAATTAGATTTTCATTAATATAAAAATATTGTGATTTTAAAATATTTAATTTCAATTTAGCTTAAATTATTTTTCAGGAAAAATAAACAATTGGGTGAAGATTGCAAAGGAAAGAGATGAAAATTCATGAGAATAGCCCAAGAGAGCCCAAATGAAGAGTTCAAGTCAAAACCCAAGCCCAAGTCGAGTCAAGCTGCCAATTCCTTTCTCCGCCACGTGTCGCTCTCTCAAGCATCCGGAGGAGCCAAGCCGAGCCGTAAGTCGCCCTTTACACTTTCTCTTCCAATGGGTCCCATTTGCTTTATTGTTCACCAATCAGATTCTGACAAATCATCACACTATTACTTTCTTGCTCACAGGCCTGAGGTTTGCTCCAGCCGAAACACTACTTTGCCACCACGTGTGAACCTCTACGTCTCTAAAACTCTCTGTTGGTGAATTAAACGATGATACATATCTTCCTTCTGGTTTCCTTTGATTAAATAACTTAGGGTCTGTTTGGAGGGGTATATAGTGTGCAATTCTCCAAATTAAGCCATTTTAATTATCTTTACTTCATTTCTACGTTTTTTAATCATTTTTATTTTATTTTATAATATTTTGGTAACCCAAAAACACTATAAATTGGGGTCTTACATCATGTTATGCATAAAGTTTTTCTTTAATAAAATTATAGTGAAATTTAGTCTATCTTCTTCTTCTTCTTGTTCTTATTTTTCTCATACTTTCTTTTTAGAATTTGTGAGAAATGTTTAGCAAGATAGGCTAAATTATAGGCTAAATTCATTTGGTAAGGTTAGAGATGAAATTATATGTGTAGTTTCTTATTTGGATTTTGATTCTTAATGTTATTCAAGTTTATAAATTTGAGTATATCATATTTCTTCTATCTTTTTCTTTAAATTATTTGCTAATATAATTGTGTTCAATTTTATATAAATTTAGTCAAGCTCTTTTTATGTGAAATTTTGCATGATATAAATATATTGATAAAATTGTGTTTATTTTATAAGTAGTATTTTATTGCAATATTACCTAAGTTATATTGTCATTTCTAGATTTCTTATAAGATGATCTCATTTTCACACATGCTAAATGTAAGAAATTGATTGAATCAAATACATTATTTTTTAAATATATTCTTTATCTTTATTTTTTAATTGATTATTTGGGATGTGAAATTTTCAATTGAGTAATTTCGTGAATCAAAATCCAAATAGGTAAACGAATCATATAATAGATTTTCGTCACTATACCACTTTTTATTCTTGACTTTTTATCAAATCAATTTTTCTTGTTTTAAAAATCATTTTCAACAACAAAATTAAAATTTCATTCTTTTTTTATTTACTCTATTTATCTCCAAAATCACTTGTCTAACATATCTTCTTTATTTATTTTTAGTTACCTTCTCGTGGATATGACCGCTCAATCTACACTACATCGATCACTTTGTTTCGATAAGTTTGTGTGTAATCAAATTTTTGCGCCATTGTCGGGGAGGTTTTTTTTCAAGTAAAAATTTGGTAGAGAATAAGTTGGCTAAAGAGGTAAGTAATTTAATTTTTTTATTTTTTGATATAATATAATTTTAGTAGTTTTTTTTTGTTTTTCTAAAAAAAAGAAAAAAAACTGCTCTTTCTTTTTTTTTTTGTTACAAAAAATCTGCTCTGATTGTGTTTAGCATTAAAAAAATTCTCCTTAAACTTTTTTTTGAATATTTTAGAACTTTAATTGTATTTAACATAATTTTTTTCCTACTAACTCTGAATTGTAGTTATTTTTATTTTCCGTTATTCTTTGTCTTTTAATTGCATTAGTTATTTCTTTTGCTTTAATTTATTTAGGTTACAATTTTTTTAAAAGCTTCCCATTTAGTTAATAATTTAGGTCTAATAATTTGTGTTACTATAAGAATAGAATTAACTTAGTTTTTAATTTCTAGAAAATAATTCATTAAATTAAAAAAAATGTGATTGATATAATAAATCAATATTGTTCTTTCAAGAAAAGCATATGCTTAAGGAAGATTGGTACAAGTAATAATTGTGACCCCCCATACTTTCTTGGGAACCTCGGGACGTTCTGTCAAGGAATGTTTGGGTATCAAGTGGGACCTTTATAACCTTTTCAATTCAACCTGAGAACATTATTGGTGTATATATCTTGCATTAATTTAAAAAAAATAATAATTAAAAATAAATAAATTAGGTGCATGAATCGTTATAGAGATGAACTAGGTAGATTTGTAAAGAGATCGGATAACCCTAGTGATGCTTTTTCCCAAACTTCTAGTGTTCATTCTTCTCCAAACTCGTTAGCAAATAGAAATCCATTCAAAATGGCGGAAGAGGGAGAAGTCCAACAGAGGTCCTTGAACGATTATCTTCATCCAACACGTACGACCACGCCTTCATGCATTATGTTTCCCCCAAATTTACCGAACTTAGAATTCAAGCCAGGCATGATTCAACTTTTACCAACCTTTCACGGTTTAGAAAATGAGAATCCTTACGTTCATATTTGGGAAACCGCAGATTCTGTGCGGCTTAAATTTTTCCCTTTTCCTTGAAGGATGAGGCAAAAGGCTGGTTGTATTTTATGCGACCTAGGTCGATCGGTACATGGGAAGAAATAAGAACTGCATTTTTTAATAAATATCTCCCTCACCATAAGACAGTGAAACATTGTATCAAGTCTAGGAACGCTTCATAGATTTGTTAAATCAATGTCTCCATCATGGTTATGGGAGTTGGAGCCTTGTGAGTTATTTTTATGAAGGACCTACCATCTGTGAGTGCCAATTTGTTGAAATGATATGCAATGGGGAATTTCTCCAAAAGGAACCTGAAGAAGCCTTTGAGTATCTTAACGAGTTAGTCGAAAAAGCCCAAACCTAGATTGGACCTAGTGTTATCGATAGTACAAGTCGATCTCAATCTTCAAGAATCTACCAACTAAGGGAAGATGATAGCCTCAAAGCTCAAATCGAGTCATTGACAAAACAAGTTGAGGCCCTCAAAACTAAGAAAAGTAGAGGAATTCACATGGTCGTAAGGGCAGAATCACAAGAGTCATATTTTGTTTGTGGAGGGGTGGACCATCGAGCTAAGGATTACGTTGCTTACAATGAGATGATAGGAGTTTATAAGGAACAATGCAGTGTTTTAGGAGCATATAAACCCTTCTCTAACACATACAATCCTAGCTAGAGAAACTACCTAAATTTCAGTTGGAGAGATCCTAACCAAACACAACAATCGGGAGGACAACGGAGAAATGAGCAGCAACTGCAACCACCTATGCTTACTCTGCTCCTCAATACAATAATCAACCATCAAGGAGTTCTCTTGAGAATACTTTACAAGCTTTTATGGAGTCGTAGAGTAAGACAAACCAGAAGTTTGAATCACTTCTCACTCAGGTGGTTGAAGAATGCAAGGAAATGAAAAGTCAGATTTTAAGGCTAACGGGAGCTCCGACTATTCATGAACGTGGAAAGTTTCCCTCCCAAGCCCAACAAAAGGGGCAACACATGGCACAAACTTCTAATCCTGAAAGTCAAAAACTCAAAGAAGTTAATGTCATCACTACTCGTGGTAAAGTTTTGGAAGAACCAAGAACAAGTACTACCACTCTGAGTACTCCAATTGAAACCTCTAATGAGCCAATTGAATCTCCAGTTAAAGTGCCTTCCCCCAAGCCCTCCGTCCTATTGAAAAAGTACTGGAAAGTTAAAATGAGATCCTAGAGCATTTGACACGAGTGAAGACTAATCTTCTTTTGCTTCATACCATTAAGAAAATGCATGCTTATGCAAAAGTTATAAAGGATTTGTGCACTGTAAAAAGGAAGCATCATGACAAGAATACTTCTTTCTTGACAGAACAAGTAAGTGCGGTGATCAAGCAGAAGACACAGCTAAAATACAAAGATCTTGGTTTTCCCATGATCTTTTGTCACATTGGGACTTAGGAAGTCAGCCAAGCTTTGCTCAACCTCGGCGTGAGTGTTAATCTCATGCCTACTTTATTTACTTGCAACAAGGCCTTTGTGAAATTAAGCCAACTTCTATGGTCTTGTAATTGGCTGATCGATCAATAAAAAAGCCTCAGGGTATATTTGAGGATGTTTTGGTTCAAATTGAGAAATTATATTACCTCGTTGGCTTCCTTGTCTTGATACCCAGTCTGTGGTAACCATGAAATCAAAGATTCCCATTATCCTCGATAGACCATTCCTCGCCACCGCAAATGCTTTAATCAACTGTAGGAATGGTCTAATCAAGATATCTTTTGGGAACATGGCCTTAGAAGTAAATGTTTATCACATTGGAAAGCAGCCACATGATAATGATGCGTGTCACCAAACATTTCTAATCGACACACTCATTTTGGATGAAGCTAATCTGAATAGCAAATCTAATGATTTTGATGATATTCTCTGTATATCTGAATTTGAGAACTTTGGTCTGTGTGAGTTGATTAACAAAGCAGCCATTTATAATGATTCACAAGGTAGAAGGATCGAGTTTTAGAAACCACGCTTCGAAAAGCTACCTCATGAGAAAGAAAATACAAAACCTTCCAACGAAGAGGTCCCCAATATCAAGTTGGCCCAATACTCGAAGGATTAAAACATGGTTTCCTGGGAGATGGTGACACATTTCCTATTATCATTTCATTTAACCTTAATGCATCACAAGAGTAGAAATTAACCAATATGCTATGAAAGCATAAATCTTCATTAGGTTGGATGATTGCTGACATCAAAGGTATAAGCCCCTTAGTATGCTCACACCATATAAATTTAGAAGACGAGGCTATTCCTCGAAGGGATCCCCAAAGAAGACCGAACCCAATCATGAAGGAGGTTGTCCAGAATAAAGTAATGAAGCTTCTCGATGCCGAAATCATTTATCTGATCACTAATAGCCAATGGGTCAGTCCAACTCAAGTAGTTCCTAAGAAGTCTGGTGTCAGTATAGTAGAGAATGAGAAAAGGGCTCTTGTTTCTACAAGAACTGTGATAGGTTTGCATATGCGCATTGACTATCGGAAGTTGAACGCTACTACCCGCAAATATCATTTTCCTCTTCCATTCATTGACCAAATCCTTGAACATGTCGCTGTCCATCCTTATTGTTGCTTTCTTGATGGCTACTTAGGTTATTATCAGATTGAGATCACATTAGAAGATCAAGATAAGACCACATTTACCTGTCCTTTTGGAACATTTGCTTGTCAGCGTATGCCATTTGAGTTGTGTAATGCACCAGCTACCTTCCAGAGATGCATGATGAGCATTTTTAGTGACATGATTGAAAAATGTATAAAAGTGTTTATGGATGATTTAACTATCGTTGGCGATTCTTTTGACTCGTGCATTTCTAACTTAGAAGCTGTTTTAACTAGATGTGAAGAGAAATGTCTCATTTTGAACTGGGAGTAGTATCATTTCATGGTATCATCAGGCCTAGTTGTAGGCCATATTATTTATGAGAGAAGGATTGAGGTTGATCAATCCAAGATTGATCTCATCTCTAATTTGCCCACTCCCAAAACCGTCAAAGATGTAAGATCATTCTTAGGTCATGCTATTTTTTATAGGAGATTCATACAAAACTTTTCAATGATTCTCGTCCCATATGCAACCTACGTTGGGGTTTTTACTCTCAAAGCATGTGTATTTACATTTTGATATAAAATTTAAAGAGGATTACATTTTTCTTATAATTGTTCTTTTAAATTATTGTTGAATAATTTATATAAATATCTGAAAATTCCATATTCATTAATGAGACTATGATCTTGTATTAATACGAGAGGATTAAGATAATAGATAAGGAATAAAATTGTCAGCAACATAATAAAGTATAGAATCTTTAATGAATGGTTGCCAGTACGGTTCATTAAGCATTATGATGCGTGTGATCTAGATCCGAATCATTGATGTGGATAGACATCTTAGTGAAGATACTTTATAAAATAAGATTATATATGACATGACCGATGTGAATTAATATTTTTACTAACGTGTCATTTATCATAAAAATTTAATATACATCAATTCGATGATCATATGTAAACCAGTCTGAACCCTGAGTAGTCATGAACTCTATGCATGTTTATTAGATCTTTTGATTCACTCTTTAAGGTCTATTTATTAATCAAGCTAGTGACTTTTATTTTGGAGATTCAGTGATGTGGATGATTGGGGACATGATCTTACAAGATTTAGAATCTAAGCTTTCCTAACGGATCATATATTGGTTTTCTTGAGTGTTAATTCTGGAACTTAATGGTTATTGAGCTCAAATTTATAATAAGATTATAAATTAGTCATTCACTAATGTATTAATGGTACTTAAGGATCGTGAGGTAATTAGAAGGGTAAAACGGTAATTTTGACATGTTCTAATTTATGAATCAATTATTGGACAACATAACTACATGAAATGATTATGTCAGTGGACTACATGAGAATACTCTGAAAATATATTCTATAATCTCTAAGAGTGCAATTACATATTTATAGTGGACTAATAATGAAATTAATAAATAAAATTATTTAATTAAAGAGTTTAATTAATAATCTGGTTTATTAGAGTTGATGATTATAGGTCCATGGTCCTCAAGTCACCTCTATACTAGAGTGTGAATATTTTAGGATATGAGAAAAGGACTGACTTACAAAAAGAATTTTTATTCTGGGGCAAGTACATAATTGTGTATGATTAATTAATTAAAAATTGATTAATTGAATTATTTATATATTTAATTTTTCATAAATTATATATATAATTATCGATTTTTTTATTATCGATAAGTAAGACAGAATATCTAATTTATGAAATCAGATAATTAAATTATTATTAGACAATAATTGAAATCAACTACATCTGTTATTTGTCAAATAATAGATAAGTTAGTTGATAGAGATAATCAGATATAATAATTTTTTGAATTATCTTATTAAAATAAATATTTAATTCATAGTAATTGTCATGCATCAATCATTGATAGGGTATCAGAAATTGACATGGACTACTGTGATGTCACGTGGCTCTACGGTAGTGAGTGTGCAACATTACAGTGTCATGTGCGACTATAGTTGTGTACAATTACAGCGGGTCCCACTGTAATTGGTAATTTTACAATTAAATATTATTTCAGTTTATCCCTGAAAATCTTATACATCATTATCTAGAATATATACAGATATTATTCGAATGGCCTTAATGGTTAAAAAGAATAGGAGAGAATCAGTTGATCATTTCATTAGTTTGTCGATCGAGAGTTGAATTGAGAACATGATTAATGTTAGAGATATTTTCTTATGTGATTAAACGTTAATCAAATCTCTAAAAGAATAATCACACGTTATTTTAGAGAATCATCTCACTAAAGTCTTTCTCAGTAAATCTCTAGATCTCATATGTTGAGAACATCTAGAGACATAAAAAGTGTCTTGTAATATTCTACACGCCCACACACGTCCTAGTGTGTTGATGATTGACTTGGAAGATCTTGGTGTGGATCTTGGAGTTTACTGATCGTTGGAATGATTTCGTGAGAACACAGGATCGATCGGTTTTTGCAAGGACACTTGATATAGACTACAAGATGTATATGATTTCTAACCTTGTATGTTGTAGATTTAACTTACAAATATATAACGGATCCTGATTGATTGAAAAAGAGTTTTCAATAAAAGTTTTTTTTATTATTGTGACGTTGCACAAGTTTTATTTTATTAAAAGATTCGATTTTTAATAAAAAAAATTTGAAGGCCACGCTTCCGCCGCGCACGCGCCGCGACGGCCTACAACCTCCTAGCCAAAGATGTTATTTTTTAATGGTGTGAGGATGTCTTTCAAACACTTATAGTGAAATTAACTTTTGCTCCCATCATTCAATCACTAGATTGGAGTTTACCATTTGAAATCATGTGTGATGCTAGTAATTTTACTGTTGGAGTCGTTTTAGGTCAACGAAGGGAGGGGAAGCCTTTTTTATCTATTATGCAAGTTAAACTCTAAATAGTGCTCAAATGAATTACTCAACCACGGAGAAGGAGTTGCTTACTGTGGTGTTTGCTCTTGACAAATTCCATGCATACTTGATTGGTTCACCCATTACTATCTTTATATATCACTCTGCCCTTAAGTATCTCCTTTCTAAAAAGGATGCTAAGGCACGATTAATTCAGTGGATCCTACTCTTGTAGAAATTTGATGTAACTATAAAGGATAAAAAATGTGTTGAAAATGTTACGCAGATCATTTGTCTTGACTCGAATTCAGTGACTCTGTTGATGGCCCACCCATCCGTGATGATTTTCCAGACGAACAACTTTTTGCTGCTAGTAAGTTACCCTGGTATGCACATATTCTTAACTACTTAGAACAAATGAACTACCTTCTGAGTGGAATTCGCAAGATAAGCGCAAGTTTCTGGTTGATGTGCAAAAATTTTATTGGGATGATCCATATTTGTTTAAATACTGCCTTGATCAGATATTGAGAAGATGCATCCCTGAGGATGAAGTGTCTAGTGTTATGAACCTTTGTCACAATGATGCACGTGGTGGTCATTTCTCTATAAAGAAAACTGCTGCTAAAGTCTTACACCGTGTCTTTATTGGCTCACTTTGTTCAAAGACACTAATGAGTTTTTTCGTTCATGTATAAGGTGCCAAACATTAGGAGCATTGCCTCGCCGTCATATGTTGCCCTTGAACCCGATTCTTATGATAGAGATATTCGATTGTTTGGGGAATAGATTTTATGGGACCATTTCCACCTTCTAGTTACCTTTATATTCTCCTAGTTGTGGATTATGTTTTCAAGTGGGTCGAGGTTGTACCATGTCGAACCAATGATAATGCAATAGTAGTAAAGTTTTTAAAGGAAAATGTGTTGTCGCGGTTTGGTACACCACAAGCTATCATTATTAATTAGGAGACTCATTTCTGCAACCGATCTTTCTAGGATCTCATTCTTAAGTATGATGTGATTCATAAGGTTTCCCTTGCATATGATCCTTAGACAAATGGTCAAGCTGGTTGGCCAATATGGAGATAAAACAAATTTTGGAAAAGACGGTAAAACCCGACTGTAAAGATTGATCTTCACATTTTTTAGATGCACTCTGGGCATACCATACTGCCTATAAATCCCCTCTTGGGATGCCTCCTTATAGACTTGTTTTTGAAAAGACCTGTCATTTACCTGTAGAACTTGAACATAAGGCTTATTGGGCTATCAAATCTCTAAATTTTGATCTAAGTATTGTAGGTATCAATCGTAAACTCCAGTTATTAGAAATTGAGGAGTTGAGAAATGATGCATACGACAACTCTAGGATCTACAAAGCAAAGATGAAAGCAGCTCATGATAAACAAATTCTGCGAAAACATTTTGAGACAAATCAAAAAGTGCATTTATATGATTCTCGTCTACATCTCCATCCAGGTAAGTTAAGGTCGAGGTGGATTGGCCTATTTGTAGTAAAGCAAGTCTTTCCCAATGGTTATGCCGAGGTCGGAGACCCGAATAATAGGAGAGTATTAAGAGTCAATGGCTAGAGACTGAAGCATTACATTGAAAGAGTGAGCCAGGTTGAAGAGATCTTTCTCAATGACTCGGTTTACCAGTTCTGAGTGGTTTACTTTATATTTTTCTGAAGCATTACATAGTTATTTAGTTTGTTTTAGGTTGGTGTGTTTTTCTGTTTTTCTGTTATTTGTTTTGGAGACTCATGGCAGGTCGCGCTATATACTTATCATGTTCATCATTCAGGTGTTCTCTTTCCTTGTCTTCTTCGCATTGCATTTATCTTCAGACATTGAGGACACTGTCTAATTTTGGTTGGGGTGGTGGTATTTTATTATTCATGCACATGCATAAAAAATAAAAATTAAAAAGAAAAATTAAAACTAAATAATATAGTTTATTGTCTGTTTGTGGCAATTATGATGTAGGCTAGTTTGCAATACATGTTTAAATTAGTTTGATTGAAAATTTTGCATTATTTTCTAGGATGATCTTTAAAGCATTTTGTTTTAGTCACATCTGCTATCATTTTACTAAAGAATGACTCCTAAGATCCTTATATGCAAATTCAGTTCAACAAAAACAATGTTCTTTTGATCCATTGTTTTTATGGCTCTATTATCCTTTTTTTGTTTCAAAATTGACCATTTGAAATTCCGATACATGACTCTAACTTTCATAAACATAATAAAAATAGCAAAAATTCCTATCTTGTGGCCAATGTTCATTTATTTGTCCTAAATATGTATATCCAAAATGAGTGTTTATTTTCTTTCCAACTCCATGAATGAGTATCCTTACCCTAATTAAATTGAAATATTTACCCGTGAGATATGGAGTTGAGGCTTTCACATGATTAATTTTCAAGGTTATATGTATTGTGGGGTATGTTTGTTTAAAACTTAGATAATCTTGTTAAATTTTTCTTCCAAATTGATTTTACAAGTTTTGTTTCTAGTTTATGCTTCAATTGCTAGGGACTAGTAATAAGCTGATTGGGGGTTATGATAAGTGCTTGAAAATAAACTTGAATTGTTTAAAATTTTCAAATTAAATTAGATTTTAATTAATATTTTCATGTAGTTAATATAAAAATATTGTGATTTAAAAATATTTAATTCTAATTTTGTTTAAATTATTTTTCAAAAAAATAAATAAGTGGGTTAAGATTGCAAAGGAAAGAGATGAAAATTCATGAGAATAGCCCATGAGAAGGAGCCCAAATGAAGTCTAAGTATAAACCCAAGCTCAAGCCGAGTCGAGCCGTCAATTCCTTTCTCCGTCACGTGTCTCTCTCTCAAGCTCCAGAGGAGCCGAGCCGAGCCGCAACCTGCCCCTTCCACTTTCTCTTCCAATGCATCCTACTTGCTTTATTGTTAACCAATCAGATTCTGACACATCATCACACCGTTAGTTTCTTGTCTCTCAGACCTGAGGTTTGCTCCGGCCGAAGCACTACATTGCCGCCACGTGTCCCTTTACGTCTCCAAAGCTCTCCATTGGTAAATTAAACGACGACACATGTCTTCCTTTTGATTTCCTTTTATTAAATAGCTTAGGGTCGGTTTGGAGGGATATTTAGTGTGTAACTCTCCAAATTAAGCCAGTTTAGTTGTCTTTGCTTCATTTTTACGTATTTTTAATTATTTTTACTTATTTTTCTTTTTATTTTATAATATTTTGGGAACCCAAAAATACTATAAATTTGGGGTCTTGCCTTATGTTATGCATAATGTTTTGTTTAATAAAATTATAGTGAAATTTAGTCTATCTTTTTCTTTTTCTTATTCTTATTTTTCTCATACTTTCTTTTTAGAATTTGTGAGAAATATTTAGCAAGATAGGCTAAATTCATTTCGTAAGATTAGAGATGAAATTATATGTGTAGTTTCTTATTTAAATTTTGATTCTTAATATTCTTCAAGTTTATAAATTTGAGTATGTCATATTTATTTTATCTTTTTCTTCAAATTATTTGTTAATATAATTGTGTTGTCAATTTCATATAAATTTAGTCAAGCTCTTTTTCTGTGAAATTCTGCATGATATAATTATATTGATAGAATTGTGTTTTTTTTGTAAGTAGTATTTTATTGCAATATCACCTAAGTTATATTGTCATTTTTAGATTTCTTATAAGATGATCTCATTTTCACGTGTGCTAAAAGTAAGAAATTGATTGAATCAAATACATTATTTTTTAAAATATGTTCTTTAACTCTTTATTTTCCAATTGATTATTTGGGATGTGAAATTTTCAATTGAGTAATTTCGTGAATCAAAATCCAAATAGGTACGAATCATATAATGGATTCTCGTCATCTTACCACTTTTTATTATTGACTTTTTATCAAATCAAATTTTCATGTTTAAAAATCATTTTCAACATCAAAATTAAAATTTCATTCTTTTTTTATTTACTTTATTTATCTCCAAAATCACTTGTCTAACGTATATTGTTTACTTGTTTTTAGTTACATCCTCGTGGATACGAATACCGAATCTACACTATATAGATCGCTTTGTTTCGACAAGTTTGGACGTAATCAACATGAGAATACTCTGTAAATACATTCTATAATCACTAAGAGTTCAATTCTATATTTATAGTGGAATAATGATGGAATTAATAAATAAGATTATTTAATTAAAGAGTTTAATTAATAATCTGGTTTATTGGAGCTTAGAATTATAGGTTCATGGTCCCCAAGTCATCTCTATACAACGCAGTCTAGGGTGTGAATATTTCAAGATATGAGAAAATAAGTGACTTACAAATGAGTTTTTATTCTGAGACAAGTACATAATTATGAAATAATTATGTATGATTAATTAATTGAAGTATTTATATAAATATAATTTTCAAAAATTATATAAATAAATAATTATCGATTATTTTTTAATTATCGATAAGTGAAACAGAATATCTAATTTACGAAATTAGATAATTAAATTATTATTAGATAATAATTTGAATCAACTAAATCTGTTATTTGTGAAATAACAGATAATTTAGTTGATAACGATAATCAATTATGTTAATTTTGAATAAACTGATATCTAGATATTTTTTGATCAAAATAAATATTTAATTTACAGTAATTGTCACGTGTCAATCAATGATTGAGAATCATAGATCACCATGGACTATTGTGGTGCCACGTGGCACTACAGCAATAAACGTGTGCAGTTGTGCACCATTATATAGTGAGTCCCACTATATTGAATAATTTGAAATTAAATATTAATTTTTAATTATCCTTAAATATCTTATATGTCACTATCTAGAAAAGATACATATATTATTCTAATGGTCTCAGTTGATGATTAGTTCATCAATCAAGAATTGAATTGAGAACACGGTTATTGTCAAAGTAATTTTTCTCTACGATTAAAAGTTAATCAAATCTCTAAAAAAATAATCATTGCGTTCTTTTAAAGAATCGTCTCACTAAAGTATTTCTCAGTAAATATCTAGATCTCATGTGTTGAGTACATATAGAGACAGAAAAAAGTATCTTGCAATATTTTACATGCTCACACACGTCCTAGTGCATTGAGGATTAACTTGGAAGATCTCGGTGTGAATCTCGGAGTCTATTGATTTTTGAAATGGTTTCGTGGGACGGATGATTGATCAGTTTTACAAAGACGCTTGATATAGACTATAAGATGTATATGATTCCTAACTTTGTATGTTGTAAATTTAGTGCATAAATATATAATGTATCTCGACTGACTGATAAAGAGTTTTCAATAAAAAACTTTTATTTGATTATTGTGGCGTCGCGCAAGTTTTATTTTATTAAAAGATTTTATCTTTATTAAAAGTTTAATTTTTAAATATTCTCGTGTCACACGCTTTCGCCACGCAAGCACCACGACAACCAAGAAACCCGTTGAATACACTTGGAGAGAATTTGGGCAACCATTATAAACAAATAGCAAGACAATGGGTCAGCTTGTCTCAAACTACTGCTTGGTTTAATATCAATTTTAGGATCACCATTAATAGTAATTTTATAATTCACATTGGTAACACAAGCTAAAATCCATCTTATAACCAACATCACATCCCATTTTAAATAGTAACTTCTCCAAGAAAACCCATCTCGCCCCATGATATGCCTTATTTTTTTATATTTTTTTTTCTTTTTCTCATATGATAAAAGATTTTTTGAGCAATTACAGTGTTTTCATGAATATGCTTCTAGTTAACAAAGGCACCCTGATTTCTGATATGAAACTAGGCATAATTCTATAGCTAATTTTTTTTTATATAATCTTATAAGATAAGTTACATAGTGCAACAGGTCTAAAATGGGCTGGAGATTCAGGTGGCTGAATTTTTAGAATAAGAGTGATATTAATCTCATTAAAGGACCTAGTGAGGTAATAATTTGTAAAAATATCATTAATAACCTTCCACATCAACTCCTATTAAAAGCTCAATATTATTTTAAAAAAAATACTAGGTATACCATCTAGGCCGGGAGTTTTATCAGCTCCCAAATTACAAACGATTCTTAACTTCCTCAATAGTTACTTCAGATATTAACAAATTATTATCCTCACACTAATTACCCTGTTCATATGGTTAAGAACCCAATTCACATCAAAAACAAATTCTTCTTTAAAACAATCAACATAAAAATTATTAATTACTGAAGAAATAACCTTCTCATCTTGCTGCCAAATCCCATGCGTATCTTTTAGTCTAACTATACCATTAGTCATCCTTCTTTTTAAGACAGATTTATAAAATAACCATGTGTTTCTATTTCCTAACTCTAGCCAATTCATTATAGCCATTTGACACTAGCAGCATTCTTTTTGTTTCTAAATTTCTCTATTTTAGCCTTAATTACAGTTTTAAGAGTTTTGTCCTCTTCAATCTCATCATTAAGACCTAACATCCAACTTTTTTTAGGATTAACTCTTATACTTTTACTCCAAGTAAGGATGTCATGCTTACAGCCTTTAAGTTTACTAATCAAATTTCCCATCTTTCTAAAAGATCAAATGATATTTTCAACTTTCAATTAATACCCTATCAAAATGCTCTTCTTTTGACCATTTAGATTCAAACTTGAAACTTTTCCTAGGCTTGGAGTGTTACTTCTAAGGAAGATGACTAAGATATTATAATCATACCCTAATTTGAGAGAGCATGTACTTCAAGATGAGGGTAAATGTCTAAAGCATCATTAATAAAAACTTTAGTCTAGCCTTTCTTGTATGAAGTCACTACCCTGCCTACAATTCCTCCATGTATAAAATCTTCCCTTAGATTGCACTTCCATAAAATCACAATTATAAAGAAACTGCTACTACCATGATTTAGAACTACCCTGATTAGAATTAGCTAAATTATCATACCGCTTCCATCGATCTCTCTCATCTCTACAACCATAGAAAAAAAAGTAAACCTACCATACTTATCAATATTCAAATCTACAATTCTAAGTATTAGAAATACTCTGCACATCAATATCATTATTTCGACAAACTAAAGTGCCTCCAGAAAGGCCAATAGGATCTACAACACGAAAGTCACTATTACAATTTTAGTTTTAGATGACGGTAAAAACTCGTCATTATAATCCTATAATGACGGCTAACCGCCTGTCATTTATCGGGCTGTCATTTTTACTCTTTTTCAACAAAAATCGTCATAATAGGGTGCCGCATAAGCTAATTAGATGATGGAGAATTCTCATCATTATAGGTGCCGTCAAAAGCTATTAGATTACGAGAAATTCACGTCATCATAGGTGCCGCCAAAATAATTTAGATGACGGAGAATCTCCGTCATCAAAAGTGCCGCAAAAGCAATCAGATGACGGGGAATCCCCGTCATCTAATGTTCAATTTTTTTTAATGTCATGGAAATGCAAAAATGCCTTTCCATGAAAGTTTTTTCATTAAATTACCTTCCCATGATAGATTTTTTATATACATTAAATGAGCTAAAGAGAGCAAGAAAGCAACCAGTTTTAATACAAAGAGAGACAAAGTTCTAATTTGCACAGTTGAAAACAACAAGCAAAGTTGAATGAAGGAAAACAAATTTTTCGCAAGTCAGAATCAATAACGGGCAGAAACAATTCAAATCACATTAAAAAGCTATTTTGTACAGGGTTCGTCATGTACCTGTATAGGGTATCCCCACCAAATTTCTTCTGATCAACTTCACCGCTGAGCAACTTCATGTAGCCACCACCACAGTCAAGCTTTTGTTCATGCTTCATGGAAAATTGGAAGACAAGTGTATTATCTTTGTTACGAATTCAGGGAACTTAGCCGAAATAACATAGAACCTGTAATCTTCACTTGTTTGGATACATGTAACATATAACATATGACAAGGATACTTAACATTAAGCCAATAACTTCGAGTAGTTAATTCTTCATATTATATCATAAAACATTAGCCCAGTCAATACCTTTAGCTAGTAAAATCGATAAAATATAACGTCGTATTAACATAAATTGACGCAAGGTTTAGAAAATGCAAGGTTTAGTGACTAAATGCGATTAAGTCACTCTTGACACACATTGAAGTTAGAGAATAAATTATGCATCTAGGATATAGATACAATGTATTTACTTGACCACACTAGACAACGGTAGATTACATCTGCTTATGGGAGTTTCAACATACACAACCAACAAAATATCTAAGACTTTATACTATTCTACATATATCAAATATTTTACCGGATGAACTATAATTCAATTTTAGAGATCACACAATTAAGACAACTAGAGCACAAAGGTAGTAACACATTTTGATACATTTCCATTAACGATCAAAACAATAAAGAAAATACATCATTTATAAAGCAAATAAGAAAACAGATCACTTTCAAGTAGCAACATCCAACTCAAACTTCAGCCTCTGAACAAATTACAATGTTTAAACTAGCAGACGTAAAGTATACTCGTATCGATCGTCGATCCACCATAATCAACCAAATTCAACTCTAACCGACAATAAACATAACCTTAAGAAACCTAATCAGCTAGAAATGGAAGCATATACCAGATCTACTATAAGATCTAAAAAGTTAATCGAATCATTTCACAGAGAATTGAAGAAAGTGAGTGAAAAATACCATCAATGCGTTCTTCAAAAAAAAAACTTTAGCTGACACCATCAAAGTGTTCTTCTTTCGCAAGGGTACTTCCTGTACCGGAGCTTAAGGTCCATAAATCAAAAGATTCAAAACCATAAAATAAAATTTAAAAACAAAGGGAAAAGCTTCGAGGGAAATCAGGCAGAGAAAGAGGGGTTGGGCAAGATTTAACACTGATATCTCAAATTATATAATGTAAACATATAAGGTAATCCATGCTACTTACAAACTTAGAGGACTAAAAAACTTTGATAGAATGAAACTAACAAGAGCTCTAGTTTTATTATGTTTTTTAGAGTTGTATAATCTTTTGTAATACCATTAAGCATCATCATTCATAAATCTCTACAAAAAATAACACAACTGATGTATAAGCTTTATAAGCATCAACATACTCAGACAATCGCGCTTTGAAATTCAGTAATAGATTTAAATGCATACATTCATAATATATATCAAATTACAAGCAAAGCATGTCTTAGTAGCTAGAAAAACTATGACATGGCAAAAAAGTTAAAGTAAAATGAAATATGAAATTACCCTCCTCTAGCTACTAAGAGCACTAATTGACTGTCTTCTGCAGGCTTTTTGCTACCTTATAGGAGCTTCCAGGAAAAAAATCACCCTTCGATGTAGTTTCCTGCAGACATGTGGTATAAAACTTTAGATCTATCAAATCTTTTAGAGAAATCATAACCAACTGGGACTATTGGTGCCAAAAATGACATGAATATAAAATGTGTTGAGTTCCTAATCGACTATTGGTTCTGAAATTAAAAGAATAAAAATGGAGTAAATTTCATAAAGGAATGTAATGAACAACATATGTTTTTATTGTATGAAAAGGAGAAAATGAAACAATTAGGCACAATTGCTATTCATTTAGTAAGCAGTGAAAACACTACAAAATCAATAGCATTGTAGGAAGATTCTGCTTCTTCACCAAAGAAGGCAAATTGTGATGTAAAAAAGTGTGAGAAATGAACAAATAAGAAATATGTTAACTTTGTATTTTTTATCAGTAATATTTAATAATAAAAACTTAAATGGTAAAAAAAAAGTAAGAGTTGAGTGAAAAAACTTAATAAGTGACATTTGTCATCTTCATTCCATGGCAAATTTACGGAGCAGAACGTCTTAAATACACAATTGAACCTCTATATAGTTAGTAACAACAATTTCAATTGACAGATTTTTTATACAAGAACAAAACGACTTATTGTAGGGACAAATAAACTAATAAATTCAAAGGCTCTATTAGAGTCTCCGATGCCTTATAGCACTGACAACTTGAATGGCACCAAGTGACAGTTGAATGGGAAATCAACTTCAGTTACCTGTATCAATTAAAACATGAAGCAATGCATAAGTTGATCTAGAATAATTTGCTAAAAAATAACACTTTGGGACTTAAGCATCAAAGTAAACTTCGATACTCAAACAAAAATCTAGCAGTTCAGAGGTTGTCCTATGACACATTATTACGTAAAAGAATTTAGATTCAACTAGAAAAGTTAAGGCCATGTAAAAAACTAGCAATTCAGATGTTGTCCTATGACACATTATTCTGCATACTTATTCTATACGAGTTTGAAATAAACGTAAACTCTACAATCCAGTCCTAACAATATGAATTTCTAAAGACAATCAATTAAAAAAAATGAAACAATGAGTGAAGTAAAAGTAGAAGATGACCTATGACAGAGAGAAAATAAGAACAATACCACTAAAGAGCAAACAAGGCATCAAATTTTGGGTTTTTGAGCGACGATCAAGAGAGGCAGGATTGAGAACAGGCTCAAGACCCCAAAGATAGTGAAACAACAAAGGGAAGAAAACCCATCGTGGAATCAGATAATGCAAGAGATTATCTTTTAGCGGCTATGACCAAGCTAAAATTAAAAAAAAAACTTTAACACCTCACAACCACTAACCATCGCTGACCCATGAATCAATTTTGGCGCACTCCATATCCTCAATCGCGTGAAGACAACACCTGAGAGCTTGCCTTAACCACTGAAATCTCATATCTGACATCTTCTAGTCTAACTAGAAGAGCTCTAATCACTGTCGTGGTTATGATTTCTTCATCTGGCTTGAAGACGATGACCTTCTTCTTCGTCGCGCGACTAGGGCTTCTCAGTCAAAACACCCACACACACACATAGTATATCTTCCAGATCTGAAAATGTGAAAGAAATAGGTAGAGAGAAACCCTAATCTTTAAGGAGGCGCTGTCATGGCATTTTTTCTAAAAAAGTAAAAGGCATGTCATTTTTGTAAATAAAGAAAATTTATAGAGATATATCAATGAAGTCATTATTATGTTATAAAACTATGACAATTATTTTTTCTTGTCATCTTAAAAAAGTGAGAGCTTTCTATGACATATCGAAAAATAGCTATCATAATAGGTAATACATTGATGACAGTGCATATAAAAACTGTCATATTATCTCAAAAGTAAAAATTTCTCCACCAACGCCTATTTTCCTTTGACAGATTTTACATAGTTGTCATTATAATATCTACGTGGCTGTCATTGTAGACCAAAATTGTAGTAATGAGTTGTCAAACTTCCATTTTCGAACTAAACTTTCAGCCTTATTCATTTAGTCTTCGTTTCTAACAGACAAATCATATGGGGATTTGGATTAGTACGTGCCTTGAAACAAAACCTGTCAGGTTATTCCTCAAATCTTAACAATTCCATACTTTAATATTCATCTCTCATGTGGTGGCCTTTTTGGGCTAGCCATCACACCCCCATCTCACTGATTCATGCATTCTACGAGCAATATCATAAACAAACTCTTGTTTTCTATGCTCAAAAGATTTAGCACTATTACTAGCCGTAGCTCTTTTATTCCTACTTATATCTCCTAATTCTAATTTACCCCTATCAAACTATTTTTCTTTCATAGTAATTATCTTCATTTTAACAAACAATTTATCATCTTTGGATTGTATTATATCTTTATCCGAATAGGATACAATACTAAATTCTGATGAAGTAGAATTACTAAGTAGAATAATATTACCTGGATCAAAAGACATGGAATGATCCATTTCTTTTATTCCTCCAATCTGATTAGTATATCTAGCCACGACAGATTTTACCAGACCTTCCATACTTTGAATTCTTTGATTGTAGGCAATTTAATCTTGACAATCTTGGGAACCCTGAACATGAACTTGTTGAAGCGCTGCAACATCTTGTCTCATACACTGGTCTTTAGCATATATCATCATAATATGCCCAGGAGTCTGAATATTAGCTTCTGCCGTTAACCAATCCCCAAAGCCAAATTCCTCCTCCTTTTTCAGGTTTCTTCTCCTTGGACAGACCCTTCTATCATGACGTATAACTCCACAATTGTAGCAAAATTATGGTAGACGTTCATATTTAAACACAACCCACATTGGTGATTTGCCTATTCTCTTTACACATATGTCTGGCTTAAAAAACTCTCAACCTCAAAAGGAATCATAACTCTTATTGATCTTGCAAGAGCACCAATCAAAGTATAGTTATCAATCTCAACTACAGTTCCCACTGTTGAGGCCAATCTAAAGATTATTGAGCTTATTACTTAGTCTGGAGGAAGATATTTGTATTTTAATCCATATAGGACAATCATTGAAACTCATTTCAGATACTTGAGAACTAGCTTCATACTTTTTTGGCACCAAAAGGCTTCTATTGAAGCTTCAAGGGCTCTTAGATTCAATTTTCTCCACATCTGAGATACTCATCACCTTAAACAAAAACAGATTCTTGTCTAAAACCTTTATCTCCATTCCATCTTTCACACCCCAACTCTTTCTTAACACACTTAACATAGCTATTAGTCACTCCTCTGTAAAAAAAATTAACTTACTTGCTAACCATGTCTCTTGTACTTGATTATTTTCTTACAGCAAGTCATCTAAATCTAGCAAGTGCTCAAAATCATCACAGAAGGATTCCATTCTTCCACGAACAGCCAGAGAAGAAAAGCAAAGAAGCTGAAAATATTACCTAATGAATCGTATTTCTCAGCACCAAAACAACACAAAAAGTTGAGAGACATGTTCAAGAAAACTCCAAGATTTGGACTAAAGGACCCGATAACACAAAATCAAATAGAAGAGATAATGCCAACTAGAAGAGAGGCAACTAAATTTTTTTAAGTCTGTAATTAGAATAACGCAATCTCTCTAAAGGAAAGAAAACATATTAATGGACTAACTAAAGGAAAACTCTATTTGATAGATCTGGGTATTTCCTAATCTCTTTTGCGATTTTTATCTTATTTTATCAACACAAAAACAATGACAACCTTAATTTTCCCTTATATCAGTCTTTTTTATCTAACATTCCACAAAAAAACATAATACAACTTTAATCATAGACAAATGAAAGAAATCAAATAGAGGATTGTTATTGAAAAAGAAGAAATGTTATAGCATAATTTGAAACGAGAATGAAATAAATGGAAAAATTTTGATAAATGACAACTACATTTCTTGAAGAGATTCTTGAAGAGAGGCTAGAGAACGAGAGCTTAGTTTGCTGTTAAGTAAAAAATATTATTTTCTCTTAAATACGATTAAACTATTGCAGAGATAAAAAGAAATTTGCATAAATCATGCATAAATTTGAGATGATAACTTGTCTACTAAAAATTTTTTTAATCGAAGAACTTATAATCTTAATAAATATATGATCATAAGATGAGATGAAATAAAATCGAAAGAAGAAGAAGTCTTTGACATGAAAAACACTAAAGTGAATTCTCATCATATATCAACATAAAATTTCATGCAATAAACAATAATTTATCATTATTGATTAAAATTTCATTGTATAAACTATACATGCCTTCAAATTCCTAATAACAAAATAATATAAAGTATTGATTGTTCTAAATTATTAACTAACAAATTATTTATGAAAAACAGTATAAATGAATTAAAATCTTTAAATTGCATTACGTAACATTACTTTTAAATAGTATAGAAGATAATTTTATTCCATCAACTTGTCATATTTTTAGAAAATAGCTATCATATTAATAGATAATTAATATATAATATTTTTCTCTAAATTCATTTATATGAATTTTTCATTTTCGTTACATAATTATTACAACATGTTTAATTTATAAAATTCTAACAAAAAAGTTGTTATTGATTTTAAAAGAAAAATTCGTCGTATAAAAGATCTCGAGTTTTATCTTGACAGAGATTTATTTCTAACTTCATAATATTATAAAAGTATCTAATTTTACTAACAATTTTAAAATAAATTGTCATTAAATAGAAAATTTAATTTTATTATATGAATTAAATGAGAAAAAAGTAAAATACTCAAATTGTATTAAATTTTAGGAGGTTATAAAGGATAAAAGGAAAAATTAAAAGTTTCTCTTATTTAAGGTTTTTTTAATATAGTAAAGATAATGATAAATATAAGATTAATTTTTTTTAATAGACTAATATAATATCAAATTTTATCTCTTTTTATTTTGTTTTTTTATTATAGTTATAGTTACTTAAAGGAAACACCATGAACTGCACTCATTATGGCTAAACACAATTGTTATCTCTCAATTATCTTTTTCTTAGAAAATTTTGTTCTAAGCAATAATTAGGGCTAAGCACAGTCATGCAATTTTTACTCCTACTGTAATCACACAATTATTTTCAATTACGCCACTTGTTACACATAATAATTCACTAGTTCTAAAGCTTTTTAATCGGAAAAAAATGGTTTAAATTGTTGGATATTATTGTCTTGTATAGGCCTTTATAGCAAAATCTTAATTTAAGTTATATAATAATTTTAGTATGTGAAAAACTCATTAGAATGTAAGAATGAATAGAAGAAACCCGTAACAGACGTGCTTAAATATGCTAAGATTAATAAATTTTGTATAATATATATAATATTTGATTAATTAAAATTAATCTATTAGAATGACGTATTATTACATTTTAACTTAGACAATTATTTGATAAAGACAAACATTTCTATAGAAATATTAATGATCTGGTTTTAAAAAAAAAAAATAATATATTATTTGATAAACACAAGCCACGTTTTGTTATAAACAAACGCGACATTTTGGCGTTTGAGCGCAGCACACACACCTGTTGATTAATAGGGAAAAAAAAAAGAGGAAATACGGAAAAGAGGACCATTCGCAGTTAATTGAACGAATTTCAGGTTCTATTACCAAAAAATACCAAAAAATCTCACTGCTTTTGATCTCTTTCTTTCCACTAATTCAACAATAACGGGGAATCCAATTCCGATTCTTCATCCAGAAAAAAGGGTTTGTTGATCAAGGAATCAAGGAATCCAATCTCTCTCTCTCTTTCTTCGCTTTCATGGCCAATCATTTTCACTTCTTTCTCAGGTCTGATTCATTCCTCAATCCTAGTTCCTTACGAATTGGAAAAGGCTATCCACTTTTCTAATTTTAGTTTTGGATTTTTGGTTGTTGTGCAGCTTCATGCTGTATGATTGGATCCAGTGGATGATAATATCCCGTGTTTTCATTCATGGGGCTTATTAGAAAGTAATTTTTTTATTGTATCATATTAATTATAATTGAGGTTTTTACTTTGTCTGGTTGCTGAGAAAATGTGGGATTATCTTAAAATGGATTTTAAATATGGGATCCTACTTGGATAGTAACTCTTAACTATTTGCTGGGTAGGTTGGGATTGATTTAATTCTGGTCTTCCATGGAGCTTTTTCTTCAATGAATATTCAAACTTCAAATTGAAACGGCTGATTTTTGTTCCCAGTGTCTATCAATGAGTTTTCCCCTGATTGGTGTATGGTTAACCACATCATTGGCTTAAATAGTGACTATCCTCCATTGAAAATTGAGTGTTAGTAGTTTACATAATGTTTTCACGACAGCCAGTTGGAATTAGAGGATGCTTTGCTTAAATATTGTGATATGTTGGTTTATCCGACATTCAACTGATAGTTTACTGTCTTCTCTTCGTGCTAGATTTGCATTCAGTTGTGGCTGAACCAGTACCTGGTTGTTCATAGTAATGCAATCACTTGATGAGGAAATCAGATCAAAGAATCTGAAGCGTGCAAGATCGATTACATGCGACATGCCTGTCACGGACTCCAATATTCTCCGTAGCTTTGACGACTGTGTTCTTTTTCCCGTGGAAGAGATCGTACAATATCCATTGCCTGGATATGTTGCACCGACTTCAATAAGCTTCAGCCTCGACGATACTCTAATAACTTATTTGTTTAGTCCTGATCATTGTTTGAATAGGAAGGTTTTTGCAATTGATCTTAAAACATGCAAACAAGAATTGATATTTAGTCCCCCAGATGGTGGCCTCGATGAGAGCAACATATCATCAGAAGAGAAATTAAGGAGAGAAAGATTGAGGGAACGTGGATTGGGAGTGACACGGTATGAATGGGTGAAGACAAGCTTGAGAAAGAAAGCAATAATGGTGCCTTTGCCTGCCGGGGTTCGTTCTCGTATTCCTAAGTTGATTACTGCGTGCATAGTTTTTGCTTATGAAATCTAGTCAATTTCATTCTTCTTCGTCGAAATCCTTAGTTTAAGCATTATATAACTTTCCCTGAAATACGCACTATTGAGTATTTGTATTTTTGCATTGACGCCTTATATATGAGACACTCGTGTTCCTCTCCCTCACATATTGGTGATACAGATAAACCATTTTTTGGATTATTTAGAGTTTATACGTAGTAACACCGATTCGGAATGATCTTGATTTCTCATTCTATTATGTGCTCTCTATCCACAGGTTTATTTCCAGGATCTTTCTGGCTCAAAACCTGAGCTTAAGCTTCCAAGCATGTCAAGTTCGCCAGTCATTGATCCCCATCTTTCCCCAGATGGCACGATGCTTGCTTTTGTTAGAGATGGCGACTTGCTTGTTATGAATTTATTGCACAATGAAGTCAGACAGTTGACATTTGGGGCCAACGGGGATACCCTGGTACAAAATATAACGTTGATAATCTTGGCGAACATGATATTTTTTTGGTTTAAACCTATTAGTCAACTATCGGGTTCTGCTCTGCTCAGAGCACATGCTTGTTTATTGGCAATCATTTTCACCTCCGAGTTGGCCTTGTTGTCTTTCATGGAAAGAGTGTCATGATTCAAAGTCAATGTGAAGAAAGCACCGAAACTTGTTTCTTTTGGCAGTTATTTGTCTATTTGGTTTATTTTCTGACTGCAGCATTCACCAGATTTATGGTGGATGAGATAACTTTCTAAGCAGTAGATGGAATTCTCAATTCTTCAGTTCTTTATTTTAACACTTTCCACTTTTCCCTTTTGGTATTTGTATTGCAGACTCATGGCCTTGCTGAGTATATAGCACAGGTGAGATATTCACATAGGATTACTGTTGCCTTTTAAAACTTCCTTTAGAATTTTGAGTTATTCGAGGTAAAGTCATTGTATATGCCCTGTTGTCCAGTTCTATTGTGAATGATAATTTACTTCATATAACGTATCTTTGACAAAAAATAACAAGAAGATAAATGGCTTTGGTAATAATATAAAGGATCACCTTCAGCCTTCGTCTGCAATTGGCAACCATGTGTACTTGCAGCTTGCAATCAGAATTAAATTGGTTTTTTTTTTGGCTTTCGAAAGAAGAAAGCAGTGAAAAATGACTTCCAATTCTGTCTTGATAATTTTCCTTTGAATACAGTCTGAGTCTGATATTTGCTAAGATTTAAAAAAAATGATTGCAGGAGGAGATGGATAGGAAAAATGGGTACTGGTGGTCATTGGATGGAAAATTCATCGCTTTCACTCAAGTCGATTCTTCCGATATACCTCCTTTTAGAATAATGCATCAAGGTAAAAGCTCAGTTGGTTCAGAAGCACAAGAAGATCATGCTTATCCCTTTGCCGGAGCTTCCAATGCCAAAGTGCGCCTTGGTGTGGTTTCTTCTTCTGGAGGCCCTATTACTTGGATGGATCTCCTATGCAGAGAAATCAATGACGAGGAATATTTGGCCAGAGTCAATTGGATTCAGGGAAATCTTCTAACAGCTCAGGTTTTGAACAGATCACATTCAAAATTAAAGATCCTCAAGTTTGATATCCGGACAGGCCAAAGAAAAGTTATATTAGAAGAAGAAAATGACACGTGGATTAATCTGCATGATTGTTTCACTCCATTAGACAAGAGTGTAAGCCGATTCTCTGGTGGGTTTATCTGGGCAAGTGAAAAAACGGGATTTAGACATCTTTACCTGCATGATGCAAATGGTGCATGCCTCGGACCAATTACTGAAGGAGACTGGATGGTTGAACTAATTGCTGGCGTAAATGAGGTTGTGGGGCTTGTATATTTCACAGGAACGTTGGATGGCCCATTGGAGTCTAATCTTTACTGTGCAAATTTATTTGTTGATAGAAATAAAACCTTAGAGCCACCTGTAAGAATAACTCGCGGCAAGGGGAAACATGTCGTTATACTCAATCATCATATGCGAAGTTTCATTGATATCCACGATTCACTTGATTCTCCCCCAAGCGTGTTACTCTGCTCCTTACAGGATGGAAGCGTTATAATGCCTCTTTATGAGCAACCATTTACAATTCCGAGATTCAAAAGGCTTGAACTCGAGCCTCCAGAGATAGTTTCGGTACAGGCTAATGATGGGACAATACTATATGCAGCTTTGTACATGCCTGATAAAACAAAATTCGGGCTACCACCATACAAAGCTTTAATCAGTGTGTATGGCGGTCCTAGTGTACAGCTAGTTTGCGATTCTTGGATAAATACAGTTGATATGAGAGCACAGTATCTGCGAAGCCGAGGTATCTTAGTATGGAAGGTCAGTACTTTAAAATTTAAATCTTGCAACTGGTTTTTACCAAATTTTTAGGTTTAGTATAAACTGCATAGAGAGGTGAGGTTTTTTTTATTGTACTAACAATCATTGGTAAACTATGATGGAGCTGGCAGGATAGAAACTTGGGTTGTGAGCTGCATTACGTGTCGTGGGGTGATGTTGCACGACCGAGGTCCTTTTCTTGTTCCACTGCAATTGAGAGGTCCCGTTGCATATGGGCCGTTGAGATCAGGTCTCAACAGCCCAGATCGGTTTAACAAAAACTAAAAAAAAGGTGAAAAATAAAACAATATCAGACCCAACTTTTTCTTTGACTTTTGTGCCGAACTAATTTGGGCCGTTGAGATCTGAACTCAATGGCCTAGATAAGGGAGAACATAACCCCTTTTGTTGGGATCTCGGGATCCACTTCCAATGTCGCGTATACTGTTTCCTGGCTTAGGTCTCTTCGTCATTTGTACTCTTGCAACTTGCGTGGCATTTGAACTTATAAGATTTTCATAGTGGGGAAAGAGAGAAATTTAAATCGTCTAGGATGTATAATCGTAAAACTGAGTCTTGCTGGTTCAGGTCTATCTTCTACCTTTAGATGTCATTAATATGGAGACCATACTGGTTACAGTTGGACAATAGAGGAACTGCTAGACGTGGACTGAAGTTCGAAGGTTCTCTAAAACATAATGTTGGGCGTGTTGATGCTGATGATCAGCTGGTAGGAGCTGAGTGGCTCATCACACAAGGTTTAGCAAGAGTTGGTGAGATCGGGTTATACGGGTGGAGCTATGGTGGCTATTTATCTGCCATGACCTTAGCCAGGTTTCCTGACGTATTCTGTTGTGCTGTATCTGGCGCTCCGGTTACATCGTGGGACGGGTATGATACATTTTACACTGAGAAGTACATGGGATTGCCTTCTGAGAACTCAACAGCTTACGAATACGGCTCCATCATGCACCATGTGGACAAGATGAAAGGAAGGTTGTTGCTCGTCCATGGCATGATAGACGAAAACGTTCACTTTCGGCACACTGCGAGGCTCGTGAATGCACTCGTGGCAGCCGGGAAGCCTTATGAGCTTCTAATTTTCCCTGATGAGCGACACATGCCACGGCGTCATAGAGATCGGATTTATATGGAAGAGAGGATTTGGGACTTTATTGAAAGGAACCTATGAGGTACCCTTTTTTGTTGATATCTTTTGTTGTTGTTTGTCATTGTTTTTTTCGAAATGGCCTCCTTTTTCAGTTTCTCTTTGGAATGTGAAATTAAAAATTATATTTCTTAGCTTCTCCATAGAACTGATATGATAGTCTCTGTTTCTCACGCTAAAAGGCAGCATTCAGTTTTATGCTGTTTTCAGTTAATAATCACTTTCTAATAAGCAGCTGTTTTGCAAAATCTTGTAGTAACCCNGGAAAAAAAGCATAATACAAGTCTTTGGTTTCTGCATTTATTATTGTTTGGAGGAGTTCTACTTAAACCAGACCTTTTGCACGTTGATGAAGATGACGACAACGTGGTGATGACGAATTGTAGAGAAGTTCAGGTCAAGGTTTTTATTGATAGCAAAAATGGGTGAAGGTAAATTCCTTGAGGTTATATTTGGATCTTGAAGAATATAAAGGAACCAAAAGTGAAAGGAAAGTAAACGGAATGAGACGGAAAATTAAGGAAATTATTAATATAGCGAAATTTACTCATATAGCTATTTTTGTCGACATATTCTATGAATGATATATTTTGGTTTTAGTTAATACATTGGAAAAGTAAATATTTTTATTATTGAAAATTTTTGTCATTACTAGCACTACTAGGAAACTTGAGTGACTCCATCCATTCCTTAAGTATACTTAACCATTATGTCAATGATCATAGTCTTTTCCAATCCGAATAAAATTATGAACTAATAACATGCTCGTTACTTGACAATTTTTGTCACTGCCTTAAAAACGTTAGGTTTATTTTAACATTTTTTTCAAAAAGCTTGTGAAAGTTAGATCAATTTTTTTAAACTAAGGATGCAAATAATAGTTCAAACATAAACTTATTCAATTCAATCATTCAAAAATATTAGTTCAACATCGATCGAAAACTAAAGCGTTAAAATAATGAATGAAATGTTAAAGGTGGAACTAAACGGAAACTAAACTCAATATGTTTTCGTAGAAAAAATTATTCACTCTTATCTCGTGCTAAAAACTATAAACCTCATCCGTATCGAATGCATCATCATCAGCATCTAAAAAATAAAATGAAACGAGTATAAAAAATATACCTAGAATGAAACCCTAGAATTTATAGAAGCGACGGTTATAGTTTGTTTTCAAAATTCACTGAATTACATACTTTGACGAATTATTGGACAGTCCAAACACACGTCAAAATTATTGAATTTTTTAAAAAGCTAACGTCCATATCTTGTAAATATATATATTTTTTTAAATTTTCAGATTTATTTAAATGATTTTATTTGATTAGATAAATCATAAATCTTTCATATGTTGTTAGAAAAACGGTTCTTTGAAACTAAGCTTGAGAGAACTTAGCGAATCGAACTCTTATTTTGTCAAACATGAGGCACAATCATAGTTAGTAAATTCGAGAACGGTAAAAATACGGGATATAATTCGGCACGTATAATATATATACTAAACGGTCAAACATTCGACAAAATTCGGTTAATAATATGCAATATGTAATAATTTGAGTACGAGTATTAAAAATCCAACGTAAAAATACGGGTTACAAACATATGATAACTGGAAAAATATGTAAGATTTATATGATAAAAAATAAAGAATATTTACTACAACGGAAAACCATTAAATAATTTCATTAATTAGATAATAAATCATCAAATACATGATTATCTAAAATATGAAAATAAATAAAGCCCATAAATACATGTTGTACTCAATTAAAAAATATATTAATATTTTATTTTATTTTACTCAATCTAATATTAATTATAATAAAATTATATTCATATTTCTAAAATTTAACATGGTTAACTTTGGATTTTATTTATTTATTTATTTTTATACTCTATTAAAATGTTTAACATTATAAAACAATTAAAAAACTAAAATACTCAATAAAAAATCAAAATGCGAAGTAAAAGAAAAAAAACTAAAATGCATTCTAATAGGGAAAGAGTGACACAAAGTAAAGGAGCTCTCAAGGATTGAATCTTGGACCTAAAGCAGAGCAATATGCAAGCCTTAAATAATTCATTAATTCAAGAATGGCAAAGATATGGAGAATGATTAAACAAGTATAATACTTATATTAAAAGGTTAAATATTCGATAAAAGTTTGATCAATAATACGCAATAATTTGGGTACGGGTATTAAATGTATATTATACGTTTTTATTTTAAAAATCTGGCAAGAAAATATATGAAACAAACATATGATAATTGAAAAAATATCAAGATTTATATGATAAAAGATAAAAATACTTACTACAACTGAAAATCATTAAATAATTTCATTAATTAGATAACAAATCATCAAATACATAATTGTCTAAAATATGAAAACAAGTAGAGTCCATAAATACATGTTGTACTCAATTAAAAAAATATATTAATATTTTATTTTACTTAGTCTAAAATTACTTAGGATAAAATTATATTCATATTTCTAAAATAATAAAAGTTATGTTGTCATTCAACATGGTTAACTTTGACTTTTATTTATTTATTTTTATACTCTATTAAAATATTTTAACATTATAAAATAATTAAAAACTAAAATACTTAATAAAAAATCAAAACACAAAGTAAAAAATAAAACTAAAATGCATAATATAAGAATAAGAAAATCATAACATTATAAAAGGAAAAAGTGAAACAAAGTAAAGAATGTCCAAAGGATTGTCGTTGGACCTAAAGCAAAACAATATGCAAGCTTGCCACTGGCCTGACTGAGAATGTTTTTTTGTCAATGCGCAGACTACTAATATATACTATACCATATTTTTTATCCCGTTTTATCCGACTTCTGTATTATACGCGTTTGTACTAGTGAGAACAATTTGGGGATGGACTTTAAAATATGGAAATTCAAAAAATTATAGCACAAACTATTATTATATAGTATGCCGTATATTTTATCCCGTGTTATATGGTTTCTGTATTATACGCGTTTTATACTTTTTGGATAAAAATATGTGAATTATTTCATACTTTAAAGAACAATTCGGGGGCGGACGCTAAAAAATGAAAACTCAAAAATTCACATATAATTCATGTATTATACGTGAATTTACTAACAATTGACTCTCGGATATGAAAACTTAGTGCATAGAACCTTAAAAGAAATTTTTTTGAAATTAAGATCTTTTTTGAAGATGTTTTTCATACCTTAAACTTGATTATATCCGAAAAGAACTTGGGTCTTTTACCGATCTTTGTTACCAAAACGAGAACAAACGACTAAAGGGAAAAGAAGGAAAAATGGACATGGCTAGAGAGGCAAATCTGCCAAAGGTAGTTTTCTTTCAAAGAGATTTCAAATGTCATGTGATTAAGGTAAGCTTTATCACAAGAAATGAATTAGCAGAATCTTAGTAGTATTTTTAATTGACGAAGAATGCTCGCTCCTATTAGAGAAAAATTCTAAATAAAAGAGAACAGATAATCAATGCAATAGACCACCCGTAAATGGGTTTAAAAGAATTCCGTTTCAAAGTTAAGGTGAGATTTGCCAATGTCTAAATTTTTAGATATAATTACATCCACTTACAACTTATAATTCATATTTCTCAAAACATTAACATAAACCCAAAACAATAATAGTATAAAAGCTTGCAATACAAATCCCTATATTATAAATCGTCCAAACAAAGAAATTAGAGCATCATTATACCACATAATTATTATAATGTTAACATGAATACTCACTAAAAATATTATGTCTTATGATTTTTCAAACCATCATTTACATAACAGCACCGTTATTATGTGATAATATATATAGCAGTGTCGTTATGATATAGTTTTAATGTGACCGCTTATACCTTTGTAATATATAGTTTATTATTTTATATATATATATATATTCATTTATCAAATTCTTCTCCATTTACTTTAAATTCCACTACAAATGGGTTTAGAAAGAAAATATCCCCTATACTTACTTCAGTTACAAGTAAAATCGTGAAATATTTTATATACTAAATATGTTTTTATATATTTTCTTTTAATTTTTTATCATTTTAATTCATTCAACTTTTTCAAATAAGAAAGATCCAGTTTAATAATCGTTCTCTTAAAATTGTATTCTGAATTACCTAGAAAGTAATACAATTTTTGTATAACAACTTAGAATGAAAATGATCATCTCAATCAAAATAAATAAAATATTAATATTTTTCTACCAATTTTTTTAAAAGTAAATTAATTTTAATATTTAGAGAATTAAATTCTTAAACAAATAGTTTAGAGAATGAATTCTACAGTAAGTTTATGAAAAGGGTAATATTATTTTATTCAGAAATAAAATTTGTGAAACCTCTTTTAGAAACAAGGTTATTGAATCATATTTACTAAAGATTTTTTTATTCTCACATAATAATTAATTCCTTTTTAAAATAGTTACCAAATTGAATTATTTTCCTTAGGATATCAGTGGTATTTTACAAAGAATTGGGAGAAATATGTAAATAAATGCAAAAGTTTGAGGAGTTATATTAAACACGGCTTCTGGAACTATCTTGGACTCTCCTCTCATCAGTTGTCTATTTATTTCCGTAAGTCGACGCTTAATCTTAAACCCCCTTCCCGTTTTCGCTTGCCAATCTCACACCGATTCATCTCCCCTGGTCGACCGAGTTATCCCCCGCAATGGCGATTATCTCCGATTACCAAGAAGACGAAGCCCAAGACAAAAAAAAAACTTCGTCTTCCTCATCGTCATTGACCAAGGCTTTGCCTTTTACGGCCAATTTCGATCCTTCAAACCCTTTAGGGTTTTTGGAGAGGGTTTTTGATTTTGTAGCCCAAGAAAGCGACTTTTTTGGGAAAGAGACGGCGGAGAAGGAGATTGTGTCGGCTGTGAGCGCAGCTAAGGAGAAGAGGAAGAAGGAGCAGGCGGTGGAAGACAGTAGAAAAGCTGAGAAGAGGGTTAAGGAAGCATCGAAGGAGAGTACGAAGGCTGAGAAGAGAGCTAAGGAGGAGCCGGAGAATGTGGCTGCACCAAAGGAAGCGAAGGTGGATATGGAGGTGGAGAAGGAGGGGAAAAGTGCTAGAGGTATGGTTGTTACTTTTTTACTGATAAAAGAGATTTTTTTTCTTTTTTTATCAAAGCAGTCTTGCAATTTTGCAGCATTATTTGATATGGCACTTTTTTATTATTCTTGAATCAACTTCACTTCACCGCTTCAACTTTTAGGTAGATTGGACATTAATTTGGATGATATTCCTTTTTTCGAGTCCAGTACGCGTCACAAACATCTTGGTTTAGTTTTAGGATCTTCATCAATGTGAAGCATAGTGCTATACTGCTCCGAACCCAGCGATGATGCATGATCTTTGTAATTGAGCACCTTTAGGGCTCTTTAGTAGTATTTGAGTTATGATGGATGGTTAGGTTGATTAAACATAGGGTTCATGCGTTTAAGAGAGGCAAAGGGTTAGATTTAGGATAAAGAAGGAAAACAATATCAGATGGGGAAGTAAACTGTTTGGTGGCTGTGAACAGTAGGCGTGAACACTACCTTTACGAAAACTAAGTAAAAGACGGGGAGCGATCACACTTGAGTTTTCTAAGCAATCACACTAAGAAGGCAATTGCTGCTGTAATTGTAGTCCAATAATGTCTAAATATTTGAACGACTACATAGGTTCATAAAGGCTTCTAAGGAAATAGTTAAAGGAGAACTAAACAGAAAAGAAACTTGGTAATCGTTCTATAATGGAATAATGAAAACACACGGTGAACAACCTGTATAGACTCTTTTTAGATATGGTTCAAAAGTTTGTAGTCTTTTACCCTCTCCGGGGTTCTGTTTATATATTTTCATATTATTTACCAAAAAAAAAATTGGTCTATAGTGAAATAGGGAAATTAGTAGAAGTTTTATTCTAATAGGATAAGGAAAACTATTATAGTTCTTCGTGGGCAAATAAGAAGGTGCTGAATTTTTTTTCTTCATAGAAAAAGGTAACTTCTTATATTGATTATCCTGGATAAATCCTTGGGAAGTCGAAAGATCTTGTTATGTTTTTGTTGCTTGAATCGTTTTTACTTGAATAAATGCGCCCTTCACCAACATGTTGATCTCTACCCGTAGTCTTCTCCCCTTACTGGAGTAGGATATATGATTTTGCCACTTACCATCCTTTGTTATTTTCTTCTTGATTACAGCCCCTAACAATGGCAATGGCCTTGATCTGGACAACTACTCTTGGACGCAGACCCTTCAAGAAGTCACTGTGAACGTACCAGTGCCAAAAGGAACTAAATCAAGGGTTGTCTTATGCCAGATAAAGAAGAATCATCTGAAAGTTGGACTTAAGGGTCAGCCACCAATAATTGAAGTGAGTTTTCAGCTCTAATAACTCTTGATTTATATATGTAGTCCTAGCTCTTATCTACTTGCTTGTTATTTTATTTGAAATAATCTCTTTTTATTATACAGGGCGAGCTTTATCGGCCTGTCAAGCCAGATGACTGTTATTGGAGCATAGGTACGATACTCCATCATTATAATGGACATCCAAGTTCTGGTCATCGTTTTTTACTCCAACTGTTAGCTGTTTAGTTTATATTGATTACTAATACGGCCTTACTATTGCAGAGGATCAAAGCACCATATCTATTCTTTTAACCAAGCATGAGCAGATGGAATGGTGGAAGTCTTTGGTCAAAGGTGATCCTGAGGTTGACGTCCAGAAAGTTGAACCAGAGCACAGTAAACTGTCAGACCTGGACGCAGAGACGCGGCAAACTGTTGAAAAGATGATGGTTAGTTTATTGACACCCTACTCATTCTTCATCATGATTTTGGCATGCATGACTAATTTGTTATTGTACATTTGTGTTTTGTGATGGTGAAAATATGTTAAAGCTGTAAACCAATTGCTTCTTAAGATTTAATACTGTCAAGGGTGATTTTAGAAACTTGATTTAAATAAGTATATACCTTACGTGCAGTTTGATCAAAGACAGAAGTCTATGGGTCTTCCAACCAGCGATGAGATTCAGAAGCAGGATATTTTGAAGAAGTTCATGGCTGAGGTGATACTCATTCCAACCTTTAGTTCTGATCTCTCTCTCTCTCTCTCTCTCTCACTCATAAGCTATATCTGAGGACTGACATGTATATTCTTGATTGTGTGCAGCATCCGGAGATGGACTTTTCAAGGGCAAAAATATCATAGATGGAACCAAAAAAGACTTCTTTTAGCTGATAATATATAAAGTAATGTTATGTTTTTTTAGATGATTGGGAGAAGATTTTGTAACTATCTGATTTTCTGGAGTATTGACAATGTTTGAACTTTTATTTAATACTAATTAGCTAATCTTTATATGGCTTGCCGTTTTGTTCGAAAGATACGGGATATTTATATATCAGTTGCCTTGGCAAGTCCAATATGAATTGACGGATGTAGTCAAGGGTTCAGTCATGTTGATTTCTGCATTAGTGAAACCCGTCTAAGATGTTGGCTTTTGTGTTCCGGAAAGAGATGAAAATGGTAAAGTTTCACTCTAGTAAATTTCTTAAAAATCAATGTTCCTAGAGAACAGTTCTCATCCTGTATGGGTTACCCCGTTTGGGAGTAGATAAGAAAGGCCATGTTTGACCCGAGGAAATATAGAAGTCAGTATACCTATTTGTAGTTTTAAAGCCATGGTCTCTAAGATAGTAAGTTATTATTTGGCCTAACACAAAAGTGGTCCATAGATGTCCATTTGAAGATGTTCCCTTTGTCTAGTAGAATGCCCCCATTAGAGCCAATTATCTTAGTGATTTCATCTTTTGTTTTGAAACCTTTTTCACCCATAATTGAGGGTTGTTTGTATGGCATTTTTGAATTCAAATTTTCAGCCTCTCTCTTCGTTGCACGTATCGAGTTACAGAAGATTGTTATAGATTAAACGATGGTTTGATTTCGATTTTTGAGATTTTACTCATCTAGAGATTTTGCAGATTTTGGGTGGAAAAGGGGAGGAAATGCTTCTTTCGGGGAAGTTGTTGGGTACATAATGGAGGTTATTTTAGAGATTCTTGATAATGTTATTAACGAGTTATTTTTTAGTGGTCTATTCTTATATAATAGACAACTTTAAAAGGACTATTTTAAAAATAGCGGGTTTCAATAGATTTAAGTAAATAATAAGTTTTTAATTAGTTAATATTTTTTTACTAATATACCTTTCATCTATATATAATCTATTACCAAATTTCTTGGATAAATTATGTGTATATCTAATATACCTAAATGATAGGCTCTAAAAATTAGGAAACTATATTTAATCTCTTGAAACTTATATTTAATAGTCTCTAATCTAATACGCCGAAAAAATAATTCCTTATAAATCGCTAATCTAGTAACTTCCTCAATCAATTAAATTCTAACCAAAAAACTAAAAATTCAAATTAAATCTAAGAAAAAACAACAATAAACACTTCCCTGAACTTTTATATTTCAATATGCAATCATTAAAAACAAACAAATCTTCTAGTAAATAAGTGATAAGACTGATATAATTCGATCAACAAATAAAATTGAAAAAATCTTCTAAGAAATTTATAGATAATACGTGTTCCTGAAGGTATTAGTTAGCGTATATCATACGTATATATATGATATACATGTTTCAATAACGCTATAATTATGGGTGTAATTAATACTTAATTTTTTAAATTATATTTTTCATAACCGTAAATCAAGTAACTACCAAAAAATTAAAAAAACAAAAAACTCGCTCACCATAACTCCTGAAAAATGCTTCAAATAATCACTTCCCTCCAAACATTTATTATCAAAAATGAAAAAACTAAATTCCACCAATCAGATATTACCAAAAAAGGAAAGAAAAATAAATTAACTACAATTTTGGTACCCGCCCATTAATCATAGTAAAAAATATCTCTCAACACATGTCAATCACAAATCAAAAGAAAGGTTAAAAATCAAAGAAAATTCTTCCATCTCATGAAATCAAAGCTTCAAGTTCTTCTTCGTGTAACCATTCTTTTTCATTTTACAGAAGCCATTAACGCCATAAACCAAACTCAAGAAGGAAAGCTCCGTCAATAGAACAACGCTTCAACATCTTATATGAAAAATAAGATGATAACAAAACTAACATTCCATGTTTAAATCTATCGATTATGGAGGTAGAATGAAGCTGAATTACACTATTTTTTCGTGGAATTGTGAAACCGGGAAGCTTCGATATTGTCTATCGCTAATGGAGAAAGAATAAACACGAAGCTATACTGGTTTTTCTTCAAAAAAATGTTGAATATCCGGACTTGATATGTCACTAATGGAATATAAAATATACATAACCAAAATTAACTAAAAAAGAAACAAAATCAATCATGGATTATATTTTAATTTTATTTAAAAAAATATATATTAACGTTTGTATTGAGGGATGGTAAAATTTGGAATATCTAATTAATTATGAGGGTCCCACAAAATTATATGTGTTAAATCTGTAATAAAAGATTAAAATCGTCGACATGAAATTCATCAACAACTGGCTGATGATGTGACACAAAAAACTGTTATTTACCAATAATTTGAAAAAAATCAATTATTTTTTAAAATGACTTTCAAAACTTATCTATTTAGTGTAATTATTATTTTTTTCTAATTTACCTAGTGTAAATTGGGCTTATCATGTTGTTTTCCCATCCGACTTTGTATAGGACTAGCAAAGTTTAGAAATGTAATACAATATATATACTGTACAACATTTATATAAAATAGATATTATACAATAATATAAAGTACTAACCTCTTTGTCAACATTATACTCTAGTTGTGCTACATTTGCTACATCATTGGTCCCTTTCCACTACTTTCATTTTCATTTTCAGCATCTTTTGCAAGATCCTCTTCATCATCATTAACATCTTCTCCGATGTTATCAAAAGTCTTGTTTCCAGCACTCTCATTTGCTTTCTCTTCAAAATAGCAACATCTTTGCACAACTCAATCAATATGCCATGAATATCTTTTACCATGGTTGATGGCTCCAAACCATTGAAAGTTATCTTGCTTGATTCCCCTTCTCTGTTGGATGGTTGTTTGTTCATTAATGTCTCGAACGACAAATCTTCCAACGTTTCAACATTTCTTTTACCTTCTCCTGTTTTGTCATTAGTATTAAGGAAAAACTGCATGTAGCTTTGTGTCTTTTCCTCAGCTATCATTTCCATCTACAATTTACATCTACAAATCAATTTTTGTAAGTTAAATATTTTACACACACAGATATATATGTGTGTATAATATTATTTTGGAAGATTTCAGAATACAATAAATTATTGTTCCTCACCCTAACAATTATAAATGAATTTAGGTACCCTAAACCAAGAATACAAACCTTATTGGAAAAGTTTAACTCAACACATGAATGACTCAGTCAATCTCAATAGACGCAATAGATTCAGAGGGACATAATATGGATCAAAGAAAAATCATCATTGCCGAATAGAAGGCGTTCACGCAAGAATTTAAAGTTGATATATTTTTCGATTATATCGATTATATTTATGAAAAAAATATTAAAGTAATTTTCAAGACCAAATGGATCAAAGAAAACTCTATAATCATTCACCACCTGAAAAAATTGTAATAAATCATGAAAATTCTGTAATCACTGTTTCTCCTTTTAAGATTTCAAATGAAGAAGAATCCAATAAAAATGTAGTTGAACAACCCAATAACACAAATCAAAGTTTAATAATAATAGGAAAACAATTAGATAAATTTGGAAGTAAGGTTGATGATTTTCATGAATCTAAACTTAATGAATCTCTGAAAGAAACCACATTAATAAATCTTTCAGACAAAACTTCTTTGAATATCATTCTCCTTAATAAAAAGATTGATAATATGCTTCAAGAATTGAAGAATAAATATGTTGAATCATCTTCTTCTATTAAGGTTATTAACCAAGACAGTAGTTCTGAATCAGAAAGTCATAGGTCAGAATCACCTATGAATCATCCACAATCCATGAATCTTCAAACATCCATAATATTGAAGAAACATTTAAAAAAACTTAGAAATTAATAAATTGGAAAAGAAGTGGTATAAAAAGTCTATTCCTCCTGATATCCAAATTACATAATCATCTTTAGTTAACCAATTCTCTATTTTTGCAGAAACATTATACGAATGGAATATTGATGGGATTTCAGAACAGGAAGCCCTCAATAAATTATAGCACATGGCTATGGTAGCCAATAGTTATGTTACCACACACAATTTACCTCACAATGAGGTAATAAATCTTTTAGTCACAGGATTCACAGGAATGCTTCATTCCTGGTGAAAAAATATCTCACAAAAGAATCTAAAAATATCATCATTTCAGCAGTAAAGATTGATACTGGAGGAACCTCAATTATTAGAGAAGATCAGGAAATAATGTATGATGCCATCAATATACTTCTTTACACAATAATTGAACATTTTATTGGGACGCCAAGTAATGTCACTTCACATATCTATGATCAATTAACCAATCTTAGGTGTCCAACCTTAAGTGTTTTGACTGGTACAAAAATATTTTTTGTCTACAGTAATGACAAGTGATGATAGCAATCAACCTTTTTAGAAAGAAATATACATTAATGGCTTACCCAATTTATTTGCCCATAAAATTAAAACAGTCATTAGTAATGACCTAGGAAACATTGACTATAATAGTCTCACCTACAGTATAATAATTATTACAATACAAAAAGAAGGTCTAAAATAGTGCATAGACATAAAAATCACTAAACAAATTAAGTGAATTCTAAAATACAATAAATGAAATCTTCAATCAATTCACTAATTTCTCGTTTGTTTGCATTAATAATATTCTTATTTTCTCTAGATTTATTGAATAACACTGGACACACCTTAAATTGTTTGCCAATATAATAAAATAAAATAGTTTAGTTATATTTGCAAGAAGAATCAAATTATTTCAATCTAAGAATATATTTTCAGGACTTGACACTTATTATTCCATTACTAAAAAAAATTAATCGAATCATACAATTTAGTAATAAATTTCAAAATAATATGTTAAGTAAAAAATTTCTTTTAATTGATTACAAATCTGCAAAACAATTTTTGACAATGTTTCCAAACAGAGTTTTGTCAGGTAACAGTCTATTTTTTATTTCAATATTGAATCTAATCAAGACATTAATAATTCAATTCCTCACTTTCTTTCTTATAAATTTATGCAGAAAATCATTCCAAGATCCTTCAATGAAAAAATTTGAGGAATATGACCTACTAAATTATGGAAAGATAGAATTTAGAATACTCAACCAAAATTCTTTTAAAATCAATAAGCTTAATGGTAGGGCAGCCTCTTTTTGCTCAAAACTCTCATTCATTAATTATGGTCATAATGGATTTGAAAATCCAACAAATGCTTGGATTGATGAATTAGATAAAATTTTAAAAGATGTTGGATTGAAGCACGACTGCAATACATCACTAATTCAATGGTATGAAAAATGTGAAAAAAATATATTTTCACAAGAATAATGAAATTTGTTATGATAACAGAAAAAGATTAACTGTGAACCTTTTGGGATAATCAATTTTTAAAATTGAATTTCCAGAAAAAATAATTAAAGAGTTTTTTATACTGGAATGAACTTTCTTCATCATGCTTGACGGATTTAAAAAAAAATCATAGGCATGCTGTGGAATCTGTAACCAAAAGAATCAGCATCACTTTCAGAAATCATGTGAAAATGATGAGTAGTTCAATAATAGAAGAGTTTTCGACTCATCAATTGACCTTTAAGGCCCAAATCAAATAGGAGTCTTCTACTCTCCTAGCCAAGCTCAATCACCAATACTTGGGTCCATCAGACCCAATTACCAATCAATCAATGTCAATCAATAGCGATCAATCAATTTGACCCAATTACTCAATATCTTAATGTCCAATCATTCATTCAACCAATCATAAAATACAAAAAATCAACCTAATATTTCAGAAAAATTTTTAGTGAAAATCTCTTTCATATCGAGTCCACATTTGCTTATTTGAAAGATCCTGCTGAAATAACAAAATCCTGCTGAAATAACAAATCTTATTTCCTTCTTAAACACAAGAATCCAAGATATCTTAATGCCCAATCATTCATTCAACCAATCATAAAATACAAAAAATCAACCTAATATTTCAGAAAAATTTCTAGTGAAAATCTCTTTCATATTGAGTCCACATTTGCTCATTTGAAAGATCCTGCTGAAATAACAAAATCTTATTTTCTTCTTAAACACAAGAATCCAAGATAACAATTATCAAGGAGTCCAATAGTCACAATGACTTTCCAAAGACAACAATCATGAAGACACAAAGTCTAAGATTATAATTATCAATGAATCTTTACATTTTGTCTTTTTCTGTAATAATTATACTAGTTGTCGAATAATAAGGTAACTATTTATATTTTTTACTGTTCTTAGTCAAAAGTATAAATGTAAAATATTTTTATTTTTGTAGATTAGAATAATGCATGTAAGTGATGAGTTCCCGGTGAACTTCACTTCCCTTACCTATAAATAAGTTGTCTTCTCTCATTTGTTCCTTAGGGTGTTTTGGTATCAACCAAACCTCTGATATCAAAACACCCTAACGATTAATGACTTCCAATTAGTTATTTATTTTGGTATCAGAGTCAAACCTTTGTATTCTTGATTAGTTATTTATTTTTAGAAGATTTTATTTATTGTATTATGAAATTCACTTGGAGCATTTTAAGATCAAATGACATTATTTTTCATTTATAACGACCAAATATAATTTTATATTTATTAGCTCCATTTGTCTGGATTTGCCAAAATGTATTAGGAATGTCAGTACATAATTTTATACAAATTTTAGTTTGTTTTTTAAGAGCACTATTTTGATGTTGTTCTTCAATTCTTTTATATTTTATTTCATCTTGTAGAAGAGACAATTATTTTTCTTTAAAAGACATTAAATTTATGGATTTAAAAATAGAATTTTGTTTTAAAGTTTTTAATTTCTCATTATGAGAAAAAAAAAGAAATTTGAATTTAACAAGTTTATCCATGAGATAAGTAATTATATCATCATGCTCTGTTGTAAATGGATACAACAGAGAAATGAATGGTAAACTTTATCTGCCATATTTTTTACTAAGACAAATGATATTTTAAAACATACATTATCTTGGCAAATATGAACTTTGTGGATTTTCATAATTGATATGCATTCGAATACCATTGACAGAGGATAAAGATTCTTTTGTCTACTTGAACTACTTGGTGGAAACAAGTCATTCCTGAATACAATTCAAGTCAGCTCCTGAATCAATTAAAGCTATTGAAGTGAAATCAAAATCTTGAATTATTATTCTGGCCATTATGTATCATTTTTTATTTTGAAGTGATTATGAATTCGGATGAAGTTATCATCATCTTGATTGTTGATAATACGTTCCTCAACCTCATTATCAGAAATGGGGAATTTACTAGGTTCTCCTAGTTCACTGGATTCTTGATTTTTAATTAAATTCTCTATTTAAAAAAATAATTATTTTGTTATTTCTATGTTTCATTCTTTTAATTTTTTATTTTTTTAATATTTTTAATTTCTTTTGGAGTTCTGTAAAGTTATTTCAAATAGTAAAATCATATTTCCTTCCAAAAGTCCACTTTGTCCCTAGTCATAAGGACAAATGTCTTAGTTTCTACAAAGAAATTATCCTAGAAACAAAATTCGTTAATATTAGTCCAACAAAAAAATTTGAAAGAAAGATCATCTATCATTCCACCTACATTCTCAAAATTATCACCATAAAAAATGAAAAACCCATCCTTCAGGTATCAAAGATCTTTTAAATAAAAAATAATATAATTATTTTGACTATATTGATGCTTGACACATGATTTTCTGGCATCAACATATTGATTTTTCCCATTCGTGGTTTTTGAATTTCGACAAAAATTTCAAAATTAATTTCCCTAAATTGTTCTTAAGTTGGTAGTCAATCCATGGCCCTATCTTAGAATTGTTTTCAATCAATTTTCAACAAGCTTTTAATTTATTTCTGGAAATATACGAACCCTCATCAATTGAGGTTTCTTTCCCTCAAATCCTTTTCTTTACAAATAAATTCAAAATACCTTAGATTTTAAAATGACAATACTCAATTGAAGATGAAATCCTCACCAGGCAATATTATGTTAAATGGTAGGATAAATTCAATACCCTAAGAATCGTTACCTCCATCAATCATGAATTTGCAAACATCCGCCCTCAATTTAGACTGACAAAAAATCCATATGCTCTCCAAAGGGAAAATCCAACCCAAATCCAAACCCTCTCCAAAGGAAAAATCCAAGGCTATCAAATAAAAATCCAAATTAAAGTAGGAGTTAATGCAATAAATGCTTCTCCTTCTTGAAGACAATAAAGATTATGACTCTGTCATCGGTAGAGTCAAATCATCCAATTAAAATAGAAAATAAAAAAGGACAATCATCCAAGACTTTCCCTCAGCAATTGAAGGATAAATCACAGGGTCACGTCTTTTTCTCAATGGGCTTATGATCCTTTCTAAGACTCACAAGACCCATTTGATAGTATAAATCTCAGTGATGATGAATAAAAAAATAATTTACCTTTGACAAAATGCCAATCTGACAGGCAAAGAATCAATAAATTGAAGATCTTGATGACCCTCCAGCACAACGCACACAATCATCATCAAGACATGCAATAATGACTTCTCTAAAATCAACAATCAAAACACAAAAATCTAAGATAACAATTAGCAAGGACTCCAATAGTCATAATGCTGAATGATAATTATGTAGATATTAATTTAAACAACATAATACCCTATCAGGTTTAGTTTTGATACCAAAAGAGGCGGAATTGCGTATGATTTATGATATTAATGATTGAGTATTGGGATGCAAAAATTCAAATATTATTGAAGGAAAATAAACTTACAAGTATTGAAAATTATTTTACAATAATTAATTAGTGCTCTCACTCACTAATTAACATTGAGGAAGAAAAAGAAAGATTACAAAAGAGGAGGAGGAAGAATGCTTTGTTTCAAAACAAGTTTTTCTCTCAAAATCATTAAAAGTGAAAACAAGTTCTGAGAAACAAATGGAAGAAGACAGCCTATTTATAGATGAGGAAATTGGAGTTCTCCGGGAACCCATCACTTACCTATACTATTATATTTTACAAAAGTAAAAATATTTTACATTTCTACTTTTGACTAAGAACAGTAAAAATGATAAATAGTTACCTAATTATTCGACAACAAGTACAATTATTGTAGGAAAAGACAAATTACAAAGATTCCTTGATAATTGTTATCTTGGTCTTCGTGTCTTCATTCTTGGAGGTCATGACTGTTGTTTTGAACAGTCATTGTGACTATTGCTGTATAATGGAGAGTGTCATTATTGTCTCCTTTTATTAATTTCTATCTTGGATGTTGTGTATTGATTATTGATTGGAAATAATCACAGTTGTTGCATTATGCTGGAGAGCCATCATGACACATCTTCAAAATTACTTGATTCTTTGATTTTTTGTTTATTCAAACATTGGTATTTTGTCAAATGGGTCTAGAGATTCTTGGAAATGATCAAAAGCCCATTGAGGAAGGGCGCCGACCCTGTGATTAATCCTTCAATTGTTGAGGAAAAGTTTTGGATGATTATCCTTTTTATTTTTTATTTTAATTGGATAATTTTACTCTACTGATGATTCAGAGTCTGAATCAGTTTTGTCTTCAAGGAGGAGATGCATTTTTTCATTAACTCCAGCTTTAATTTAAATTTTGATTTGGTGGCCTTGGATTTTTCTTTTGGAGAGGGTTTTGATTTGGGCCTGGATTCTTTAGACTGATTGTGAGATTGGTTTGACGGGCTCACTAATTTTAATGGAGCCATATGAGAAGGATTGGCCAATTTTAACACTGGATGGATATTTGCAAATTCATTGTTTATGGAGATAGAGATTTTTAGGGTATTGAATGATCCTACCATTTAACATAGTATTGTCTGATGAGAATTTCTTCTTCAATTGAATACTGCCATTTTGAGATCCATGGAATTTTGAATTTATTTATAAAATAAAGTAATTGTGAAAAAGGAAACCTCAATTGGTGAGGGTTTGTATAATTTCATAAATAAATTTAAATTTTGTTGAATTTCATTTTGGAAATAATTCTAAAACAGGGTCATGGGTTGACCACCATCTTAAAATCCACTTTGAAAAATTAACTTTGAAATTTTTATCAAAATTCAAAAACCAGGAGTGAGAAAATTTACTATTTTGGTGTAAGAAAATCATTTGCTAGGCATCAATATAGTCAAGATAATTATAATATTTTTTTTATTCAAAAGGGTTTTTAGTCCCGAATGATGGGTTTTCAATTCCTCCAAAGTTATAATTTTGAGAATGTAGAAGGAATGATAGATGATCTTCCCTTCTGAACTATTTATTAGGCTAATGTTGACTGATTTTGTTTGTAAGAGAATATCTCTGTAGAAACTAAATTTTTTGTCTTTCTGTTCAAGGGCAAAGTGAAAATCTGGAAGGAAATGAGATTTTGCTATTTCAATTGAGCAAACGGGGTTTCAATGTGAAAACGATTTTTATTGGAGGTCTTTTTAAGGTATGGAGATGATTTTTTGTATTGTGTGATTGGTTGATTGACCAATTGTGGGTCAAAAGGTTTGGAGACTAAGAATGGATCAAATTAGTTGAGCATGACTTATTGGTAATTGGGTCTCATGGAGCCAAGTATTGTCATTTGAGTTTGTCTAGGAGTAGATGACTCCTCTTTGATTTGGGCCTTGAGGGTCAATTGTGGAGTCGAAGACTCCTGTTTGATTATATTCTTCGAGGCCTGGGGCCTAGACCCCATCTTGACGTCCCTACAAAAATTCACGAATAAGGAAGTCATCAGTTAAATTATTAATGTCTTGAATGAATTCAATATTAAAATAGAAAATACTAAGAATGGACCGTCATCGAGTAAAAATCTGTTTGAAAGTAATATTTTAACATCTTTTTCTAAAACATGTTTTGCAAATTTACAGTCAATTTTCAAGAGAAATTTTTTATATAGTAACTCATCTAGAATTTTTTGAATACACAATACAACATTTAAGATTTCTTTCTTAATTATACTGTAATTTATTTGTGATTGAGTCCAAGTTCCATATGTGAATCTAAAAATTTGTTCTAGAGAATCTTGAGAAATGTTTTGCAATAAGATACATCCATATCCAGTTTCAGAGGCATCATTATGGACAATCTTAAAAGAATTATTAGAGGGGATGTTAAGACAAGGAAGTGTCTTAACATGAGTTTTAATTCTTTTAATTAAATTGGTGTGGACAGAAATCCATGGAGGATGATTTTTCTTAAGCTTTTCAAAGAGAGGCTTACAATCAATTCTCAGCTTATTATAGAAATCAGATATTTAATTTAAGGACCCTAGAAATCTTTGTAATTGGGTTTTATCAAGGATTTCATCCAAAAATTTGTCAGCAAATTGTATTACTCTATCAATTGGTTTAATTATGGAATGATGTATTTCAAACATTAGAAATCTGATTTTAGATTGAAATTATTTGATTTTACTTACAGAGATAACTAAACAATTTTGTTTTATTATCATAACAAATAATTTATGATCTAGAAAAAATGTTGTTCTTACAAATAATTTATGGAGATACTGATTTCAATGTTGTTCTATTGATCTAGAAAAAAATTAAAACATCATCAATATAAACAATTGAAAATTAATAAATTGATTAAATATTTCATTCATTATATTCTGAAATTCACTTGGAGCATTTTTTTTAAGACCAAAATGCATTACATTCAACTCGTAATGGCCAAATGGAGTTACAAATGTGATTTTATATATATTACTTTCATTTATATGGATTTACCAGAATCTAGATTTCATGTCAAACTTAGAGAATACAACAGTATCTCCAAGTCAATTAATTAAGTCCATTTTTTATAAGGATATCTTATCCATTCCAAGATATTGTTAAGGGGCTTGTAATTAATAACTAATCAAGGAACTATTCGTTCAATTTCACTGGCCTTTTGGACATAAAAGGCCGACTAAGACCAAAGAGATTTGATCCTTCTAATGATATTTTTATTGAGAAGTTATGCACTTTCCATCTTACACTACTCAAGCATTTCAGAATTCATCTGAATTGGCCTTGCCTTTGTTGGGATATTATTTTCATCAAATCCCTTAATGTAAGGCAAATTGACAGTATGGTACTTCCTGTGCCAGAAAGTATTAGGAATGTCAGCACATAATTTTTCACAAATTCTTTATTCAAAAATTTTAATTTGGTTTTGAAGAGCAATATTTTGAATCTGTTTTTCAATTCTTTTAAATTTTATTTCATCTTGCAGAAAACGCAATTATTTTTTTTGAAAGAAAATAAATTTATGGATTTGAAAACAGAATTTTATTTTAAAGTTTTTAATTTCTCATTGTGAGAAAAAGAAATAAATTTGAACTTAACAGGATTATCGATAGGATAATTAATTATCCTATCATACTCTGTTGTAAATGAATACATCAGATAAATGAATGGTAAACCTAAAATGATTTTGTCTGTCATATTTTATACTAAGACAGATGATGTTTTAAAACATACATTATCTTCGCAAATATGAACTTTAAGAATTTCATAATTGATGTGCATTCGAGTAACATTGGCAGATGACAAAGATTTTTTTTGTCTTCTTGAAGTACTTGGTGGGAACAAGTCCTTCCTGCATACATTTCAAATCAATTTCTTAATCAATTAGAGCCATTGAAGTGAAATCAAAATCTGAAATTATTATGTGTCATTTTTTTATTATGATGTGATTAAGGATTTGGATGAACTTGCCATCATCTTGATTGTTGATAATAGATTCTTCTACCTCATTATCAGAAATGAGAATTTACTAGGTTCTCCTAGTTCACTGGATTCTTGATTTTTAATTAAATTTTATATTTTAAAAAAATTAATTCATTTGTTATTTTTATGTTTGATTATTTGAAATCTTTTATTTTAATTTTAATATTTTTATTTTTTTTAGTTCATGTAAAGTAACTTCTTTTTCATTTCCTTTAACTTTATTGAGTTTTTCAAGCATTTGTAAAATACTTGCAGTATTATTTTTATTAGACTTAGTATTTTCTTTCTTTATAATTACATTTTTAAGTCTTTCAATGTATTCTTATTTTAATTCAGGATTTTTAATTTTACTAATTAAATCTAACAAGAGTTTTTTTTAATTTAAAACATTAATTTTTTATAACAACTATCATTGCATCCTATAAAGATATTTGGAGAATCACTATATGAGCTTAAAGTGTTTAATTCTTCAGATTCAGAGGATCCAGATGCTTCTAAATCTCCATTACTACATTCATAGTGACTATTGATTCGATGATTCTAAAAAATTCTTGTTTATCTTCATCATAGATTTTTAATTGATTAATTTTATTTTTTACTTGGCAAGTATTAGAAAAATGACCATTCTGTCCACATTTAAAACACCTAATTTTACTTTTATCAATACATGAAGATCATCAACCTTATTTTAAATTTTATCTAATTGTTTTCCTATTGTTATCAAACTTTGATTCGAATAATTGAGTTGTTCAACTACGTTTTTATTAGGGTTCTTCTTCTTTTGAGATCTTAAAATGAGAAGTAGTGATTAAAGAATTTTTATGATTTATTATAATTTTTTCAAGTGGTGGACGACTAGCAGACACCACACTGGAGTATTCATTGACCCATTTGGTCTTGAAAATTACGTTAGTGTTCTTTTCGTAAATATCCTCGATATAATCAAGGAAAAACATGTCAACTCTAAATTCTTGCATGAATGCCTTCCATTCAGCAAGGATGATTTTTCTTTGATCCGTATTGTATGTCTCTCTGAACCTGTTGCGTCTATTGAGATTGGCTGGGTCATTCATGTGTTGGGTTAAACCTTCCCAATCAGGTTTGTATTCTTGGCTTAGGATGCATAAATTCAAAACAAAGAGTTGAAGATTGACATGAGGTAAGGCTCCTTGGAAATCAGATTCAGTTGGTGCTTCAATTTCGTCAGATTGATCAGTCTTATTATCAAAGATTGGCTGACTGGCTTGAGATTTTGTAGTTATGCCTTTAAGTCTTAGATTTTTAATTTTTAATTTTTTTAATTCTTATTCTAATTGTTGAATGCTAAGATCTTGATCCTTATTAACAGATGATCTGAAAAAAGAATTTCTAGGAGTACTAGACTGGCTAAACTCCCTAATTTGAGGACTAGAACTGGAAGATTGAAAATTAATTTTAACGGTACCTTCCATGTACTGCTGAATATAGTTAATATTTTCAATTGGGCGTTGAATTTGAATGGGTTGGCTTTCATCGGTTAAAAGACAATTTGTATGCAAAGTAATATCAGACCACCTAATAATTTTAGGAACTCTAATATCGGTATTAATTTGGCTAGATTGAATCAATGGAGTTTGATTTTTTGGACTTCTATTGATGGCTTGAAAATTCATATTGGTTCTGGTGACCTTGTAATATATTCTAAAAATCAAAGCTAGGGGTTGATCATCTACTAAGTATTCAAAATGTTCTTCATTGATTATGTCTGGTATTGTATTCATTGTTAAACCTATTGCTACAAGAAGAATTACTTCAAAATAATCTACTCATTGCTCAAAATAACTAAATTATTCTTATGATTAAAAATTTCATATTGTATTTTGATTCTCAAAGCTGCTATGACTTTTATACCCTCATATGAAGTCGACCTTTCTCCCCCTTTGTCCTTACAACTACTCTATCATCGGGATTTACATATCGAAAAGATCTTATTTGGGTGCCTAAAGTAAACCAAATAGAAACCAATATGTTAGATTCACAAATTAGAAAAATAAAGATTACAGAGAAATAATCAATTATAAAAATAATCAGTCACTTGGGCGGAGAGTGAGATTAAATAAAAATAATTAAGCAACAATAATTACTCATAAACTATATCAAATATATACACTACATAAACTATTCTATTACTCATAAACTATATCAGATATCGTTTAATCATAAAAATAATCGAATATATACACTACATCAACTATTTTGTTAGTTATAAACCTTCAGTTTCTCACTATATCAGATATATATACAGATATAAACACTACTTACACTAATTCGTTACTCAAATGCATACATAATATAATCTACTATGCTACTCAGATACACACTACAAATTTATAACATTAAAAAGCTAACTATTTATATAAATTTAATAATGAAAACTAAAGTGTCATTCATTTGTAGATTATCACAATATTCATATATCATTAATTTGAATATATCATTTATATTTTGGTCATCTTCAACTTCATTTTAAAATTTACAAAAAAATGATAATTTAATATATCTTCTTCTAAGTTGATTATTTTCATAAGCCTATTCGATGTCGTTTCCTTGGCCTCGCTTTCTGAATTATATTCGGAGACTATTTTTTTCTTTAGGGCTTGTTTGGTAGCCCGTACTGTATAGTACTAAAAGCAGGATAGTACTATTTTAGTATTGTCTGACGTTTGGCAAAAATAAGAAACTCGTAATAGCTAATACGGTGGGACTCTTTAGTCCTACCCACATGGGATAATTTAGTCCCCTCCTTTTAGGAGGGACTACACCAGACAAAAAAATAACTATTTTTTAATTTATATCTTAAAATGATTTTTCTAAATGATTTTTTTAGCTTATATCTCACATGAACTTTATTCACTAACAAAAATAATTTTTGATTTTTTGAAAGGTGCAAAATTAGTCACTTATGACTTAATTTTACCAATTTTCAAAGTCATTTATTATCTTTTTCTTCATTTTTTTGAATTTTTAGAGCCTCTCAATTACATGTGTGGTTCAGTAATTATTTATATATTTTAAATGTCTTATTTTGTGTATTAAAAATTCAATGAATTTTTTTTCTAATTTCAATGTTTATAAATATAAATTATCACTATCTTAAAGTTTACGGGTATAATTGAATTTATATTTTTACAAAAAAAGGGAATTTACGGTGATAGCATGTATTAAATAATTTATTTTATAGTTGAAAATGTAAAATAACACGTTAATGAATTTCAAATAGGTTTTTGTGGATCAAATCAATACAATACAGTACAGTCCAACAGATTAGTACAATATTATTCAGTACTATCCTGACTGCCAAACGAACCCTTAATGTCCCCCAGTTCTCCACTGTCTTCAACTACGATTGGACTATTTTTGCTTTTCTTCTTTTCTTTTATCTCGATGTTGATTGCAATTCTCGTAGTCGTTTACTCGATCTTGTTCTCTGAAAATTCAATATACATAGACATGGTAATTGTTCTATAACATATAGGACGAACATATGTAATATTTAACATGAATGACTCACATTTTCTGGCGTAACCTTTCTGTAAGTAATCCTTCTCACCTATGTTGGTATCTCTTATGGGATTATTGGAGATATAGGTATTATGGTCACCAACCTTTCGAACTTGGTTCTTTGTTCTTCCTTTAGTCTGCATAGAGTATGAATATTTAATAAATCATATATACACAATATATTCATTGCATAAGATGTATTCTTATAGTAAATAATTAGATCTTGTATGTATTCTATATAATATATGCCTTACTACATATGTGCAAAAGTAGTTAAGTTTTAAAGCATGTTAATTAAGACTGAAAACACGGCATTCATTCTTTCATAAACACCATATATCCTATAAAACATAAACATATATACTATATAAACATAAACATTGTAAATAAAAGTTAAACATTATATACTAGTTCAGATTCAGCTTTTTATTCGAGAAAGCTAAATGAACAATCCTTTTCAGGAACTTTGTTTTCGAAAAAGATACATACATTAAAAAATTCATATTTGTATCCAGATTTATTTTCCAGAACACTAAAAGAAACGTACTTTCCAGAAAACACTTTATAAAATGTGTACACAATTTTTAGGGATATTGATGTATACAAACATAATATGTTTTACTCGAGATAGTAACCGTGTTTAAATTTATTTTCATCTTTAATATTATCGAAGATATTCGATATAAACCTGATATATATAATATATGTATTAAAAATAGTTGGAATAAAAAATTTGTATAGATTTTTCAGAACGTTTGCTACAGTCAAACTCACCTAGGAGTTTTAAAAATGGTGTAACCCTCTTGCTTCAACAATGTGGAACTCCCTTACTTCAACAATGGTGACCTAACATCAAAATATCACTTTCAGATCCTCAAAAATCGGCTTTTCATGAAATTTTGAGGTAGAATATAGAGAAAATATAGTGATTATAGAATATACTTACCTATTTTGAAGGAGATTTCACAAATAAAATCTCAATCGGAGCCTTAGAAAATGTCATGCATTCGATTCCTCAAATCTCTCTATTTTCTATTTTATGAGTATTTCAAGAAAGTTTTCAACACGGTGAACCATTAAAGGAGACCTTTTGTTTCTTTTTTATTTATGTGAGTTTCCTATTTTTTTACAAAAAATTATTAAATGATAGTAAAAGGATATAATATGCAGAGATACATATTTTTTATTAGTGGGTCTATAAACATTGACTATTTTTTATGATTATAAAATTAGTTGTCTAATTTTATATTAAGTTTATAAAACATTGCTAGTCATATATAAAGCTCATATATATATATTCACCCACAAATACGTTTATATACACTAAGTTATATACGTTTATATAAGTTATATATTTTATATTGTCATATATGCCATATATATTTATATATTGTATATATATGCAAGATATTTTATATACACCTACCATCTATATTTGTATATTATTTATAGATGCAATATATATAACATATATATTCTTTATAAATAGTTTGGAGAGAGATATTTTAGGAGAGAGAGATTTTAGGGGAGAGAGACTAGTGGGTTTATTGGATTTTCAATTTTTTATAAAAATAATCATTTAATGTTATGTAAGAGGGAAGAGAAATGTTTATAGTAGATGGTCTCATAAAATATAGCTATGTTTGATTTCTATAAAATTTGTTGTCAATTTTTATATTAACTTTCTATAATGTAGTTGTTTTTGTATAAAACCCTATTAATATGTTAGTAATTGACCAAAAAATACAAGTAGATAAATAACGTTTTTTATATTTATATTTGGTGTGATTTAAAATAATTTATTTTGTATAAAACTGCCCTTTTATTAGTTATTATGTGATTGTTTTTTTAATTTAAATAAAGTGTGATTTGTTCTTAAATCGATTTTTACAGAATTTCACCTTAATCAATATTTGATTATTTTTGCATTCTTTGTCTGGTCATTCATTAACTTACTATGTTCTATATAGTCTGGTCATGTCAATTTCCCAGTCATGTCATTTTCCCTTTGTAGTTTGTAAAAGGGAATTACATTTACAAGAATAAAATTTATATGATCATTTGGTAATTGCTACAGTTAACGTGTAACATTATCTTAGGCTTTTGTTCAGTGTGCTATACAAAGTAAATTATCGTTTAATGTTGTAACTAAAAGTAAAAACTAGGATAAAAAAGTGGAATATGAAGGGGATGAGAGAAAAATACAAAAAAGATATAGCAGATATTTTGAGAAAAGCTGTAAATAGGTGTCTCTAGAGTATTTTGTTCAGTCTTTTTTATGTAACTTAGAAGAGACTTCATTACACAACGCACACTGTCAAAACAAGAAAATTGTCATGTCCTCCCGATGGCAATAAGATGTTGACACGTGTAATATGTGTGTCACGTGGGTCTCTCTATCACAGGTCACATGTTCCCTTTCCACAAAAAGGTAAAATGGACTCTCTTGTCTTGAGCCCTACATTACATCACAACTACCACCTATTTATGTTGTTAGATCAGCTTCATTCTAAAAATTTTCATACTCTATCTCTGATTTACCATTTACATCTCTTTCATTAATCTATGTCTATAAGACTATTGAACATGTATAAGATCTTTATCATGCAACGTGGATGAAAGAGCATCAATCAAGAAGAAGTGAAAAGATTTTATCATAAGAAAATGAGAGAGAATATCAGAACTGCAGCAAGAGATCAGTGGCCATAATTAATTCAGTAATTATAAGGCAATATAGTCAACTTAGTAGTTGAGAAAAATAAGTAAGGCATAAGGGGCACACTTGGGAAAGATCTCACAAGTATGGGGATAATCCTAGAAGCATGATGACACTATCGAAAATATTTGAGGAGTCTAGTCATTCCCTCATTTTTTATTAATTTGTAAAAATGACGGTCAATTCTAGTCAATACAATTGAATGCAAGAAAAATTTTACATAGGGTATTTATTCTTCTCTCTTCTCTCATTATTATCATCTTAACTTTTAGTAACGTAGAGGAAAAATCATTTATATTTTGGTACTTTCATTGAGAGCTGAGAGAAAAAGTTTGAGAAACCCCCCCAGAAACACTAAGTATGCCTACAACCAGATCGAACGCGACCTTGAATGAAGGCAACGGGACCAAAAATGGAGATGATCATATGGATCAACCAACTCCACCGACATAAATGCTGCAAACAATTCTAAACGGGATGCAGGAAATGGAAAGAATGAACACGGAGGCACTACGTAGCGCATGGCAAACTGTGTAGGACCACATCAACACACTTCAACAAGAGCTGACAAGGACACGTGCTGAAGTCAGTCAAATGACGAATAAAGAGGGACGAGAAATCCATTCGGGGGCAACTGGCAAGATATAAGATAGGAGAACCACGAGAATAACATATACGTACAAACGGGATGAAGTGGAAGTCCAATCCCAAAACCACTTGAAAGAGGCTACAGGAGAAGCTCATTAGTCCCAGGCCAAACGAAAGAGGTGGTGGAGGAATTATTGGAGCGGAAAATGATGGAAATGAGAAACCTGGGAAGTACGGAAAAGACCGACCTCAAATCCCTCACCCGTACTCCATTAAGTCCCGAAATCTTGACAGCCCTCGTACCCAAAAAGTTCGTGGCCCCTAAATTTAAATGTTACGAAGGAAAAAAAGACCTCGTAGACCACCTCCGGCGGTTCAGACAAGTAATGGCATTGTATAAACACGATGGTAAAATGATGTGCAGGATATTCCCTACTAGCCTAGATGGGACAACTCTGAAATGGTATAACTTTCTCCATATACATTCAATTACTATTTTACTGTTATGCCACATGTCCTCCTAGAATAATACTCTACCTGTAGCGCGATCATGGAAGATACAGAGTATCTCTATACGATTTATGCCAAGAGAGGGGAGTCACTACGAGAATACACCCACATATTTAAGGACGAAATGACAAAAGTCAAGAATTACAATGATTGAGTTATCAGACTGGCCTTCAGGCTGGGGTTAGGCCCGAACTCACCCTTATTCAAATATCTATCCAAGATGAAACCGTCATCCATGGCAGAAACCTTTCGACATGCATAGGCCTACATTACTCTGGAAGAGGAGAAAATAAGTCTATTGAAAGCAGTTGAACAGAAGATTGAGGAATCAAGGAAGCGGGAAAGGAGTTCGAGATCAGAAAGGAAAAAGAATGACAGAGCAAAAAGAGATGAAAGAATAAATATCAAGCATGAAAGAGCGGGGTACCGAAGACGGGACTCAGACAGAATGCACCCAAGGGACAAGGTCTACACGATGTTGACCATTCTAGTAAACCAAATCCTGTACATGATCAAAGACAACCATGGGCTGAAGAGAACAGTCATGCTCGTAAGAGAACTGCATTTCAAAGATAAATATAAGTATTGCTCCTTTCACAAGAGCAATGGGCATTACACAAAGGATTGTTTGCAACTTGAAGACTACATCGAGCAGCTGATTAAATAGGGGTATCTCCATCATTTTATGAAAAAAGAAGAATAGAAACGGGAAGTTGGAAAGGATAATCACGGGGAGGACAAGCGCGACAATAAAAAACAACCTTTTTGTATCATCGACACGGTTATTGCGCTTATAAAATAGGAAGAGACAACTAGAAAGGAAAGAAAAATGTACTGCAAGAAGCCGATACTAGATAAATTCCCGGAAATGCCCTCGAGTTTCAACGAAAATCCCTCGCTGACATTTGATAACCTAGATTAAGAGCAGGACGGGTGTCACAATGATGCTCTTGTCATTTCAATACAAGTTAGCAACTGCTTACTAAGGAGAGTCTTGGTCGACGACGGGAGTGTTGTGAACATTCTATATTGGGCGACCTTGGAGAAAGTGGGAATGGAGCCATTATTTACTCAGAATGAACCCTCATTCTCCCGGTGAACACAGAACCCTTCAACTACGTGACCGAGTTCAAGATCCTGAACACGTCATCCCCGTACATTGCTATATTAGGGAGGACCTGATACTGAAGTATCCATCACATGAGGGAGTAGAATTAATAAGAGCAAATCAAGTTGTTGTTCGCATCTATTCTATGGTCGCTCTAAAATCTATCAAGAAAAAGGCTACAGAAAAAGAAGAAGGTAAGCGGCTTGTGGATTTATAGCAATCACAAGAAGACAGACAAGATGGCCTGAGGTACTAGGTGGGAGAAGAAAATGAACTTATATGTTTGGAAGAAAGAATGCAGAAGATGACGAATGTCGATACTCACCTCGAAAAAAGATTAAAAAGAAATATTTGTGGAATTTCTACGAAAAACTAGGATGTGTTTATAACTGCGGCGTAAGAGATGCTAGGTATTCCTGAATATATTATTTGTCACAAGTTGAATACGGATTCAGCCGTCAAACCAGTGAAGCAACGGAAGATAAGCTTTGCCCAGGAACAGAATAAGGCAATGAAGGAAGAAGTCAAGAAGCTCTTGGCGGCTGGTTTTATCCAAGAAGTCAACTACCCAGAGTGGTTGGCCAACGTGATGATGGTTCGGAAGAAAAACGGTAAATGGAGGATTTGTGTGGACTTTACCGACTTAAATAAAGCTTATCTCAAGGATGATTATTCGTTGCCAATGATAGATCATATGGTCGATGCCACTTTAGGACATGAACTTATCAGCTTTATGGACGCATACTCTCGGATTCAATCAGGTGAAAATGTTTCAACCTAATAAAAAAATTTCTTTCATTACAGAATATGGTATCTATTGTTATAGCGTTGTGTTTTTTGGCTTGAAAAATGCAGATGCAACTTATCAGAGGCTTGTGAACAAAGTTTTCCATTAACAAATCGGAAGAAACATGGAAGTCTACGTGGACGGCATGTTGGTCAAAAGTAAGAAAAGAGGAGACCATGTCCGGGATCTTGAAGAAGATTTTTTAATCCTAAGGAAAACTCCTCAAGCATCTGGTGACGCATCGGGGGATAAAAGTAAATCCAGACCAAGTAAAGGTAATCATGAAGATAAAATCTCCAAAGAACTGAAAAGAAATACACCAGTTGACGGGAAGATTAACCGTCCTGAACACATTCATCTCAAGGTTCTACGGATAAATGCAAACCATTCTTCAAAAAATTGAGAAAAACTCTATGGACGGATGGAACGAGGAACGTGAGGAAGCTCTCAGGAGAATCAAAGAATATTTGACAACTACCCATCTACTCTTTAAACCAGTACTGGTTGAACAACTTATGCTATATGTTACCATTTTTTAAGTAGTCGCCAATGCTGTACTCATCAGGGAGGAAGAAAGGAAGCAGAAACTCGTATACTTTTTATAAGCAAGTTCATGGTGGTGGTCGAAACGAGATACAAATGGATGGAGAAACTAGTACTGGCAATTGTAACTGTTGCATGAAAGCTGAGACCATATTTCCAGGCACATAACATCAAAGTGTTAATAGATTCACATGTTAAAAGTCTCATGCACTCTCCAAAGGTAAGCGAGAGGATGGCGAAGTGGTCAATCGAGTTAAGCCAGTATGAAATTCACTATGAACTCAGAACTTCCATCAAGGGGCAGGCAGTAACAGATTTCACTAGAGAGTGAGTTGACCAGAAGCCTCGGGGAAAAGGTGAAAATGGAATTTGGAAATTGTATGTCGATTGTGCTTCAAACAGTAAATAAGAATGAGCAGGGGTAGTAGTGCAAAACCACTTTGGAGAAATGCTAGAGCATTCTATCTTCTTCAGATTCAATGTGTCAAACAACAAAGTAGAATATGAAGCGTTAATTACAGGAATATCTTTGCTATGGGAATATGGGGTAACAAATGTAAAAGTATTCTATAATTCATGTTGATTGTGAAACATGTCACAAGAGAATATGTAGTGAAAGATGTAGCGAAAGATGAAAGGATCGTGACCTATATAAAATGGGCAAAGGACCTGCTAGGCACATTGAAAAGTTAAAAAATCCAACAGATCCTAAGAATTGAGAACAGACACGCTAACGAGCTAGCAAATTTGGGGTCGTCGTTGCAATTCTCGTACAAGAGAAACGTACCCGTAGAATTTTAAGAAAAAATAAGTGTCTCGCTCTCCTAGAACAACCTAGAAGATATGGAGGTTGAGAGTGAGCCCAATTGGCAAGATGACATAGTCTGTTATCTTAAAAATGAAATACTTCCACATAATAAACTCCTTATAAAAAAAGTACAACAATAAAGCGTCAGGTACACATTAATAAATAGATTACTGATAAAAAATCCTTTATAGGCCCGTACTTAAAATGCTTGAAAGAAAAGGAGGCCTGGTATGTTTTTGCTGAAATACACGAAGAGATATGCGACAATCATAAGGGAGGAAGGTCACCAGCTCACAAAGTCCTGGACGAGGGATATTACTGGACTAAATTGCACCAAGATGCCAAATAGTATGTGAAGGGCTATGATAGATGCCAATGTTTTGCTCCAATCGCTAAGATGGCTCCCAGTGAGCTGAAAATGGTAACAAGTCTATGGCCTTTCAGGTAATGAGAACTTGAAATTGTCGTTCGCTTCCAATGGCACCTACCTAAAAATGTTTCTTACTAGTAGCAACAAACTACTTCACCAAATAGATTGAGGCTGAAAGCTTTCACAAGAATACGAGAAGAATAAGTAAAAGGATTTATGTGGAAGTGTATAATATTATGCAGATCGGGCGTACCAAATATACTCATTTCAGACAACGGGCTTCAGTTTACAGGAAGAATGGTAAAAACTGTCTACGAAGGACTAAAAATTACTAACTGGTTCTTTACTCCCTACTATCCACGGAGAAACAGGCAAGCATAAAGGTCAAACTGAATCGTACTTGACGGTTTAAATAAATGATTGGAGTCGGCGAAAAGAAGATGGGTAGAAGAACTACCGGCAGTGTTATGGGCGTACAGAACTACTCTAAGAGAAATAACGGGAGAGACGCCATTCACTTTAGATTTTGGAGCAGAAGCAATAGTTTCTGTTGAGATTGGAATCCCCACTATGAAATCCACGCTGGATGAACAACAGAATGAGGAACTCCTAAAAAAGCCTTAAAGAGCTAGAACGACGGCGAGAAGCAGCCCTGATCCGAATGGCCCACTACAATCAGAAAAGAAATTCTTACTTCTAGAAAAGAGTACAAAAATGGAAATTTCAGAAGGGAGATCTCGCCTTAAGAAAGATTTTTCAGACAGAAGGAAAGTTCAGGCTGACATGTGAAGGGTCTTACATCATCGATGGAGTAGGTCGAAGCGGATACTATCATTTGAAAATAAAAGAGGGAATGGATCAGCCAAAGCCATGGAATGCAACCCATTTAAAGAAATACTTTGTTTAAATTTGTAAAATGCGTTATAGCGACAAAAATAATGGTGTAAGTCATAGGGAGGGGAAGATCTTTCCCACAAGGATTTTCCACGTAAAAATTCTTGGTGACAGCTCTTTCCTCTTCTCTAATAACACCAATAAAAATAATGGCGTAAGTCATTGGGAGGGAAAGTTCATAAGTCCTACTACCAGAAAGAACTAAGGGCGTAAGTCCTTGGGATGGGCAATTCATAAGTCTTACTCCCGGAAGAAACTAAGGGCGTAAGTCCATAGAAGGGGCAGTTCATAAGTCCTACTCTCAGAATGAACTAAAGGCGAAAGTCCTTAGGAGAGGCGATTGATAAGTCCCACTCTTAGAAGGAACTAAGGGCGTAAGTTCTTGGAGGGGCAGTTCTTAAGTCCTACTCCCAGAAGGAACTAAGGGTGTAAGTCATTGGGAGGTACATTTCATAAGTCATACTCTCAAAAGGAAACTAAGGATGAGAAACGTCTTCTATAACAAGTGAAGGAATGAGAAACACTTCAAAGCGGATCAATAAACAAAATATGCAAACGGAGACTTTATGAAAGCGAGCGGATCAAAGAGTTAGAAGACAAAAGCAAATACGAACCTGGCTGAAATTGCTATAAGTCCTCTAAGACAGACTTTGTTCTTATCTTGTAATCAAACATAGAAACTGAACATATACGAGTAAACGGGTAGCTGAAGAAGTCAAACATATGCAAAATTTTGCAAAGTGTTTGGGAAAAGAACGGGAAAGAAGATGGAAAAAGTAAAAGACAACAAAAGATCATTTAAGTATTAAAATCATAAAGTAAGGAAAGGAAAATTGCTTACTTGATAAAAGGAGAAAAAGAAGTGGTAATATGGAAAAGATCCTCTCATTAATGTATAGGAAAACTACAAGACGATCCTTTATGGAAAAAGTATAAGTACAAAGAAATTAAAGACAAAATACAAAGAAAAATTAAGACTCCTTCAGAGCCACTTTAGCGGGTGGGTTAGAAGTATTGGTTGCAGCAGCGAGAACGGTGGCATTCAGTTTAGGCTGAACCCCTGCAAGATCCTTAGGAAGATCAATGAGAGGCAAGCGAGGAGCTTTGTTGGCACAGGTATCCTTGTAGCCCGCACTGTAGGCCATTACCTCAGCCTTATCAAGTAAAGCATGATACTCGACCTCAATCTAATTTTCTTGCTCCCCACCCTTGGCTAAAGCCGCCTCCGCAACCAACAACTAGCTTTTCCTCAACGGAAGTTAAGTTCTCGCCAGTAATTTCAAAAGCTCTATATGACTCCTTTAGGAAGTCCTCAAGCCTCGATTGTTCTGCAGCAGAGGCGTCCACTTCCTGAGTGAGCCGCGCGATGACTCCCTAAAGCTCGACCTCGGTCTTCTTCAAGTCATCCACCTCAGCAAGAAGAATGTCGAGGACCTTATTACACTCCTCCATTTTCCTCTTCCATCCCACCATCTCGTTCTCCATAGAAATGAAATGCTCCTAGAGCCTGTTGTGAAAGACCACGACCTAAGAAGAAGAACTTCTAAGTGTTAAAAAGCGGAAAAAAGCAAAATAAATAAATATGCTAAGGAAGAAAAGTTACCTGCACCAAGCCATGACTAAGGCCGATGAATTGATCGTTGACAGACGTGTGGTGGTGAGCAGTTGTGTCCACGTAAGACTGGATTCCTTTCCAAACAATATGCGAAAAATGAGGATCGTTCAGGAAGCTGATAGAATCTGGGACATGAGACGCCACGAAGTACTGCCTCCACTTCCACAAAGCGGGTTCTTCAGGGGCCCCTTGGGAACCGACAGAGGTTGAACCTCTAAGCAGGCGTAGAAGGAGGTGGAGAAGTTCATGCCCGTACTGAAGTATCCTCGACTGTCGGGGCATGAAGTTCAGCTAGATTGGCTAATGGTGGACTGTTGTCAGTCGGAACAAGAGGTGGAGGTGCGACAGGAGCGGGAGCCTCCCACGATGAGTCGAGAGCTTCGACCCTTTAATGAAAATTTCACCCGCCATCAATGGTTCCCCACAGATTGCTCTGTAAATGCTTTGACATTTCCAACTGCTCGGAGAGGTTCCGGAACAATATGTCTTCCTCTTCTTCCTCTCGTTGCTCCCTTCTTCTTGTTGTTGCTCTTCATCTTCTTCTTCTTGCTCGAAATTAGCAAACTCCGAAGAGCTGGAGACAACCACGCGACGGAAGGTAGGAATGGGGATGGGCCGAGGAATTTGAGAAGACAAAACTCTACAACGGTAATTGGGGTAGGGACATAGGCGACGTTGATCTCTCTGCTCAGATCGAGGAGGCCGCACTAATCCTGGTCTTGACAGTTATATGCAGTAGACAGCCATGCAGCAACGTCCTTAGGAGCGAAGGACCTTTTGTTAAGGTTTTTATCTGCATAAACGAAAGAGAAAAAGGCAGTACTAAAAAAACAACAAACAAACAATAAAACACGAAACTGGAGCTCCGGCTACTTACTGAAAGATCCCCAAGTCCTGGGGACGGTCCAGCGATAATTTTTCGTTCTCCCATCCTTTGTCCCCTCTCGGGAGATCCATAATCATAGCTTCCCTACTTTCACTAGGACAGGGAGCCAAATAATAAGAACTATCAAGTTTCTTGATGATGTATGCAGCGCATAGTTCATTTACGCCTATATTGAGGTTGTGCCTCCTATTCAAAGTTTTTATTCCTAAAAGAACCTTATACTTACTAGGGGTATATTGGGGAGGGGTGAGAAAAAAGGTACTAAAAAATTCCTGGAAGAAAAGGGGAAATGGGAGTTTCAGCCCTAAAGCTATGTACATGGGGGCAGTTTCAGCCCTAAAGCTATGTACATGGGGGCTAGAGTAATCTGGTATGGAGGACGCCGATTAGAAGATTTGGGTATCCCGTCCCCCGAAGATGCAAATGACATATGAAGGGAATTCATCTCGGTGACAGTCCATAAATCAGTTGAACTCGTCTTGGTTCCTAACTAGGGGAACAATGACCTTAAACTCTCCCTCATCTCCCATGGCTAGCGAAAAACCCACTAGAAGAAAGGAAAATTGTGGAAAAGAAAAGGAGAGTAAGAATGGAGGAGAAAGGGAAAACTTACAGGGGGGTAAGGTAAAAGTAAAGAGAGGACAAGGAAGACGAAGGCTTCTTGTAGTCTATGGACGTGAAAAAAAAATACAATGGAATTGATGGATTCAAAAAAAGAGTGAAATGTGACTTCAAGGACGGGAAGGCGTGGCGGAAAGGTGTGTAACAGGCAGTTACTGACAATAAAGAAATGATGGCATCAACCGTCATTTATAGCGGACAAATGGGAAGATGACAGCTGTGAAAAGGAAAAGAGTCGTGTCCTGAAAGAGCTTAAAACTTGCGCCCTATACACGGATAACTGAGAGCGTGAAAGTAAAATGGCAAAAGTTGAAGACGAAGTGTCATTTCTGAGAAGTGTGTCAGTGATAGCGGGAAACAAGACAACAGCGGTACACGTTTTCTTTGTTTAATAATATTCTTTTTGTGTGTTATTAATGCTTGCAGGTTTCAATAAAGCGGCAAAAAGGTAAAAAGCTCAGTCAATTAACATTTTAACGAGGCACGCATGAAACATAATCATTACACTTCAACGAATCAAATTCCGTTGGGTGTAATGAGGGCAAATGAACAAGTATAAAATCTTCACCGCGTCACGTTAAACTTTTCATTTGTCCTTCCTTTTTATTTGAGAACATCGTATACACTTAAGGCTTGCACATGACAGAATATATCAATATAAGCAATTTTTGTATCATTTCATATATTATTATTACCGTAATTAATCAGAGAAATTATGGAATTTGTTTATTTGTTTTTACTAGCAACATGATACACTACTAAGACAACTTACGATAACAATCGCCCAGATAATGGTGAATGAGTCGTTATTTAAGGCTTCTTTTACTTGTCATCTAAGGCTTTTCTTTTAGGAGTGATTTCATATTTTAGTTCTTCTCGGTTCTTTTTTATGGTCTATAAGTGAAGTACAAGAACAGTTTCAGTATGATACGAGCATACACACACGATAAGACATTTGGCTCATGTCACATGTCATATTTTGCTCACTACATTTCCTTTCAATTACTAAGTTCTATCAAACCGCTATACTTCTCCTCATAATCTGTTTATTTTTATATTAACAGTTAATTTGAGTAAATTTGATTTTTTTTAATGTTTCGCTAAAATTGATTTTATCATTTGAGAAACAAAATTTAAATATTTTTTCCTTCTTTTAGATGTTATTATAAAATTTTCAACCATTCCCTTTCAGTCTTGAAAATAATTAATTTACACTTCAGATTTGAAAATTACTATTTTCCCAATGAGTGCTTGCAAATATATTTTGGTACTTATATTACAATTAAAAAATTTTATAGATTAAATGACCTCTTCTGTCACATATTCTCTCTTAATATTGAGGGAGTTTGCGCAATTCCTCTTTTCTTGGGAACCTTTCATTTCAGAGGACAGAAAGCCCCACTTTCACAAAATGTAATAATTATTTCAAACTTTTTATTCGAAAAATTCCTGATAAAAAACTTTTCAATTAAAAAAATAATAAAACCCAGATTCTAGAATTTGTAGTTTCTTTAATTTATTTTGTTTTTTTAGAATTTTCCTATAAGGCTTCTAAAAGTTGAAGTAGCCACCTTCAACAAATGCAATAATTTATTCTCACCAAATGTAGGAAAATGACATATAATGTTTAACTAATAAAAACATCATCAAGTTTAAAAAATAAATAAGTAAATAAAAATATCATCCTACAAAACAAAAAATAAATAATAAAACCTCTTTTGGCTGCTGAAGCAGAAGCACGTGCACATGGACAGTTCAATTAGTATATTCCTTAATTCATATTTTTTTAGACAACCAGAGGAATGATCGGTTTTTAGGGGAATTAAGTAAATGATCAAAAATAAGTTGGGTTGGTACAGTTGGTTAAACCCTCATACTTTAAGGGTCGTGAGTTTGAATTATATTCTTATATTTTTTTAGAATTTGTAATACAACTTTGAGAAGAAGAAAAATAGATTACCGGAAAATTAAAAATTAGTAAAAATGGCTGAAAAGTAGTTTGTGAAATAGTAAACCACATTGAACCACCGATGATTCTATGGGTAAATTCGAAAAAATCAGTTATTTTTACAAATAAAAATCTTAGCAGCCATTTGCTTAACTCCACCCTCAAAAGCTATTTTTTGTGCTATTTTTTTTTATTTTTTTAAAACAAAAACTAGTTTGTTTGTACGTATTTTAAATGTTTTATATTGAAGAATTGAATAAAATAATTTGAGAAGGAGAAGAAAATCCTTGAGTCAATTTTTTAGTGGGCAGGGATTAAATTCAAGATGGTCCTAAATTTTGGTGATCACAAAGAGTTGTTATATTGTAGAAAAAATTGAGGAAAATGTTTCTTGAAAACAGAGTTTGTTTTTTCCTTCATCGGTTCTATTTGAAAATTAGAGAAACGTACATTAATCTTTTATTTATTTTATTTGTAATTTTTTAAAATCTAGACATAATATTTAACGAAAAGTTGATTTAGATTTAGAGTCTTGTTTGAGTTTATAACATATTACATTTAAATTTGAATTGGACTTAGTGTGTTGATTAAGTTTATAACATGTCACATTTAGAGTTCGCTTTCTCAAAAAGCCAAATGGCAAGAAAGAACAAGCTAAAGTGATTATACAAAATTTAAAAAGGGTGACCTGGCATGCCACTTGTGCTGAAAGTTTTGTATTTATTTGTCAAGTACAATAATAGGATTCTCCATCTGCATTGGACCAACCCCATATCTATATGTACATCACCAAATAATTGTACTTTTGGTTCTTGTTTGTTTTTTTTTGAACTTACAAGTTGGTTTAGACTCTTTAGAGTGCAACTTGTTTGGTTCTTTCCCTCAATTATATGGCAAATTTTGGAGCAAGACAACACGCGTAATTCATTTGTAAAACAAGATTGTAGTGATCTAGATCATTTCCTGTTGAGCGAACATGAAGGGATTTGGTTATGTCGGGACAGCCCGAGCTGAAAACAAACTGCACATATAGGTTATAAATAAAAGATAAAAAGCAAAAAATAATTATTTTTTCTCAATATTTGTGTTGATCTGATCTAAATTTTTGAGATTTGAATTTCACAGTCACATCAAAATAACATAACCTCTCTATTGACATCTCAAAAGAGATGAGATTATTTCCAATTATAATAACAGTATTCTCATGCAATGATATCGGGAATATACAACACATAAATTTCGTATCATTAGATCGATTTTAATATATAGAATTTACCTCTAATTTTTTTGTTGGAAATTTCTAGATTTAAAAGTAAACTCTAGTTGTATGTAAAATCTAAATCAGTTGCTCTGGTGGACAGTTGTATTTAGAATATCAAAAAGGAAAAGCAACACTGAATCATATTGGAAAGTAAGCATTTTGAGGTGAAAATTCAATAGGATATGAGAACTTGATTTGACGTACTTAATAAGTATTAAATTAATTAAGCAGATTGATTCCACAAATACAAATTTCTTGTTTATTCCAATTTCCATACACCCAAACGCATTTTGAAATTTTACAATGTCATGGAAGGATGGGTGACACCTGCATTTTTCAATATCAAACTACGAAAACAGCTCTCTAATTTTTGGATTAGGATTCTCGTTGCTAATCAGTAACTGCAGAGGAAAAAATTAATTTCAACCGTCTAAATAGAAATGAACGGTTGGGATGAAATGTTACAAATTTTTTTTTTTTGACAATTTGACGCGATCAAGAACATTTAAATTTGATCAGATGATTCAAGATTATCTAACTGTTGTGTTTGCTGTTGGAGTCTAACAACAGATAATTATAATCCCTAATTTTTTTTATATTCAAATCATTATTAGTATTGTTTTTTATGTCTTAAATAATTAAAATATAGAAAATGAAAAAAAATCCCTTGATGTTTGGACGAATTAAATAAAGGGGTGCAAATGGGTCCCTTGAAACAAAGAAATTCCAATTACAATTAGACAAAAAGCTCGATAAGACAAAAAACTTTCATCTTCTCAAGAACATATCTTTTCGGCTGTGTAACTTTGATCCATCAGATCAGAATTGATCTGTAATAGTTTTTTCCTCTTGACTTTTGTGAAATTCATGGGGTCTGTTTTGCATGAATAACAACATAATTTTGATTATACACTATATCTGTGTGTAATTTATGTACATGATTTTTTTTAAATTTAATTATATGTTTTCTAATCTTATCTAATACTTATATTAACGTATTTATATTTAAATATGATAATCTATTTTAAATTCTAAAGATGTTTGTATCATATTATCGTTGTTGAATGAAATGTAATGGTTCCTTTAAAAAACATAACATCTCCTTCACTTTTTTTTCTTTGTTTTTTTCTTTAATTATGACAAAAACTTCCAATTTCAGACATCTCAAGGGCCAATATTTCACAAAAATCAAACAGTTAAAAAGTTAAATAAAAATTAGTTTTCTTATTACAAAATTATACTCAAAGTTTTTGTTGGCTTCATTTGTTAATTTTTTTCTTCTTCTTTACGATATTTAGCTAATTAATTCTTGTAGCTTTCCAATGCAACAAAATAGAGTTAGTCACATTTTTGTAGCTTAGGAAGCTTTAACAATCTTTCTACAGCTTGAATTGCCAAATAATTTATTTTACTCTAAATAAAAAAAATTTACAAGAGACCCATTATGAGATGGTTTGAAACGAGCTAATTGATGATTCTCTCTTTTTTTTTTCTTTTGTCAACAGAATAAATTGATTATAATAATGACAAGATTACCAAGCAAATTGGTCATTTTTAAAGGTAAAAAGTACTTAGTTTCAACATTTTATTTTTTTAAAGGTAAAAAATACTTATTTTCTACATTTTATTTCCCCTTTATTTGGCAAAGAAAATCCACTTTTCAATATAATCAAGTAAAAAAAAAAGATGATAATATTGGAGACATTGAAAAGTCGTTTTTTGATGCAAAGTTGGCAAGAGAATGACCAAATTCACTTAATATCAACCATTAATGTTGTCTGTTTATTCATTTAAGTCAACCAACTGCACAGTTGGATTATCAAAATTGGCTTCTCTACTAAGGCTACACTGTTTGTGAACCACTTGCAAAATCTTGATTGGTAAAACAATAATTTATAAATGATTTTTTATTATTTATAATTTTTCGGTAAATATATTGTGGTGCGGGTAATAATTCAATTAAAATTTTGATTATTTGTTACTCAAATAAATCAAAATTATATGTATTTTGAATTGTATTACATATTATATGGAATGATTTAGATCTGACATCTCAAATATTTTTTAGTTACTTTTCACACTATGAATTTAAAGCGACAAAATTTAAGTGATTGGATTATATCTCAATTAGGATGTAGATTCTCATAATGAGGGTACACTTGTCATATATTTTTAATCTATTTTAAATTATAAATTTATCATGACACCACGCACTCTGTTATTTTTAAAAAGATAACAAAACTTTTTTTATACTTTTTTAGTAACCACACTTCTCCTATAAATGGTAACAAATTTGTATCGACATAAAATTATTATTGATACCTCCTACAAGAATTCAGATTTTATGTCATTGCTAGACAACAATAGATACCAACGTTTGCTCTAATCTATTTAAAAAAATCTAAATGGAATAGATTAATTTAAAAAAAATAAAAAATTAATATTTTATTATAAAAATGATCAGATCTGATTCAACTTCAACCTCTGTCATTACCGAGGGATCCATTGTGTTATAGCAAGGGGAATAAGATTTGATGGCATGAGTTAATTATTATTTTTTCATCACAAACACAATAGTTACTATCCACGTATGCAATCTAATGATTTAAGAAAATAATTGGCAAATAAAAGACAAACCTTTTCTAATTTTTTGGCTTACAAGAATTCCCACTTTACAATTTCAGCCGCAAAATGTGAGGACTTAATAAAATTCACCAACTAATTTTTGGACAAATCTATATCACTTGACAATTGACATAGACGTCCAAAATAATTAAAATTAAGAAATTATATTTTGTACCTGTAAGTCTATTTTCCTTTAGAAACCTCTAAGGTTTTCTTTTTAAAAATAATTTATTCCGTTTTTCCTTAATTGAGAATTTAAGGTTTTATATTATATCCTATTATTTAGATGTGTTCACGGTTCAATTTGATCGATTTTTTAGTGAAAAATTAAACCGAACTAAAATTTTAGTTCGACAATAAAATCGAATTGAATCAAACTGTAAATGTTAAAAGAATCGAATCGAACCGTGATTTTCGATTCGGTTTGATTATTCGGTTCGATATTATTAATTAAAAATAATTTTTAAATGATATTATTGAAAAAAATAATATAAAATCAAAAATTTATTTCAGTTCGGTTCAGTTTTATATAAAATTATATATAAAAAATAATATTAATCTAATGTTTCAGTTCGGTTTGAAAACCACTAAAAATCTTAATCGAACCAAAATTTCAATTCGACAATAAAACTAAATTAAACCGAATGCATATAAAGAATCGAACGAACCGGTCTGTTCGGTTTGATTTTGAACACCCCTACTATTAGCCATCTAATTTGATACTCCCAATAGAATTTCTTTTCCTTTTTATTAAAAATTATGAAAAAGAGAGAGAGGGAGAAATGAGGTTGAAATTCTTTGATCTTTGCTCTGTAACCCAATTCCATATAATTCCTTACTTGAGTTTTCTTCTTAACTTGAAACTATTTGACTTACAATTATTAAACCTCAATCCAAGATGGAATTTTTAATTAGTGGGTTTTCACTATCTGGATCTTTTGATTTTACATTTTCTTATGTTGTAGACTTAATTACACATTCTAAAATCGATATGTCCAAAGAAATTGATATTGACTGGTTTATAATAAATAATAAAAATTTAATTAATGTAATATATTAAATAATGAAAAATAAAAATTGCAAAAAAAGTGTATCTAGTTTTATAAAATTCATAAAAACATTATTAAATTTTCGTTCAAATATATATAAATATAACCACACAACATTAATATAGGGACAGCCTCAAAAACGATGTTTCACATATTCATCACCGGAATCACGAAATATGATACAAATTCCATTATTAATTGTATGTTTAACTTAGATTTAAGTTTAATTCATTTTTTACGCTTTTTTCAATCTCTTATATTCATTCACGCACGTTAATATATGTTATCTTAATTGAATTTAAGTTATCTAACTGATTACATTAAAAAAATCTACTATGGTCTAACAAACAATGATATAAAAAATAATTAAAAATAAAAAATATATGAAGTGTTACTAAATAATAATTTTAAAAATAATATATATATCTAACTTAAAGTACATAATTATTAGGTACATAGAGGGCAATTTAAAAATTCTAAAAGCTTAGACAATATCCTCAAAAAAATTAAAAGTGTCATTAATCATTTAATTTAAAATTGTTAATATTTAGTCTTAACATTTATAATGACTTTTAAAGAATTCCATGAATTGGTGAGGTAATTGCGCTAAAAGCATTTTGCTCATAGCCCTATTTATATATACTATAAAACAAGTTTATTATTGGGTTTAAATTGTAATTATTTGTATTTTTTTCTTTTTTCAAATGCAAAATTGATTTAATTATCAAGTTTTGAGGTATTCTTCAATTCCCATTTCATTCCATGAAGAAAGATATATTCTTTGAGGTAGACAAAAGAACAAAGGTTAGGTTGTCACTAAAAATATAAGATATTGCTACTTAATTCCAAATTGCAAATATGGAGGAATAGTGCTGACCATATCGATTAGAGAATTTGAATATTTCTGGACAAATTGGAAGACAGAATCTACCTTTCTTCTTTTTTTAATTACAGCTAATTATTTCTTTTTCTTTTTTTCCATTTCTATAAAACTTTACTGTTAATTTTTTCCATGACGCAGATTATAGTAATCTCATACATTGTTATCGTGGAATCACATAATAAGATTATTCAATGCACATTCTTATATCTTATTTAAGATAAATATTTTAATATTTCAAAAAAATAATGTACTGCTAGATTTTGATTCAAGGTATGTCCTTGCAAGTAATAGTTACCATGTCATTTTCAGTTCGTAAATTTAATTAGATTAAAATATTACTAAATATAGGTTTAAAAAACTAAGTCTACTACTAGATTTTGTAGTTGAAGTCAGCTAATTCATCTCATCATTCTCTTACATATTATAACTAGTAGAAATCAGCATATTATTATCATGCATGCATGATTATGACCATATTTTTCAACAATGGCCAACAACCTTACTCGGCAGAGATAGTGATAATAATTAAGGTAATTAATTATGATATCAATATAATATGCCTACGCTTATATTGAGAATCATCATATTTTTAGTTCATAACGGTGCTTTCGTGAGAATGATCATATTTCGTAACTTAATTAAAATTTGCGACTTAAAATCGGTGCAAGTTCTTTGGATTACTAAACTCAGTAATTATTATACACTTTGAATATGTTTAGCTTATGAATTAATCAACCAAAAATGACAGAAGAATACATGTTTTAAAGGTGGAGTTGAGTAAAAGTCCGCTAAAATTCTGCAAAAATTACTGAATTTTTGGAGCTTACATATTAAATCATTGGTGATTCGATATAACTTGCTAATTTACCAACTATTTTTGCTAAAATTTAATTATCCGACCATTTACTTAACTCTCATTAAAAATAGGTCACTCGTGTAGCTCTACATTAATCAACTGCCCCCAAGTCCTAAAGTAGCTCATGAATTAATTTTAGAGAATTACAACAATATTATTTTTTTAGTCGAGTGACTTGGTCAAAGCATAAAAATATGAAATTTAAAATTTAACTGATAAGAACAATAACCCTATTGTATTTTACTAATTAGTGACAAACATAACATCATATTGTGTAGGAAAAAAACAAGATTAATAAATATAAAAAAATGAAATAAATTTACTAATAAAGTCAAAAATAGGGAGTACTGTTCATATGGTAGTCCATGTTATTGTCTCCTTTACTTAATTAATTTATAACTTATTTCTATTCTTCTATTCAGAATAGGAAAGTTTTGTCCTTTTATATTATTCTAATTCAATGTATTATAATGCCATTGTTGATTAATTGTAAAATACTTTAAATAAGACCAAAATGATTATATTTTGTTCAATCACCGCTATCAAATCAATCTCTTACTAATTGTTTGATATATAAACTTGAAATATTTTGATTATACATCGTGCGTTATATATCATATAATATCTATATTATTCAGTCATGATTTAATTACTGTTTTTTTTGAACTCACAGCATAAAAGAAAATTCTCCAGCTCCATAATTAATATTATATAATATATGATTCTCATGAGATTTTTAGTAGTTAGTAAAACCATGCCAATTGGAAATTATAAAATATGTTCAAAAAGATGTAAAAAAAAATAGACTTAAGATATGCTATGGAATATACGTCATTCATTAATGACAAAGTCTACTCTGTGGTAGTGTTAATATAAATTTCGAAACGTAGACTGACACAAAATGAGGTGTCAGTCACTTCAATTTGCAGAGTGGTGGTCCAATTTTTTTCCTTTTATAATTCATAGAATTTAATTAAAACTATGCATTTGCATACCCTCTTGTTTAGTTTGCTAACCTGATAATAAAAATTGACAAAAATATTCTGATAGGATTAAATTAGAAATAAATAATAAAAGCTTGTTGATTGAGTGTGAGAATCTAGCATACACCTCTTTTTCATTTAGTGTAAATAATTTTTATGAAATTTGTTTAAGAAAAAATTTTATGAAACTAAAATTCTTCTAATTACCAAAAAAAGAAAAAAAAGAAAAGAAAAAAGCTATGGTAGAAGAGCGGATTTGTAAATGATCATTTATTGAGCTCACTTTATATATCTATAATATATATAAATGTGTCGAATGAGAAGAAATATTTTTAAATAAAAATTATCCTTCACTACTTCCTGAAGTTGCTTAATTGTTGTTAATAAAATTTAACCTAAATTTTAAAAAATTTAAATTAAATTAAATGATTAAATATTAATAATCTTTTTGAACAAGTTGTGTAAGCAATTTTTTAAAAATATTTAAATTGTCCACTACGAACCTAATAATTACCTTTTTTAAAAACTAAGATGCATACATTAAAACATGTAATCAAAACAAAACAACACCTATGAAAAAACATAAAAGATAATTAGTTTAATTCTAATAGTTAAAAAAATAAAAAGAAAATTATTCCAGTTTAAACACACAGACATTCCTATATCATTTATTTTTGCGAACACGCATGATTTATATCATTTATTTTTCACATATCTTTTTAACCATTATATACTAAACCATTTTTCATCTTCTAAGATGTTATATCAATCAAATGTTTATTATTAAGTTTTATAGCGTGCAATACACATGTTAGGATCTAATAATTAAAACTGGTAATTAATGGTACGCTTATGTAATATTAATTTGAACTTGCACAATTTTCTATTTGTGAGGTAAAATAACACAATATTTACAATCCCATGCTCACTCATTGCTTTTATCCATTTTTTTGCTCACTCATTGCTTTTATCCATTTTTTTGCTCACTCATTGCTTTTATCCATTTTTTTCTCACTCATTACTTTTATGCCTTAGTTACAATGTATGTCATTTTTGTTATTTCCAAACAATTATATGAATCCACCTAATTATCAACTTATATCATAGTAAGCATCATGAATTGCGCTAATACATTATATTTTAACGTCAGTCTAAGGCACAACTCTTGTACTGTACATAAACTGTATTTTTAATACACATGACTTAAAATTGTAAATACGTATTTAATTTTAATACATTCTAATGATCAAATTGATAGTCGAACAACTAAGGTAGCGTAACTCAACAAGCCTTGGGTATGCTTCTAGAGGTCACATGTTCAAGCTGCTCCTTAGCCATTGGAGGTTTATCTAGTCGTTAACTTCAGGAGCTCCTAAGAACTGGGGTTATTTGGATAAATATATCATTTTCATTTTTTGTTAAGATTTTTATACCACTTTCCTAAAACTAAAAATTTTCTACATTTGATCTACCACTATCAACATAAAGTAATTGTAACTCTCTCTTTCCTCATCATTTATTTTCCTTTCCCCATGTAATGATCAAATCAACTATGGTTGACATTTACTCACCATCCCCCCACTCTTAGCTCTCATTTCAAGCTTATCCTCTCTTCTTTTTCAACAAAAATGTACTTCTTCTTCTTCTTCCACTCCTTCTTTTTTATCTTCTTTTCCTTCTTCTTTTATTTTTCTTCTGCTGTTTCTTTTTATCTTCTTCTCTTTCTTCTTCTTCTTTTATTCTTCTACCCCTGTGACCCATCTATTTTCAGCGAGACCTGACCATTATTCTCCTTCTTCTTCTTCAACGAAAGAAGACTGGTACCCATCCTTCTCTTTCTTTATGCATAAAACGCTTCAAGTAATGGTTCGAGTAGTGACAGAATAAAACTAACTATTTGGACGGAATAACTACTTGAATCCTTCAAGTAACCACTGATGTTTGGGTTGTTGATGCAAAAAAAATAACTATTTGAAGAGTTTAAGTAGTTAAAGACTCGTTCTTAACCCTTCAAATAGTCAAGTGGTCTTTACTTTACTATTGTCATAATAAAATTAACTATTTCAACCCTTCAAGTAGCCACATGCTCTCTGGATGTCTAACTGTAAGAATCAAAATGACTACTTGAATGGATTTAAGTAGTTATAAAACACTACTTGAACCCTTCAAGTATTTACAAGCTCTTTAGATAAACGACTACTTGAAGGGTTCAAGTAATATCTTATAACTACTTGAACCCTTGTGCACATGCGTTAACTTGTAGTCGACAAGGCAACATATCTGCTTACAACTTATGCTCGAAGTATTATAAGGCTGAGGTGCTAATGGCACCTTACGTGGATCCTACAGACTAGACTATCAATGACGAAGTGAGAGAAAGAGTTGTCTTACCCCCTATGATGAGACGGTCTAGTAAGAGGCCCAGGGTAAACATAACACAGTTTAGGGGTGATGATGTACAACCAAATAAATGTAGTCGGTGTGGTTTATGCGGACACAATAGACAGACATGCAAACATCATATCCCCATTCACATGTGTGATGAATCACAACCAGGCACATAAACTGTGTATATATTTTATCAATCTATTTTTATGTATATTTTATGAATTTTGTGTAGATATTGTATCTATTTTTATCCACCTAAGTAGTTATTTATTTTAGTTAGTAAGCAAACTAATACAAATTGCATATATTCGATGACTACTTGATGGGTTCAAGTAGTGGTTTGTGACTACTTGAACCCTTCAAGTAGTCACATTATTTCTGGATAAATCACTGAAGGAGACAAAAAATGACTACTTGAAGGGATCAAATAGTCTTACTACTTGAAGGGTTCAAGTAGTAGTTTTTTTACTACTTGAAGGGTTCAAGCAGTAATATTTGACTACTTGAACCCTTCAAGTAGTCATATTATTTGTTGCCTTCAGTTTATACATAGAGCATGTAACTACTTGAAGGGTTCAAGTAGTCATATTGTTTGTTGCCGTCAGTTTATACAGAGAGCATGTGACTACTCGAAGGGTTCAAGTAGTCAAAAAATACTACTTGAACCCTTCAAGTAGTCATATTGTTTATTGCCCGCAGTTTATACAGATAACATGTAATTACTTGAAGGGTTTAAGTAGTAAAAAAAACTATTTGAACCTTTCAAGTAGTCATATTGTTTGGTGCTATCAGTTTATACAAAGAGCATGTGACTGCTTGAAGGGTTCAAGTAGTCAAAAAATACTACTTGAACCCTTCAAGTAGTCATTTTTGTCTCTTGTTAATGAGCAATCTAGACGCAAAAATTGGCACGATCCACATAGTAATCAATCTTGAACCCCTCATCCAGTTATAATTTATTGAATTCCAATCAATAAATATATCCAATAAAAAAACTTATCATCCAAAAAAGTGTTTATAAAAATTCAGAAATTCAAACAACAAACAAAAACAAAATGTTCATAGTTCTGCAATACCTTCAAGTGGAGATGTATGACAAAAAAAATTTCACAGCCAACTTTTTACGAAATTGTGGGATAAGTTTCTGCCTAATAGTTGTTAAGTCCCAACCATAAATCAAGACCTCCAAAATTTTTTTTCTCATCTTCTTCTGTCAGTTCATCAAAGGGTTTGAATGGTAGTGAAGGGGCATCTTTCTCAAATTTTTCTATTCGATGTTATTTTCTTGTCGGATCTGTCTAAAGAGACATGGGAAGGAAAGTGTTTTCTCTTTCCTAACTCCCCAAGCACCTCTACAACGTTAGATTCTGAAAGAGACTTGTCACTTCTGAGTCAGCCCCCTGAGAAGGTATCTCTACCACCTCTGTCCCAACCTTCTCAGTAGGTAGATTTGGCTATTTCTCAATAGTGTGATGTTTCTCTTCATTGGTTATCTCATCTAAGAATTCTATATCGTACTGTTGAACGATTTGAGAAATGATGTTGGATGCGTTATAATCAATATCATCCAACTTCTCCGATGGAGACTTTTCCAATGAAGAACCATGAATTTCATTTCCACTCACTACCATCCAATTTCCCCCCTCACTACCATCCAACTTTTCTTCACGTCCAACATCCACCTTGTCAAAATTGTTGTGACAATCCTTAACAGCTTGGTCAAAAGAATGTACATACAAATCTTACCTAATTTGGGATATCACTTGCTGATTGATAAGGATTTCTAGCTGAACTACAATGCTTCTTAATTCCTGCTTAATATCAGCAGCTTCTTTTTTCAGCATTGTTGAGTCACCCTTAAGTTCTTTAATATCAGAAGTCATGGTGTCCATCTTCTTTTTGGTCTCATGCATGAAAGCATGGACATCATCCTCCCCACTATTAGCAATAGCCCTAAAAGCAGTATACTCTAATAGTGAAACTTCTTCAGCCATAGTTCCACCTTCAAGCAAAGGACTCGGCAAGTCCACCTCTTCCTTAGCAACAACCCCAACTTCCTTAGCAACAACCCTAACTTTATGAATATCTATAAAATTCTTCCAGAATGGTTGTTGCTATTTTCGGTCAGTTGGGTTCAAAATTAAAAGAACCTTCAACTATAAATTAACACAAGAAATATATCATTATCTATTGAAAGATGTAGATATAAAAAGTTCCATGGTTTACTTAAAAAAACACACTTGAGCCTTTCAAGTAGTTACATGTTTTAACTTCTAGAATTAAATTCACTACTTGAAGGGCTCAAGTATTCAGTTACAACTCTTGAACTCTTCAAGTAGTTACATGTTTTAACTTTCAAAGTTAAAATCACTAATTGAAGGGTTTAAGTAGACAGATACAACTACTTAAACCATTCAAGTAGTTATATATTTTGACTTTCAAAGTCAAAATCACTACTTGAAGGGTTTAAGTAATCATATACAACTACTTGAATTGCCATTACAAAAGTGACAAAACAAGAAAATCAAGTGTTCTTACCAATTTATGAGCGAAAATGTCCTTATGCCACAATAGTGTTAGTCGTCGAGTTAAATAATCTTGAAAAATGATTAGCAACCTTTTTCGCATGTCAGTTTCCAATTGTGGGGATGACCTCATATTCCCAAACCTATATAAATCAATAATAATTATTCTCCACTAATTCTAGAAGCATAAAAAAGAAGAAAAGGGGAATGAAGATACCTGAAAAGCATATGTGAAACCCCCAATGCGTATGTATACTTAACATTTTTTCCTAACCTTCTTCTTTTTCTTTTCTTGACTTCCACACTCTTCCTCATCGCTAACTTTTTTGGGAAGAGAGCTCTTCAAAGCCCGTATGGTCCTCCCAAAGCAAACCCCCCATGGGTAGCTATTGAAATCATCTAGATTATCAGCTAGCATCACCCACTTAATATCATTCTTGTTCATTCTCTACTTCCCAAGCAAAACATGCTCCAGTAAATAAAGTAGCCCCAACTTCACAACATCACCATCCTCAACACCTTTGTTGCCAATAAAAACTTCCTCCAACCACTTATTGTTGATGTTGTCATCATGGTTGACGTACTGATCCATAATCCTATTAGGAGCAGTCTTGTCATATGTCCCAAGATCAGGAGGAGTGCCACAATGAAGGCCAGTTATCAAAGCAAATTCTCTTTTGGAGAACCTTATTGCTTTTCTAACTATGGGAAAATACATCTCGTCTTTAGCAGTGAAATGCTTTGGCGTGGCTTCTCTGAGAAGCATGTGATGACATATAGTTCTAGAAAATTGGATACTCCGTGTGTCCAGTAAATGAATGAAACATGTCTTCCTAAACAGCATCTTCTGAGATTCAGTGAACTTTTCATTCAGTTTCATAATAACATTTAGGCTGGAAAGGTAGTTCACTTTTCCAGGAATAATTTCATCATCATTGAATACTGGAGTCAACTGAATTTTTGAGCCATATCTGTTGAAGGATGCAAATATAAAGTTAGTATCATAATTTATTTATACACATAAAAGCATTTGATTGCTTACTGAAGGGTTAAAGTAGTTATATAAAACTACTCGAACCCTTCAAGTAGTGAACTAATGACTACTTGAAGGGTTCAAGTAGTCAGATACAATTACTTGAACCCTTCAAGTACTGACTTATTCTTATCTTCATAAATAAATCACTATTTGAAGGGTTCAAGTAGTTAGATATATCTACTTGAACTCTTCAAGCAGTCATTATTTCGAATTCTAGTATCAAAATCACTACTTGAAGGGTTCAACTAGTCAGATACACTACTTGAACCCTTCAAGTAGTCACTTATTTTCACTTCTAGAATCAAAATGACTACTTGAAGTTTTCAAGTAGTGAGATATTATTTTCAAATTGACTACTTGAAGGGTTCAAGTAATCCTAAATAGTTACTTGATCCCTTCAAGTAGCCAATATATTCCAATGGTTATCTCATTTATCTACCAAAAACATCAATCAATCCAGACATGCAGAATGTTATAATCATTAAGAGAGACAACCTAAACTCTAGAAAAAGTCTAATAAGAAGAATAATGGGTACATGAGTTTCAAATTGACTCTCTAAGTCCTTCTACGTGAAAAAATTAATGGGTACCTGAGTTTGTCCGTAGGTGGGTGTCGTTCTTGGTTATTGTGCTGGAGTGCTCTGGAAATAGAAGAAGAAGACGACTTGCAAGGAGTGTCTTATCGAAGAAGAAGCAGAGGAGACGCGAGAAGAGAGAGCACATATGAGAATGAAGATGAAGAGGAAGACGAGAACAAATGAGCGAAAATATAAGAAAGAGAAACAGAAGAGACACGAAAAAGCAAGCAACCGTCTTTTCCTAGTTGATGGGTAACTGTTTTGAACAGTGTGTGAACAGTGAAATTCATTTGATTTAGTAGGTCAGAGATATAAATTTTTTCATTTTAAAAAAGGATATAAAATCTAAGAAAAATAAAAAAAATATTTATTCAAATAACCTTAAAAATAAGTCGGGTGAAATCTGGATGTGCACGGTATAAAAAAATGATAGTGGAACACCACTTTTTTCAAACTGGCATGGATGTGCATGAGAGCGTGTTATCACGCGCCTCCGAAGCACATGAGTCCAAAGCCCACAGACATTTCCATAGACATTGGCTAGGTGCGGGCAATTTCACCTTCTATCTGGAAAATCCAATAGAATAATGCATAAAAAATATATTAAACTTATACTTTCCCCTAAACAAAATCACATAAATTCAAGAAATCAATTGTATTTTAATAAGAGTAATTATATATTAATAGGATATTGCATAAATTTTAACTGATCAAATGATCGTCTTAAATATTTATAAATTAATTAATATATTAATAAAAAAATTATTTGAATGATGATAAAAAGTCAATATATATATAATTAATATGTTATTTTGATTAATAAAATTTGGTCAATATCTAAATAGGCATGCTCATTTACATTTAATAAAGAGCAAATGACACTCACTGTGGACATTGCATTATATAATGTGAACATGGTTGATGTCTTTTTCTCAGTTTGTCTATATTGGTTATGTTTTGTAGCATCAGAGGATTAAAAACAATAATTGTCTTCCTTAATTACCTCCTTGATATTTATTTACATTTAAATCTCTCTCTTTTTCTTTCTCTCTCCTCTCTTTTTTAGGGGTCCCCATATAAGCTCAACAAAATGAAAATTTTTCTTTGTGCTTTGGCTGCTGAGTTTTCAGTGCCCTGTTTTTGCTCTGTTTCTGAGAAAGTGGCTTTCTTCTCTATATAAGAGGCTTAGGTTTCACATTCTGAAGCTTTATTATTTTTTGCACAACAAATTGAGTGTTTTTATTTTGGAGAATGTATGCAGAGGCTGGCCTTTTGTTTCCTTACTTTCAGAATTTCTCTCCAGAGATTCAACAATCTAAGGACTTCTTCAGATCCCATGACTCCAATGTTTCCATGGTACACACAGTCACACACACACACACACACACACTCTCTTTCTCTCTCTACTAATTTGCTTCTTGCTCTTTCTGGGTTTGCTTGATCTGCATTTTTTTTATGATTTAAGCTGCGTTAGAGCTGACGTTCATGGGAAGTTCTTGTTTTTCCTTCAGTACCATCTGTTTGGTTTCCGAGAAAATGGGACCAAAGGGAAATGGAAAATTTTATGCTTTCTGGGGAACTTGTTTTTCAAAAAAAATAAAAATCAGAATATTATTCTTAACTCTCAGTAATTAGCTTTACCGATTCTCAGAGCTTAATCCGAGAACTTTGACAAGTTGTTATGGTCCTCTGTTTGGTGGCCAAGTAAGCAGAAGAAAAAAGTAGGAAAATAATTCAAAAAAAAAGAAATTAGGAGATTTATGATATCTCTCTGCTACTTGAAGTTTGACAGAATTTGGGGAAAATGAAAGAAGAAAAATGACAAACAATGCTTATAATTTCCATTTTAATTTGCTGGTAGAGTAATTTGGATGTGATTATAAACATGCAAAATTTCAGTACAATGAAAAGAAAATCATTTTCCCAGCCAAAGTTTTCATGTTCAATGAATTTTCTCTTATTTTCCTCCCATTCTTCAATGTGAGCTTGTAAGGATTTTGCTATTTCTTCAATCCCTTATGGTCAAGAAAATAATTTTGGAGAGAAACTCTCCATCTTAATTGTTTTTCTGTAAAGGATATATGAAAATAGAAAATTTGTTTCAGATCTTTGAAATAAGTAGTTAATTTCATGGGGATGCAGATTAAATTGAAGGCAGGTAGCTGGGATTTATTTGTTTTGTTAGCATGAGGTGAAAAACTCCGAGTATATTAACCTTATGTCAGCTATATAGCTCTTTCTTAAGTACACTCTCCTGTCTTACTGATTATGATTTAGATATAATCAGTTCAAAAGTACTTTTGCAGGTGAATATACTGAATTTATTGAAGAAATTCTAATCAACACCCAATTGTATGCTTCCGCTATTATGCACGATTTATGTCTTGAATTTGATTATGAGTGGTTTTATTGTTCAGTCGTCAAAGATATGTGAATTCGACATGGTTGGTGAAGGAGACTTATTCAAAGCTCCGGAACTTATAATTGAAGAACCCCTTATGAGTCTTGATCCTATATCAGCAGCCATGTCCATGATATCGTGTGATGAGGATGACATAATCACTTCACGAGCGCTTAAAGTTGCAGACTTTGATTCGCTCGAAAGTGAGCAGCTTTTAACTGAGGCTTACTACGGCTGCGAGAAGGATCTAACATCACTATCTGAAGTTCTCGATATTAAGACTCCAGAAGAGAACCAAATTCCCGAAAACAAACCGATTCTTGATGTTCCGTTTCAGAAGAGTGTTAGCTCTGAACAGTTGAACTCAATGGAATGGATGCAAGGAACTAACATGAAGCCTAATTTTCTTGATTTTCAAGGAATGGATTTTAGTGTTGTTTACGGGATGCGGAGGGCATTCAGTGAAGGAGATATAGAGGTTAGTCCTGCCCTTTTTCATCATTTTCTCGTGCCATTTTTATATTCGTGATCCATTGAGGTACTAACCAAATGCAGCAGCTCATATATAAAGATGGATTGACACTCGAAAAGCTAGCTATTATCTTTGTGATTTGAACATAGTTGAATAAATTTTTGAAAGAAATATTAACAGACGGTATCGGAAATAATATAACAGTTGTACTTAATATAAAGTTTTTGAATCTCTTTTCCTCTCTTCTTTTGTCTGTGTTAGTTGTCTTAGTAGCAACACATGAAAGAATTAGTTAAAAGTCTTGAGATCGTTTAATATGTAATGATCGTTTTTTATAGTCTATGGTGCCCGATTTTCAACTGAACTTCAAATAAAATCATTGTGGAGTTCAAGATTTGGTCAGAAACATGGCAGGTTGAATCCTTTTTTAACTCTTCTTTGAAAATCCATTCATCCCTATCTGGAAATGGCTTTCATATCTGTAAAAATCACCAAACGTATGATGTGTTCTAGGTTTAAAACTATTGAATCTTATGGCAATCAAATGCCATGAGAACTGAAGAGTTCATTGGTTATGTAGCAAAGAGTAGAGACTGAGCTATGTTTAGATGTTTTTCTCTGACCAATTCCACAGGATGGGGCTGCCTGATTCATACTGAGTTTTTATGACAGACTCTTGGTAATGGCAATGTGACCCTTGTCCGTTCCCTCGATCGGCCTTTCATAACAAGCAATTGCACAAGTGAGGAACGCAAGGAAAAGCTTTCGAGATATAGGAATAAGAAGGCTAAAAGAAACTTTGGCAGAAAGATCAAGGTAAAACTAAAAACAAAATGTTTTTCTTCATTAAAACACCAAAAAAACTGATGTAGCATTTCTAACAGATACATTCTTGTATTCATAACACGTCTCCATTACAGTATGCTTGCAGGAAGGCGCTGGCAGACAGTCAACCGAGAGTTCGAGGAAGGTTTGCAAAGAGTGAAGAATCTGATGTGAAGAGGGAATAAGATAAAGAATGTAGGAATGGAGTAGAGGGTTTAGGTAATGAAGATTTATGGGAGGATAAGAGTAGTGTAAGCCTGGGTAAAATAGACTTTGTAGAAAGTTAAGACAGGTAATTTGCTTAATAACCCAGATCCCATAATCCTTGTAAAGTTTTAGTTAAATCTCCTTTCTTTGCTGTAATATTCTCGTCTTCCTCATCCTCTGTCAATTATAATCACATAGACTTGTATTATATAGTGTTTGCTTAATAAAGGAGAAGTAAATGTTCTACTTTGTTCACAACACATTTATATCCTATGTTTTTTCTTGTCATTTCACTACTATTTTATGTCGCCATCTTCGTCCGGATAGTCCATTTTAAGCCGGGAACGAGTTGGTGGGGTGATGAGTTCTCGAGATATCATATCTTAGTGAAGAAATTGGTTCTTCCTGGAAATCTAAACCCTGTCTTTCTTCAAAATTTTCGGATTCAGATCTAGTCAAATTGCAAATATGAAAACATATGAGAGAGAGAGAGAGAGAGACTCATACATCATATGGGTTAGTTTCAAAGAAAAAATCCCCATGTGTTCACAATCCTTTCAGAAGCAAGACTTGACTATATTGGCGTGTATAATTCCATCTCTTTCTTCCCGCTACCAAAATTTGGACGTGGGATAAAGAGTACTCATTTAGGAACTTAGTACTCCATAAACAAAACTACATGAGACAACCAACATAGTGAGCTCGAGGATATTTTCTTTGCAGTTGTGGCCATTGCACAAAGAACTGATCAGCTATTCTTGACTTGTAAAGAATTAAGCCACTCAAGGAAAGCTTTCTCACTCTAGCTATACTCTCCACATAAAAAATCGATGACCATCTTATCCCCAAAACCTGCACCAGAAAATACATTATCATCATAGTCCAGTATTTACCGACTCTGCAGAAAACGAACTGCTTAATGCGTAAATCTCTCAAACCTTAAATAAGAATGCAATTACGCATAGCGGAACACAAGTACCAGGCCCATTGCAAAGTATCTGAGGTCAAATGAAGTTAAATGGTTAGGATTAAGAAGACAATATAAACACCAAAAGCTTTTATAAAGAAAATTAGAAGGAAGGATATAGATACCACTTCAGGTCTAATTTTAACCATAAGCCAGAGTGCATGTGCCATAGCAACTAGTGTTGTCCAGATAGAGGTTAAATACGATTGGCCAACCTCCCTACTTCGATATATCTGCATGAACTGTGCAATTCTTTCTACTTTGACCCCTGTCTGCAGCATTAGAAACCAGTCATGAATATGATAAAACATTTCATGATAAAGCAACATTAAATAAACAGAAACATAAGTTTTTATCATAAAAGATATACCAGAAACAAAAATGAAGCTTTCTATAGAAGTTAGGAAAGAAACATTTTGCCCTCAAAACTCAATATTACCCCACCTCCACCCCTATTCCCACTAGCAAGGAAGAAAAGAGAATTTGAGAAGTTTTCTATAGAAGTTAGGAATGTATGAAGAATGAAGAATCCATAACATCTTCAGGCCAAACACTTTTCAATTGTCTAACAATTCACGATTTCTTCCACCATAAGCTCAAGTAATCATTAATCAGGCCTTGACTGTTAAATCACCTCTTCCATCGAAAAAAGAAAGTAACTGCAAAAAGACTATCCCCTTCTAAATATTCAAATATGTCATGGAAGAGAATAACTATTAATTAACCTAGTTGTTGCCACTTTCAACAGAACAAATATCTTCAAGAGAAATGGGATGGACAAATATTACATGAGACACAACCTTTGGACAGTCAACCTCAGAACTGAGAACAGACCATAATAATATATTCCAGATACCAATGCCAGAAATGGGTATCCACATTTAGTTTGATAAATAAGGTTAATTTCAGATCATTTTAACTAGAAGGTTAGAGTGTCACTGCCAAAATCCATTCCCTCCGCAATTTCCTATTCAGACTAATAAACAAGCACAATCCCACTTATTACCTCATCAGCCAACAAACTCTCCAATGTGTGTGCTTTTTGAAGACTCATGTTATCAGTAGCAGCAGCAACATAGAATCTTGGAGAAAACCTGTCCTTCTGCAGCACAGACAAGAGATTAAGCATCTCCGCTGTGTGACCCCCTACCATGTTCATTCCCAGCGATCAGAAAACAACAAGTTAAACAGGATTGGGGGAATTGTAAATTTCAAGCAGACCCAGTCAGAGCTCACCGGAACCCAAAACAATAAGAGTGCTGACAGGTATCAACGCCTTAGTACGAACAGGTTTGCCGCTCCAAGATACAACGTAAACAAGACGACCCACAATCAAGCTGATAGTGACGATACCAATAACAATAGCTACACAACAAGCCATCAGATAAGCAAAGAAAATGCCTCAAGTTTTCAACAGCAGCAATTCTACCTACACTGTACAAATTAGCAAGAATCAATAAATCAATCAAAATAAGAATTTTATGATTATGTGTGTATAAACTATAAAGGACTGATTAATTGGCTGTGGACTAGGAAGTTTTTCGAGACAACTCCACAAAAGGATTTCAGAAACCTGAAAAAGTTCAGCAAACTCCAATAAGAACCAAAGAAATTTTGTATTATCAAAGTGAACGTACCTGTGGAGATCATTAGTCCATGAAGATAAAGACGCAATGTGCCGTCGCTGCCTTCTTCTCCGATGAGCATTAAATCACGCAAAGAATACTAACAATTTTCTCTTGGAAAACAGTGTTACCTGAGCATTATTCATTTTCGATAAGTATGTTAACATTTTTACTTTGCATATTGTCAATTATACAAAAAAATACAACTCCAAATGCTACACTAAATATTTATAATCTAGACCAATTCCGAATGATAATCAACTAGCCATATGCCTATTCGAATGAATAAACAAGTCAATAGCCATCTTCTTGCGGAAGAACTCCACTTTCTTCTGAGATTTCCTGACAAAAGAAATGATAGATGTATACTATATATACTAACACAATCAAAATAATTTGGAAGTGATATGAGCAAGATAAAGAAAAAAGTGAGGACTTGGACCGACCCGCCGCCTCAACGGTCTTAATGACTTCACCAACATATCAGGGTCACGAAGGATGCCAACCCAACAACCATGGACAAAAAATTTAGTTGCTTGAGGGATAACTGCAGGAGAAATTTCATACAAGTAACAAAAACATCGTAAAAGAAATGCTAGAGGGAAAAGGAAAGTCAGCCAATTATATCCAATACACTATAGCTATGACAGAACAAAGCGCCAAGCTTCAGTGATGCAACTTCAAAACATGAATCAAAGTCAGAAGATGTATATCATAGAGAAACAAAATCACAGTACCATAATGATCCTTCAGGACAAAAAGTTTCCTTTGTTTAGCTACCTAGAAAAACTCACAAGTCAATGATGGAGCTCAAACTTTCTATCTCTATGAAAGCCTATATAACAATAGAAAATCCACTTTGATCAGCAAATAGTAAAAATAGAAACAGAATTTTAAAAAAGCATAAAAGTTTCTTCCAATTCCTCTACATTCCCAACAAAATTTTAAAAAGCTCAATGAATGCATGAATCTTTAAAATAGTCTCTTAGTACCCTTATGCTTTATCATATTCTCAATCATTTGACTTAATTGAGTTTTTTCACTATATAAATCTCATCAAAACAATCGCAGTACCAAATTGCTCTGGGAAATTTAGATGAAATTTATGATTAATGGACTACACATTCCATCGTTTAAACAAAATCAATAACCAAAGTCAAAATCATATTAGATGTCGAAAACAACGTACTTGTATGTATATTTTTCTTTTCCTATTCAATTGTCCAATCCATTATCAACTTGCCAAATAAAACTCTCTTCACTGACATAAAAGATTTAACTTTTAACCGACGAAGTTGAAACTTCAAAAGCCAATTATTCATCTTAGATAATGAAAGTCAACTAAATTAGATCACAATTTCACATAACATGCAAAAGAAAAATATGTTATTCAAATAGAGGACTTTTAAAAATAAAAATTCAAGAAAAACATCAAATGAGTCATCTGAAGAGGCAATTCACACTAGGTAAGCATTAAGCATGACCTCATGAACTGAAAACAAAAATCATACCTCATACATCCTGACTAATTAAATTCACCACACATCATACATGAAGAATACTCAAGTTTATTTGGTTATATTAATATTGTAGAATAAAATTTGTAAAATCAAGCAAACAAGCCAAAATGCAGATTAAGACTCTGTTTTGTATCTATTTTTAATTGAATTTTCACTATGAAGTACCATTAAAACTAAATTTGATACAAGAAACGCTTCAATTTTTACAGAGTTTAAAAATGAAGTAAATGCAGGATCAAATCCAGAGACATGTGTTAGGAACAAATTATCCAATCATGGAGAGTTTAGTGCTGAGGAAAATCAAGGGAATGCAAATGAAAGAACCAAAGAGAAAACCCAGAAAAATATAAGAGTAAAGTAAGTCTAAAGCCACCATTTGACTCAAATGAGAGAAAGGACATTTTCTTATGTTTCTCAGCAACCAAACAGTGGGTTCAGAAAAAACAAGCCCGACAGCTTATCAAGGTATAACAGTAACCATCACTGAGAATGGAAGGGGAAAAAAAGTAAAGAAGGAACATTTGTTCACATACACACAAGCCCAACAGATAAAAAGGGTAAAATAACTTCAGAAGAAAAAAATGAAATAGTATTGACCAAAATGCTTGAGAACTTCGAGATTACCTGAGCAAACGATGAAGATTAGATTTGAATAGTAAATTATAGATTGATTAATATTCACTCGTAAGAACAAAAACTGAGAACGTTGCGAGGACTGAGGAAGCAAGAAAAAAAATGTTATTTTTGGAGTGAGACTTTAGGGATGGGAGTTAGAGAAAGAAATCCCAAAATAGGTCAAAGCTTTAGTGATACCCAACCAAATCAAATATCATGATCTGTATTCAATCGAGAACTCGGAAAAGAAAATGCTCAAGTTTTATATGCTTAGAGAGAGAGAGAGAGAATATTTGATAGGCTTCCTCTACTTTAGTTCTCCAAAGAGAGAAAGACTTACCGTAGGAGGAGGGGGAGATGGCGCCGCTGAGTAGAGTAAAGTCACCGAAGGAGGAGCTCGCTGTTTTCGTCGGAGGAATCGCCGCTGTGAGAAGGTCGGGGGCAAAGGCTGCCGTCAGAAGAAAGTTTTTTGCGTTTCCCATTTTTAGTGCTTCAGGTTTTTTGGTATTTTCCTTTAATTCGATGAGACTATATACTGTAGCAGCCGGTACCAATACTGATGTCATCCCACCCTCCAGTCACTCCATATAGGATCCACAAAATGTGATTAAAGTGTGAGATCATCCTCGTTACTAGCAGGTCACTGTCAACCTATAGTTCTATTCCGTTGATTCTTAGCAAAAGTGAATTTACAAAACCCAATTCTAAATTTTTTATTGTGTTTTGTAAAAATTAACCTCTACCTTGATGATTTTTTATATAAATCAATCATTACATTAATTTTTACTTTCTCCTTATTCAATTTCAACTATGAAGTTATATACTTACATTTCACCTTATCTAAATATCCGCCTCACTCTCTCTTTCTTTGTGTTGTTGCTTTTTTTCTCTGTAAAATGAGTTTTTACCGACAACATGAATGAACCAAAGATGAGGACATTCGCGTTCTTGTCAAAGGAGACGACCGAATCTCTGCAACCCACCTTATTTCTCCTTCACATTGTATGTACTCTCCTAAAACCATAACCCTTTCATTTCTATCAAGCTCACGAGTGCAGTTCTCTCACACTCCCTCAAGTTCCTCTACTTCATCTCCCTCTCTCTTCATCCTCGTCACCGACCATCATCACCGGCTATTGGGGGCATAACCAATTTTATATCAAAATGTCAATATACATGCTTAAATTAATTATGCATTAATGCATAATAAAACAGTTTGGAACAGTTACAAACATGATTGATAAAGTGAGTAATTATAGTTAAATTTAGTTACTGTGAGTAGTCAAGAAGAAGACACGCACACACTTCAACGAAAACTAAAATGAAATTCCACACTACAATTATATCATAGGAGTAAAGGTAATTTATTCACTATGAGTGGGCACAAGACGATGTAATTATAAGAGTAATGTAAAGAAGAAGACACGCACACACTTCAACGAAAACTAAACTGAAATTCCACACTACAATTATATCATAGGAGTAAAGGTAATTTATTCACTGTAAGTGGACACAAGACGATGTAATTATAAGAGTAATGTAATTATAGATTATTACTTGTAATATTACTACTATCATCATTATGATTACTACTCGAGGTTATTTCGAGTCTGTTATCCATCATCATACTTGTGCTTTATATGCATTTAACAACACGTTGTGCCAAATTCTTGGATGAGAGATTTTGTTAGAGGATTTGGATTATGAATTTAGATTTAGGTTTTAGATTAAGATTTGTATTAAAAATATAGATTTGATATGTGTAATATAATGGGTCCCACATAAATCCTCAAATATTTAATTTAGTAAACATTTAGTTTGAACTACAAATCCGATAAGCAAAAACATGTCGTAGATGCATTTATGCCTCGTTTAGTGTGCTATGTCCTCATTTATAATCCTATTGTAATCCGTCCATAATTGAATTAACATGTTTGTTTAGAGTAATCCTTAAATTAGGATGTAATCTTAATTTGCATTCAATTATAGTTTGTAATCTTTTGAGACAATTGAATTGAATCAGAAAATGTGAGCAATCTTAATTTATAATGTGTAGAGGGTCTAATCATTGTAGTATGGATTTCTCGAATTAAGGCCCACCAGCCCAATCTTAAGTTCAAAAGGACATAAAGCCAAAATATGACCGAAACTCATATTTTAGTCGAAGTTCATATTTTGGCCAAACTTCACATTTCGGCTCTTTCGGCCAAATCTCGTCGAGCTGAAATATGCCCGAACCTTACATTCTGACTGAACCTCATACAAGGCAGGATAAGGCTGAATCCACAAAGACTGAAAGGTCGATTCTCGAACTCGGACTTAGTCAATGACGAAGAAATAATAATACCGAATGACACACGATAGTGTCTCAAGACCAAAATAAATCACAAATAGTAAGAAGAGATATGAAGTCTTCATTAGAAATGAAACTGATGATCCTTTCATATTTCACATTTAATGAAAGACTCCATTTTTCGTAATTAATAAAAAGATTCTTCGTATTCGGACATGAATGTTGAGTTATCTATATAAAGACAAACAAATTCTCAAAGACGTATGACATTCAAAACATTCAGAATTCTCTACTTTTTCATTTCCTTCACATCGCTGACTTGAGCGTTAGAGTGTATTAGGTTAGGCACCACATCAGTGTCAAGTCAATATCTTCACGTTCATTTTCTATTGTGCTCATCAGACGACATTCAAAGGAACACGCGGCAGAATCATCGACAGTGGATTTCTAACATCCACAGTTTGGCGCCGTCCGTGGGAAACAGCAACCAATCTCATACTTTTTTTTAATTTGTGCTACGTAAATGATGATGAACACAAGGAATTTTTTAAGGGCCGCTTCATTGGACCTTCCATAAGCGATTGAATGACGTTCAGTACCATACACCAAAAACCCATCGGCACCAATAGAGCAAGAAAACATCTCTCTGACGGAGATTATGCGCTTCATATGACAATTGAACAAGAAAATGGAGGTTCTTGAAAAAGAAAATCATGATTTACAAAGTAAGATGCATTTAAATGGTTCCGCCAATCCTCTTTGACACGTCAGGAGTGGGAATTCTAAGACTGAAGCACCTCTCCGCTCAAGAGGTATCTTAACGGATCCAAGTCACGATGGAAATTATAGAAGGAGGGAAGAAGACCATTACAGAGCAAGACAACAGGGAAATATGAGAAGTTTCTCTGACGATTCTCATGGGAGTTCTTCCCCGAGACGAAGATTCAGAGACTCGGGAAATAGCAGGCTAACCAAAGCGGAGAAATGGTGAATGGAAACAAGCGCAGAAGAGTAATGTCAAATGCAAACAATTTCGCGGAGAAAATCAAGGATATAGATCGAAGACTCGCACATCTCGATGTGAAGAGTGCAAGAAGAATATGATCCAGCTATCAGAGACTTAGCCGAGTTGCCATTTGTCAATGAGATATTTGTAGTTAAGCGGCCAAAACGTTTTGCCACTTCGATGCTTCAGTTGTATGATGGATCCAAAGACTCATCTGATCATATTACCCATTATAAACAAGCTATGACAGCAGTAGGAATTCCTCACGATTGATTAGACATAATGTTATGCCGGCTATTCGTATCAAGTCTTACGGGGCAGGCCCTTACTTGGTTCGACACCTTGGAGTCAAACTTAATATCATATTTTCGCCAAGTCGCTCAAGCATTTGTCACTCAACATGGTATTTGCAAAAAGGTCCCTCGATTATCTCGCCATCTTTACTGGCTCATACAGGGTGTTGATGAAAGTTTAAAATAATACATAAAACGATTTACACGAGAGAATATGGGAATAGTGAATTGTGACGGTTCCACAGCCGCGGATGCCTTCGTAAATGGTCTTCTTCCAAATTCACGCATTTGTGAATCTATGGTGCTAGATGAGCCAATCACCACACAAGTTACCCTTAAAAGAGCGTAGAAGTTTGTGTTGTTAGAAGAATATGCAAGGGAGAAGATTGATCACCAAAGTTTTCAAACCAGGCGTAATTCAAGGATCGTAAGCAAAGACAAGAGGTCAAGACGCGATTTCCCAAAATGGGATAACAGAAATGATAGAGATAGAAGAGATAAATATGATCGGGACAATGAATCAATTAGGCAAGACAAGAAAAGGTCTCGAGATCAGATGGACAAAATGGGAGCATAAGGGGATGTAGACAATTCGTTCCGGCTTACTCCACTTAATATATCTTATTATGACCTTGTAGCACATGTCAAGGATAAATAATATTTTTCTTGGCCGAGAAGGATGAGAGGCCCACTCAATCGAAGGAATGAGCCCAACAGCTACTGTGATTTTCACCGAGATTATGGCAACAAAACTGATGAGTGTAGGCATATGAAGCGAGAAATTGAAGAACGTATAAAGCGCGGACACTTTAGAGAGTAAATTGAAGAAGGGGCCTATAAAATATCAAAGCCGAGACAAGAAAATGATGTGTCTAGTCAAACTGAGAGAAGAATCATCAATGTTATATATGGAGAAAACACAAATGGAATGTCATTCACGGCAAGGAAAAATCTTGTCAGAGCAGCCAAACTCCCAGTTCTCAATCTTAACGCCTCAAGCAAATCGGCGCAAGACCCGAATATTTGTTTTTCTTCTTTGGAGTCACAAGAAGTCCACCAACCACATGACAATGTTTTAGTTATTTCTTTGGACGTAGCTAATTTCAACGTAAAGCGCATCTTGGTGGACCCAGGAAGTGCGGTTGATGTCATCTATCTCCCAGCTCGTTAATCAATCATTGAAGGAGTACTTTACAGGCGATCATTCTCTGGTCCATACCTTAAATGTCTCAGTAAGGAAGAAGCATGATATGCATTAGCAGAACTACATGAATGCCAATGTGGAAATCATTTTAGGGCACGTTCACTGGTGTATAAGGCTAGAATGATGGGATATTTCTGGCCTACAATAAAAATAGACGCAGTTGAGTATACTCGGCGATGCGTCAAATGTCAACGATTCGCACCAATCATGGACTTGCCAGCAGAAGAGTTAAATCCAATCACAGTGCCTTGGTCGTTCATGTAGTAGGGGATGGATATAATAGGTCCTATGCCTATGCCGCTTGCTCAAAAATGTTTTTGCCTATTGGTAATCAACTACTTTTCTAAGTGGGTGGAAGCCGAAGTGTATGCATATATCAAGGAGCTGGACGGGAATACTTTTTTATGGAATATTGTGATTTGTCGTTTTGGCATTCCAAGGGTAATTATGACTCACAATGGACCCCAATTTATGGGCAATGTGTTAAAAAACTTGTGCAGAGATTTGAATATTCAACTTAGATATTTTAACGCCACGTCATCTACAGGCAAATGGACAAGCTGAAGCTTCAAACAAAACGATAGTTGGTACTCCGAAGAAAAGACTTGATCAGGTTAAAGGAAAATGGGTAGAAGAGCTTCCGACAGTCTTATGGTCTTACCGCACCACCAGGCGGGCACCTACCGGAGAAACACCTTTTGCTCTAACTTATGAAATATAAGTCATCGTACTAGTGGAAATTGGTCTTCCATCCTACAGAACTCATTCTGCAGACATAAATCAACATGGAAATGTGATTAAAGAAGCTCTTGATAACTTAGAGGAAAAAAGGGAAGTCACGTTAATAAAACTTCAGAATTACCAACAACATATCTCAAGGTATTACAATACTAAGGTCCACTTCAGAAAATGTATAGTTGGCGATTTAGTATTATGAAGGGTGTTTCAAAACACTCAAGAAATTGGTGTTGGCAATCTTCGCCCAAATTGGGAAGGACCGTATAAGATCATACAAGTTACGAGGCCGGGGGCATATACCCTTCAAGACGCAAGTGGTCACATAATCCCAAGAAGTTGGAATGCAATCCACTTGAAGCCTTACTTCATGCCACGTTCTTTTAAAGATTAAGTTAAGTTTCTTGTTTTTCTTTTTTTTTATCATTGCAATATTAATAAAATGCTACCTGGGGGTTTTTCAGCACATGATCGATCAAATGATGCTTTTTCCCCACGATAGTTAACCTTATTCCTTTTCTCTATTTTATGTACTTTGTGAGAATGACAAAAAAGACAGCAATGTCGAATTATAAATAACGAGCGCCTTTACATACACGATTAATTCATAATATGGAATAAAGCCCTAGCCCCCACACAGGTAGGCAGATCGGCCCTACGCCAATGAAGTCCTGATTCGACAAAATTTGGCACTAAGTCCTCATTCGACGGGATGAGGCACAAAAGTCCCAACTTGACGAAGTTTGGCATTTGGCCCCAGCCAAATTCGGCCTTTAGCCCACTAAAAGTCCTGCTGTGTGGAGTCAGACACCTCAATTTTATAAGATTTTTAGCTTCCTATTATCGCTAGACCAACAACATATAAAAGAAAAGTTACGACCATGAACAAAATATTCGACTTTCTTAATACAATTGAAAAAAGAGAGTGAAATTCATTAATTCATTCAAAATGAAGTTTTAAGGTTCGACATGATCAAAGTCTTACTTTACAAAAGTCCATTCAGAAATAAAGTAAGCAGAATTTCTACATTAAAAAAAAATCATTAGGGCCTAACATAAGTCATGGCCGACATCTGTAACAGTACCATCAAAAGTTCTAGAATCTCCAAAAAGAGTAGAAGCATTTGTAGCCGTAGAAGCTTGTGCTGGGGCGAGTTCTGTTACACTTGCTGTTGGAGCAAAAGAACTCAATGCCTCATCAAGTTGGGTATCAATATCATCTTCCTCGATGTTATAGTTTTCAACTTTTTCTTCCTCAGTTGCAAATGCGATCGGTGACCATTTTTTCTGCTTTGCCATCTTTATATTCAGACTTCATCATATCTGTCTGCGGCTACCCCAACATAACAAAGGTTCTCTTTTTCTTCTTTTGTTTCAATCCTGTTCTCTTCCAACCTCTTCATTCAATAAAAGTTGATCCCGCTCGCGAGATATGTCATCCAGTTTTGACTATGTCGAGATCAATTGTGACTGGAACATGTCTTTTTATTGCTCCAACTTAACCACTTTATTTTTTAAGATTGTCGTCTCAGCCTTGATAAGATTAAACTCAACCTTTATCTCCTTCAAATCATCCTCAATTTTTGCTTTATCCTTTTCTCTTTGAATAGCCCGGTTATATAAGTCCAAAAGAGATTGAGAAACCTGCAAGAACAATTTTATTGGTTATCATTTACTAAGTTACCGAAAGAATAATAAATAGAAAGAAAGGTCACCCTCATCGATTGAGCAACGTCTGAAAGATAAACTTCGTCATCCTCTTTTGAAGATAAGACTTTCTGATCACGCTCAAGTAAATATTATGCATAAGAACTTCACTCGATTTATCTTCTTCTTGAAATGATGAACTAGGAGTAATAGGAATGAGAAGTCCTCCAGATGAACAGACTGAAAAGCACCAGAGGTGGCCGGTAGAGAAAGCACAACTAGTGGTTCATATCTCGACCGATTCAAGCCTTGATCATCAATATCAATTGCTTGAGGAAGAGTTGGAGTCAAATTCTCTGTTCTTGGTACTTTAGGTACATTTTGTACCTTCTGTTTCTTTCTTGCAGTAGCATTAGCCTTCATCTTTCTCTTCATCTCCTCAATATCATCCAACCGAGGGGCATTTTTTTATGCTGGCTCTTGCTCTTTTCTTCACTTCTTCAATATCATTCAGCGAAGAGCATCCCTTTATCATATATGCTATGACTGGAGGAAAAAAAATTTTGAATTCGATCAAGGGCAGATCATTTTCAAAAAAGGAGTAATTTCCATACAAGCAATTTGATGCGCTTTTATCTAGTGTTAATCTATTAAACTCAAGCGGAAAGCAAGGAATGCCTTTGGGAATGTTCTCTACACAACGCCAAAGCCTTGCATCCTTAAGGTTTTGTGCGGAACATAAAAATTCCTAATTACGATCAGGTATCGTGAGATACGCATTAAGAATATCTTGCAAAGATCCGGATAATGGAATACGAGCATCCGAGTCGATTGCTGGGAAAAAAGGGAAAAACATAAATTCAATTAGACGACATAATGAGAATATACATTACAAACAGAAGTAAGTGTCCAATACCTGGGACACCCCAACTGGTTCTGACCCGAACATCATGAACTTGCTCGTCTGGACCATATTCCCAAGGACCTCGAACCCAAAAAAATCATGGCCTAAAATGTTTATTACTAGTGGGAAGTTGGTGAATGAGATCCAAACCGCTCCTATGACTAAAAGAGTACTGGCTGGAATTCTTTTGATGTTGAAATAAGGAGATGCAACCTCTCATCATACTTAGTAAAGTCCCGACGCCAGTTTTATGGTCAAGGATGACAAAAGAAATGAGAATTCGTCATGCATTCAGAAGAAGTTGAGTGAGAGCTAAATTATAATGTTTCAATACCATTCAGATAAACGGGTAAAGAGGAAAATGGAAGTTGACCCAACGCAATGAAAACTCATAAAAAGTAACCGAACCTTCTAAATCTGAATATACTCTTTCATCTTGACTAGGGGCACGCAACTCAATGGAAGATGGAATGCCATATTGTCCTCGTAATTTTTTAAGATCAGTACACATTTTAGAGAAAGGCCATTTGCCCTTCGGAATACCTTGAAACACAGTTTCAACCTACTCTTCAAACTCAGTCTCACTAGTGAAATAAACGACAAGGCAAGATGGAAATGCCTTCGCCGAAATGTCGCAAAAAACACCATTGAAACCTCATCAGGAAACCTCATTGAACAATGCTGAAAACGTCGTTGGTAATTTCAACGGAAACTTTGTTAGAAAATCTTTCCGGCAAACTTGACGCCAGAAGATTTTTTAAAATTTAAAGATAATTGAGGAATGAGAATGAAGAAGTTGAAGTTGTGGTAAAAATGGAGATGGGGAAGAGTTAAATATGTGGTGTAATTTTAAACCAACGTCAAAGATCATCCCGCATGGCGTTCGTCTGAAGTAAAAGATTGATTTCACATGGATCACAATCCATATCATCATTCATCTTTTCAATATTCATCCAACGGTCACAATTATTTAAATAATGAAAAATCAATGGATTTGGATGAAAGCACACAGATCACTATCCATTCCTTTCATTCCCATAAATTCATCCAAGTATCACATATAATAAGGATCAATGGTTAACAATTAATTCACGCGGATCACAATCCGTGGCTGAAATCCAATCATAAAAAAACATGACCCATGGAGCACGGTATGGCCGAACCGCTCTGGACCGAGCTCAGTTCGGCCTGGCTGAATTGCTTCAGGCCGAGCATAGCTCGGTCTGGCCGAACCTTTCCAGGTCAAAATTTACAACCCAAATAGTCCATCTTGGACAAAGGAGTTTGGTGTAGCACAACTTGATCACACTTAGTATTGGCTAAGGAACTGACGATCTGACTTGTCTAATAAATTGTTGTGAACGAGATATAATACTTCAAAGAATATGAAGTTTTCACTCAGATTTCTGAAGTAGGGGCAAATTGTAGAGGGTCCAATAATTATATTATGGATTTCTCGAATAAAGGCTCATCGGCCCAATCAGAAGTTCAAAAGGACATAAAGCCAAAATATGACTGAACCTCATATTTTAGCCGAAGTTCATATTTTGGCCGAAGTTCACATTTCAGCCGAATCTCGCCGAGCTGAAATATGGCCGAACCTTACATTCTGACCGAACCTCATACAAGGCAGAATATGGCTGAATCCACAAAGGTCAAAAGGCCGAATTCTGAACTCGAACTTAGTCAATACGACTAAGAAATAATAATACCGAATGACACACGGTAATGTCTCAAGACCTAATTAAATCACAAATAAGAGGAAGAGATATGAAGCCTTCATTAGAAATGAAATTGATGATCATTTCATATTCCGCATTTAATGAAAGACTCCATTTTTCGTAATTAGTAAAAAGACTCTTCGTATTCGGACATGAATGTTGAGTTATCTATATATAGGCAAATAAATTCTCAAAGAGGTATGACATTCAAAACATCCAGAATTCTATACTTTTTTCTTTTCTTCACTTCACTGACTTTGAGCGTTAGAGTGTATTAGGTTAGGCACCACATCAGTGTCAAGCCAATATCTTCAGGTTCATTTTTTTCTTGTGCTCATCAAACGACATTCAAAGGAATACGTGGCAGAATTATCAACAATGAATTTCTAACATCCATAATGTAATTGTAAATCTAATATTAAGCAAAACTATTTCCTTACCCCATATGAAATAAAACAAAAGACACTTATGTTTTACTCTAACTCTCTCATTTTATTAGTTTAATTAAAACTAATTTTATTAAAGTATTGTCTAGCATTAGTAATTAGTTTAAATATTAAGATAACAATAATTAAAATTAATATTAAAATTGCATGTCAAAATATTGTTTTACATAATATATAACTACAAGTTTATTTAAGTAGTTTTATGTTATTTTACAACAAAACGTAACATATACTAAGCATAAAAATCACTAATTGACTCAAAATTTTATAAATTACTATGCACATGCAAACATATAATAATATTTTGTTAATAATTAAATTGTGATAACTGTTTTAGATCGTGGAAACTAAATAATTCTAAAATGTTTGACTTACTTTTTATTTGGTATAATGACAGTTTATTTCCACTATGTTTTGCTGTCTTTTTTCTTTCTCATAATTCAAAAATCTTATTTGTTAAAACATAAATGAACTCAAAGTTTATTTTGAATGAATGTTAAACTTAGAGCTCGCTAGCATAAAAGAACTCGTAGTTAAGTGGCCGTCTCACCAATCTGCCAGTAAACTGGAGATATACCGTACACCTCCGTGCAACAGAGAGAGAGAAGTTAACGTGGTGACGTGTCCGGATGGGAAAGGCTATGACTTGGTGTGGGGAATGAGAAAAGAAGCAGAGGAATATGGAAAAGGAGTGGCGATATTTGGAGAGGCGGACGTAAACGTGCGTCTTCCTTATGCCGAAGTGTTTTCCTCTTTTTCTTACACGCAACTCTCACATTCCTCTCTTCCTCTCCCTCTCTCTCTATTTATCCCTCTTCACTCTTTTCCGCTCTCTGTAGCCAACCGACGTCTTTGAATGTCCGGTAATTTCTCTAATATTTCTTGTTCCCTGTTTGCTCTGTGAAATCGCAGGAAATTTCATCTTATTTGACTTTTACGTTTACTGATTTGAATTTCTTTTGAGTTATTCTTTTCATTATTCTCGCCTGGCCCCTTGTCAAAGTGATAGAGGTGAATTTCCATTGTTCTGGATTTGTGTTTCATTTTCAGTGTGAAGTTTACTGATTTCTAATGTGATCGTCAATTTTTTTTTTGCTAATGTTTAAAGCTCTATCAATGGCGCTGTTTGGCATTGGTTCCAGTACGAGAATTGATAGTCCTGCTATAAACTTGTCGACAAGACTGATTCGAACTTTTCCTTTGCATTTCGTGGGGAAATGTTCTAGCTCTGATTGGGGACGATGTTTAACCGTAAGGTGTTCATCGTTGAGAAAGGATATAGCCTCCAAGGGGTCAGAGCAGCGGGTTGGTCTATCAACTTCTATGGAGGAAGAACTGGAGCATGTCGTACGGTTCAAAATATCCGACTTTAAAATTCTTGATCATATCAGCATTGGTCTTGGTGGTCGGGTATGGAGAATTTAAGACGCTTGTCTTTGCAATTCATCTTGTTAGATAGTCTTTCCTTTATTTTAGAAGTTATAATCTTGGGTGCTATATTGATACGAACTATCTTACAGGCGGATGAAGTTGTTTTTGAAGCAATAGTGAGAAATTCTAATAGGTTAGTAGCTTCTTATTCTGGTAATGTGACGTTTCAAATAGATATTAGCTAAGATGTAGTATGTCGAACTGCAGCCCATTATATGACTCAAAAGTAGTGCTTCGACGGCTTAAGAGTGCTCAAGCTCAACGTAGGGGGAAAAGAGCAATAGAGGTTTTTCTACGGTTACCCTTGCTTTACTTTACACATGTATCTTGGTTGATGGCATCTTGTCTTGATCCATTAGTATGGGATATCTCTAGGTGTTGAAGAAGCTAGTTCGTCGCAAGGTCATGTACCATTCCTATTCAATGCAAGTTCATGGATACATCTCTTCACCTACAAGCAGTGGTTATGATTCATTTACCCTGGTACACGGGGTAGGTCTCCTACTAAGTAAGATGGATTCTTAGACTGCACATAATTCGTCTATGTAATGTACATGAACTTGACTGGTTTTACCTTTGTGCGTGGAAATGTCCGTTCATTCTAGAAACCTAAGTTGTATTGTTCTGTAAAGGCTCGCACCTCACGGAATTGTAGCATGCTGTATGAGCTGTCTCGGGTGATATTAAATGCGTTTTCTGTGTTCCTTACGAAATATTGATATATAGTTAGGCTCTTGATTCTAGTCATGTCAAAATTTGTTCATTCCTCCCACTCTCTTCCCTCTTGTAGTATCATGGTAGTTTTTCTTTGAGGCATTGGCTCCAGCAATCGGATTGGCTCCCTACGTTGGAAGCTACACTTGCACTAGATGAGGAGTCCGTTAGAAAGGTTGGAGATGACACAATTGGAGGACCTGCTGTTTCTCGCCGATTGCGTCTTCTTCGAATATTAATGAGGGATCTCTTGATTGGAGTATGTTTCTTTACTAATAGTTCGAGGTTCTCCGTTTTCGCTAGTAATCAATGGCTAGTTTTAGGGTCTTATCTCTCTCTCTTTCTTGTACAAATGCATCAGGTGAATTACTTGCATAGCCATGGACTTGCCCATACAGAATTAAGGCTGGAGAACGTGCACATAAGTCCAGTGGATAGACATATTAAGGTAAGCGAAACATCTGTACAATTGTGACAAATTGCAATTCTTTCATTAGAAATATAGCCATGGTGGTAGTGGCTTATTTATAGGGCTGTCTATACAGCCAGTAAAGTTCTCCATGGAAAGACTGTACTTGCTCTAATTGGCACTTGAAAGGAAGATCACTGGTATTGAACTTTACGCATGTCAATATCTTATATCTGTAGATTTTCATTTTTTATCCGGAAATAAAAATTGTAGTTTATAGCCAGTTTAAGGCATAAACGCTGTTACAATGCTAATTATATGGAAAATCAGTTGCAATGGGGGCAGTCTTATGTTGCAGTGCTTATTATATGATCTTTTATTACTTTTATTTAGCTTACGCAACAAAAAAATGCATGTAATGGTGGAGGTCTTTGTGTAATTTTCTGCCCAAGTGTATGAATAATGATGATGTAGTTTCGTTCCTTTGCTGATGTACAAATGTTCATCTAAGAGGTTACTTATGATGTTTGTTGATTGCTGATGACGTAATCTTTTTTATTTTCTGTATCCTACTTAAGCTTCTAAGTCTATTTATCAGGTAGGGATACTGGGAAATGCTGCTGACTTCCATGACAATGGTAATAACACTCTGGATAACAATCTGGATAGGCGACAGATGATGATTGCATTTGACATGAGGTATAGTTTGGAGAAAATGATCTAGATTATGAATTTTTCATGTAAGCATATTTGAACTATATTCTTGATGCTTATATGTTTTCGCATCAATGAATGTTGTGAAGATGCGTTGGATTCATGATGGCGAAGATGGTGCTGCAGGAACTGATGGATCCTTTATTATATGTGAAGTTCAAATCTTTTTTCACAAAGGTATTACATGCTAAATATCTGACCCTTCTGACCTTTAGTTCAATTCCTTGTGAAACTAGGGGACATGTATTACTTCCAGGGCCTTCCCAGGACGCTGATGTCATTAGAAGATTAGTCAACTCTATAATCACACCTAAGATGACATTGCTATAAAAACAAATAAAAGGTAGAAGGATAATTTTTTTTTACATCTGTAGTCACCGTTAAAGAATTGTGTGGGTAACCAAATTATTTGTATAGATGAGAAAAGAGAAACGAAAACAAATAGAATCTGAAAATATGGAAAACTTGATTTGCAAAAACATGCTCTGGTAGGGTAAGACTGGGCAATCTAGCAGCATTATAACTAGGATGCTTTTCCATTGTCGAGCTCGAGCAAAGCGAGGATTCTAATCGATCAAATTCATTTGAATCGTGTCACCTAATTTCCCATTGGTCCAAGTGCAGGGCAATGATCCTTCATGCTTGCGTGAGTTCGTATTGCAAATTCTCAATAGAAATTCTCCATCTGGAAATATTGGTTTACAAGTAATTATTTATTCCTATCTAGTGATTTAGTTATGCACTCCCTTATTTGTATAAAGGTTTTCTAACTTGTTTTTATTTTCCTTAGATGCTTGATAAAAATTGGGGAGCAGGGTGGCATCTTCTGTCCTTATTGCTTGCTGCCAAACCTTCTAAAAAAATAAGGTGAACCATCTATTTCTTACATGCTACTTCACGAGACAAGGAGAAAGAAAGGGAAAATATCAAATAGATTTTCTTTTTCTCTCTTTCTGTTTTTTTTTTGGGTTTTGGGGGGGGGGGGGGGGGNGGGGGGGGGGGGGGGGGGGGGGGGATGGAAATCATCTCTGTGGCTGAGAATTTGAGCCGCATTGCAGCTGTTTAGATGCTCTCAGGCATCCATTCCTTTGTGGACCAAGATGGCGTGTAGTCCCATCCATGGATATCATCAGATGGGGTCTTGGTTCAACTGCAGTACGAATTACAGAGGAATACATCTATAGCAGGCCTCAGGTAAATGTTACTTTCCTCTCCTCATTTAAATTATTCCTCTATCATTCTGATTTTGTTCATTATGAGGCTAATAAAAAGGGTTAAAAATCAGCACGTTGACTTGCTCTGTTTTGTGTTTTAGCGTAGAAGGCTTTCCCACTTTATTGACTTGATGGAGATGTTGAATCCTCATTCAAAACCAAAGGTGATCATTCATTTTCATTTAAAGCATGAACATATATGTGCATGAACGAAGATACAGATGGGTCTTTCACATTGGAAATACTAAAGTGGATGAAAATATATTTTTTTCCCTTTCGTTGAAATGCAGAATTGGCTTGAATTGATGCCAGGAAAGTGGCGTCTCTTATATTCTACTGGGAAGCACATTGGACTAAGCTTTCGTGAACCTCCTACTAGAGTACTTATTGGAGATGTACACTTATCCGTTTCAAGAGAATTCAAGTCCAGCACAAACCTCTCCTTCACATCCGAAATTGAATTTACAGTCATGATTAATCAGAACTGGCCCCATGATAAAAACGGAGTTAAAGGGAAACTAGAAGTAGACTCTTCATTTAGATTATCAGGGGGAAGAAGATTGTATATTAAGGAAGAGAATACCTCTAGAAAGTTCTCATTTGGTCCTTCAAATGATCTGGATTTGTTGACTCAGAAACTTTCAGGGAAAAAATGGAAAAAAGTCATGCCATTTGAGGAGCTACCATCAAGCCTTCCAGTTGCTAAGCTTGTAGCAAGCGAAATAGATGTGACTATGCATGTTGGTGATCCCCTAAATAAAGACGTAGACGTTGCGAGGAATATAGTTCAAGAAGTTCGTACGCAAGTCCCGCCTGAAATGTTTGATCTTTCGAAGCTCGTTTGTGGAACGTTTGTAGACTCTAGGTTGCTCGTTCTTCGCGGAGTGAACGGCTCTGCACTTCTATTTACAAGATCTTGTACAGATGAGTGTTCAAGATAATAGGAATATTTGTAATCTTAATTATCATGTATTTGTATATTAAATCCAACTGTTAGATGTACCAATAGAACTTAGTAGTAAATATGATTTGGAGCTGGCATGAAACTTTGAAAGAAGAGCATATGTTCATGTGGCGCATATACATACTATATGCCTGTTTCTGTGACCATAGTTTACAAGGGTAACATGTCCAGAAAAGCATACCTCTAAAATTTTAAAGCTCTATGCCTGTTTCTGTGACCGTAGTTTCCACATCTTCACATTTAAATTCCTGTAGTTAGAAAAACTCTAACTTGCAAAATGACCGTGTAAAAGTTGAAGATTGTAAACATATTATTCATTGGACTGCAGATTGCAGCGAAAACTTGGTGCAAAAAGACAAGTCTTTTAAGATAATAGCATCTTTTCATCCCGAAGGAAAGGAGTCAAGATTGTATATAAATTGCTTTGAAGACTTATTTTTACACCAAATTTCTAGCTGCGGTCTGCAGTCTAAATGAGTTGAAATTTTCTGGTTTATACATATTGTCCAACCCAGAATGGGTTAGACTTGAGCTTCCTTGTAGTGTACCTTAATTATAACCACAAGGACGCTCCTTCTAATTTCAGTAACTACGTTGAGTTCTTTTTTTTGTCCAAGTGAACTGTAAGTGCTCTTTTCAAATTAATATTTCACTATTTTTGGGAGAATTCACCGTATAAGCTTTTGGGGTTCGGGTTCTTATGGCCACTATGGTGATTTTCTTGTTGTTGATAAAGTTTTTTTTGAAAAAAAATCTCTCTTGTTGGTAGCTATTGTTAACACTTCAACAACTCAATATCTATGGTTAATTCAAGTGGTGAAAGTCTTGAATTTAGATGTTTATTAATATTTCCTTCAGAACACGACCTTTAGTGTTAAAGCCAATGTTTTACAGTGAGTTGTGTAGAAAAACTTATGAGAATACAACACACGTGTTTTGTGATTTAGTCTAATGCACAAACCTCGAATAATCAGGATTTTTGAGTATTGTATAGTATATTTAAAAATAATAATTAAAATATTATATTTTTGAAATAAATTCTAAAAATAAGGTGGAAATGTACAGCTAAGACGAAAGCGTCTTTACAAAAAACGCCTTCGTGCTGGCGTGGCCACAAATAAGGCCACGTAGAAGACGTCTTTTGTAAAGACGCCTTCACAAAAGTAGAAGTCGTCTTTATAAAAGACGCCTTCAGTAATAGTTGAAGGCGTCTTTTATGAAGACAGAAAGCAGAGAGTTGCTTCGCGAACAAAACGCCCGCGAACAGAAACCCCTCAGCCTGCCGCTGTTCGTTGTCGATTGTGGCCGGAGTTTATTGCCATTTCGTCAGCATTGCACCCTCTCGCTCTTATCTCACTCCCATTCACAAAAAAAATTCTCAATCTCTCAAATTACTAGCAAAAACTTCTCAAATCCTAGATATATTTCTAACTCCTTTGATCTCTTAAATTTGTTCTTCAAATCTTGAAATTATTCATTTTTTATGAATGTTGTATGAATATATGTCATCAATTTTGTAATATCTCTCTTTAATCTCTCTCAAACTCTAGATTTTTATGTGTATTGGGTTCTTGAAATCATGAAATTATTCAATTTTAGATGCATTTTCTCAATTATGTGATGTTTAAACTTTTAATTTGTAAGATTTTATTTATGAATGGGTTGATATATTATGAAATTGTAGTTATTAACTTTGAATTTGTAGAATTTTTAGATCTAGTTCTAAAATTGTTGTGTATTGCTTAGTAGGTTGACAAATGAGGGAAATGCCTATAATAGTTTTATGTTGCATGAATGTAATGTCGTAATCGGTGGAAATGAAGTTTCTTATGATCAACCTTCAATGATGGAAATTGTAATTCATAAGATTGCTTGTGCGACTGTCTTACACACATTACGGATTCGAGGTATTATCCAAGACGACTCAGTATCATCAAGTGTCAAATTGTTAATATTGTCTAGACTCTCCGTCTGCATAGATAAAAAAACTTTATATAAGTTACTTATTAAATGACAATACAAGCCTATTAATTACATAAATTAATAAAAAAATTATCATTAAATCATATAACGGTCCATGTTGAGTTATGTATCGCCGTGTGATTCTCTGATACCATAACATGTATGAGTTTTCATATCCATGTTCATCCGCGTGCCCATCAGCAATCTGTGTCCTACGCTCATCCCATCTTTTAATGTATGTCTGATGTTGGATGCCCCAATTTAGTTCATTTCTCCCCTTAAGTCGATGTCAAGCAACCGTCTTTCAATATCATATGGCTCGGGCACACATTGAATCATACCGAATTGTCTTAGACCACGATCCGGTTGATGTCATTCCACTATATGAAAGCAAATGAGAGGAGAGACAGACCGTCATATATCTTCGTGCATGATGTAGTATTCAAAAAGTGTATGGATAATATCATTATAAGGTTGCCATATAACCTATAAAAACCCTATTATAAACAACATGACAAAACCTGAGTATTACCTATGTTATAAATAAAAAGTATAGTATTACATGATCTGGAGTTTGTCTATCTAATGCAAATCGATACACTTCAAGAACATGTGTAGAGATCTCTGTGAGACTAAAAATATCTCTCCATCTATGAGATAAATTGCACAGTTAAATACATACAAATGATAACATACATATATAATAATACTCGGGTTTTGTCATATTATTGTCATGGAATGGAGAAGAAATTGTTGCACTATCGTGTACCTCAACTTCAACACACATATTGTCACTATACAAGTTTATGCTAGGACCTCCTACATCTCTAGCATTTTTGGTTAAATATAACTCAATTATATTTGGTAGAGGAATTTAAAGCACAATAGTAAACATCACATGAGCATCGTCATCATTGTCTATCAGAAATTCCATATAGTTGAATAACCCAGTACTAAGAGTAAGTGGGTAACGATAAACTATGTCCAAGTTCCAATGTAGACGGTCAATTGACAATGCTTCACATAAAGTATTATATAGCTCGTTAAAAGACAAGCGAATGCGGCTTATCAAGCTCATTTGTCCTGAAGGCATGGAGTGCACAACTCATCTCAAAGAAATCAACAAGAATCACACATGTCTCGAGACGAACCATTTATGTCTCAGCAAGAGCCATACACGCCGCCGGCGTAGAGGAGGACGAGCTAGTGCTTCTGGAGGAGGAGGTAGAAAACGTGCTCGAAACTCGCCTATTGTGGAAGATGCTTATATTGTGGATGAAGAAGACCCACATATTGTGGAGGAAGACCCACCGCTTATTGTAGATGAAGAAAGTGTAACAGCAGCTATTATGAAGGAAGATCCATCACAACAAATAACTCAACTACAAACATATGAAAGATGCCCAAGAAGAATGAGAAGACGACCACCACGTGGAACGTGATTGATTTATATTTTTTTGTATTTGAATTTTTGTAGAATAATATAAAATGTAAAGTCATAAAATTTGTTAAAAATGTATGTTGTTCATTGAGAATGTGTGATAAAGTTATAAAATATTTTACAGGATGGATGATTTTTGTATGCAGGTTATGTTGATGATTTTTGTAAGGTGGGAGCATCTGCACTGAACGCGACTTTTGTAAAGACGTCTTTTATAAGGTGGGAGCATCTGTACTGAATGAGTCTTTGCAAAAGACGCCTTTACGCTGCACTGAAGACACATTTTGCCAACTTAAAGTCGTATTTACAAAATACGCCTTCCGACATGACCATTTTCACCTTAATTTTAAAATTAATTTCAAAACTAAATTATTTTCAGAATTTATTTTCAAAATCACATTAAACTCAGAATTACCCGGTTAATTATTACCCAAAACAACATTGGACAATGGTTGAATGTTTATAATTTATAAATAATGATAACTGAAACTTTCCTTAAAAAAAGAAGTGTTTGTATATATTTTTTTGAAATTGTCTGTACTTTTTATTGACCCCATACATATTAGTTGTCAATATTATTTTTTCACTTATTTTATTTCTTCATTCCTTCATCTGCGAAGAACTTTTTCAGAGCCAATAGAGAGGAAACTAAAGGAAGGTCAACTCTTTCACAATGTGGAAGCTCAGCCAACCCGTATTTGGGGGTGACGAAGATCAAGGAGAGAGCTTCTTGGATGATAACTCAGAAAATCTATGCTCTCTGTCTCCTACACAGGTATTTCAAAGTTCTCTGTTAATTGATTCGGATTTTGAATTGTTTCGTAACCTCGTTGGATTTCTTCTGAGCAGAGAATTTATGGATTTGGCGCTTGTTTCTTGGCTGGTATAGCTTTCATGATCGTGGTATGAGTCAATGCCCAATTATTGTCATTCATATTGCCTGAATGGAAGTCTAAAGTTCAATTTCGTTTCTTATTCGTGAAAATTATATCATGCCTCTGAGGTCAGCGCTTCGCATTACGTTTCCTAAGAATTGTGTTTCGAACTTCTAATTCAGTAGTACTTTCTAGAGACTGGAAGCAGTAATTAGAATCTGTATTGGCGAAGATTTAGAGAAGGTACTTTGAATATGTGAACAAGTCAAGAAAGTACTATTAGGAGCCACTATAGCTCTTGCTAAAAAAGATACTAAAAAATGTTTAGCCTGTTCTACAATGTCTCTATATAATTATATGATGTTAGCTTTGAAGACAATAAACTTTCTTCTCCAAACATTATAAGGTTAAGCTCCTATGACTGCCCTACCCACCACCAAAATGGGGCAATTCATCAAATGACCAGCGTCCAAGTGTTAAGTTTCAAAAAGGAGAAATATCTAAAACTAGCCTGCTTCCAATCTTGCGATAAATGTTCATCCCATTCAATTGACGCATCAATGAAGGTGCATGATTTAATCTATAATGTGACCCTTAAAGTGTATAAGTAGTTGTATATGATGAATAGATGTCTTGTACTTGAGTGATGATAGTGAATGCTTCTTTCATATAAATTGGTTTAAAGCCAAGCCATAAGTAGTTCCCCTTTAACATTATGTGCAAGACACCTGAGTTGTGTTAGATGTCTCTTGATAAAGGGTTGTACAAATTATCAAAAAGTTTGTCATCAAAAGTTGTGATTGCAGCTTTTGATGGTGGTTGGATGCTGCAGTGCTGGGTGTAGTCAAGAAAATACACTATTAAATGCACTGCTCGACTTAGTTCTGAAAATACAGAAAAAAGTATATTTCAAGTACTTGGTGTGAATATATTGAAATGACCTTGGTTCAATTCTTTTACCTTTCCAATACTTGATGTCTCTGAAACCTTGAGCTTCGATTCTGAGTGGCATTGTCTTATAAATAAGTTGTTGAGGCTCTCTCCATTATTCCCAGTAACCTTCTGCTTCTTTTGCAGTCACTCATTATATTTGCCAAACCCATCAAATTTGCTGTGTTATTCACCTTTGGCAATGTGTTAGCAGTTGGAAGGTAAGTCAACTAAATAACGACTGACAAATTCTTGATTTCTACGGAGTCCAAAATTTGTATTTGTTATTTCTTTTATCATTTCGAAAGATTGAACCATATTCGTAGGACCCCTATAAGAAAATCCCCACTACCGTTGCACTATCATTCGGTTTATCCCCTTCTAATGTTTTGAAGACAATTAGTTACATATCTTGGCTATACTTTATTAGGCATTTCTTTTCTAGGAAATTTATTAAAGGTGTTTCACCTTCTTTTTGTCATTCATAACATCACTGAATTGTCAACTTCCCATTTGATGTATTCAATTTGGACAATGGAAATTTTCCAAACTAGTATAGCTATATAACCTATAGCAGAAGATGTAATGGTGTCCAAGCTGAAAGGTATATAAGGGATGGGGACTTTTTGGTAGGATTGTCCTTGATGCCTTTTGACCGAATTGGCTAACTTTATTCTCCTCGAGTCCTCATAGTCTTCTAAGAGCCTAAATTCTTTCCACTTTGGCAGCACAGCCTTCCTATTTGGACCCAGGCAACAAATAAATATGATGTTTGATTCTGTTCGTGTTTATGCAACGGCTATATACCTCGGATGCGTTGTTATAGCACTCATCTGTGCTCTCTTGGTAAGCAAATGATCAACCGTAACGAAAGTTGTTCGTATTTGTTTCCTCTAAGATCCCATTTTCTGTGAAGAAAGATTTCAACAATTGCGATTTAGTTTCTTTACGTACTGGTAATGCTTGAATACAACTTTATTGAATAACATTCACGTAATGTATCTTGAGGACGTAAGATATTTCACCATTTTTGTATCATGATGTGCCATATTATGTCATTTACCTGCACTGTTTTTTCCTTTCAGATTCACAGCAAGATTCTTACTATACTTGCAATAATAAGTGAGATTTGTGCTCTTATTTGGTGAGTTGCTTTTTCACATGCAACTTTCTCTATTACTCAACCTTCATTGAAAAGCAAACATTAAATGACTTGGAGTAGGTTCAAGCATAGTTATAGAATTTCTGGAACTGCTTATATATGAGCAAAAATACACTTAAGGTATGTTTGAGAGTGCTTTTATTTTGAAACACTTCTATATATTTTAAAAATATTAGTTTAACTAATAACTAGAGAGCAGTTTCGAAGATAAGCACACCAAAAACTCTTCCGTGATATATATACATTTTTTTTTGGTAAGATTTGTATTAGAAAGGAAGACCCCGAGATAGGGCAAATACAAACAAAAAGGAAATTATAAACACAAAAAATGGTCATTCACCCAGTTTTTCTCAAAAACCAACATGGGGATTAGGATGTTCACCCATTCTTTAAGAAGGCCTCTAAAGTATAAGAATACTTTACAAAATGAATTTTCAGTCCCCTCAAACACTCTCGATTCCTCTCAAACCAAATCGCACAAAAAAATGCGTGAATGATCACTGCCCAAAAAGACTTGTCTATGGAACTTCCATTAATAGAATACCAGCCCAAAACAGCTTGCTTGATAGAATTAGGCATAACCATTTGATGGAGAGATTGTCCACAACTTTCCCCCATAGAGCCCAAGTGAAAGGACAATGCAGAAATAAGTGAGTGTTGGTTTCTGCTTCTTTCTTACACAAGGCACATCTTTTAGGCATGCTAATCCCCCTTTCTCAGAGAAGCATTTGACAGATTAAAGGACAGTTCTAAGCTGACAAAAATGATTCATTCCTTATCGTTCTTTATTAAATCACCTCGTAATAGAATGTCAAACGATAGGTCATTTAAAGAATTGATTTGGTTTTGACAGAATGCTAACAGTTACTTATATTGAAATGGTTCAGGTACAGCTTAAGTTATATACCGTTTGCTAGAAGAATGGTGTCTGAATTGATGGTCCGGTTATGTGACACTGAGCTTTAGTGGTGCAATTTAAAGAAAGTGAGAATTTGATTGTCTGGGAGTTTTCTTCCCGGAATATTGGGTTGCAATTAACCTTCTTTTGGTACTTCTGTTAGGCCACGCAAAGAAGATGAGTGGTGTTATTGAGGCTTCGTCATTGCAGTGGTAACAGAAAAATTGTTCATTTCTTGATTTGTTCTTTATTCACTAAATTCACCTCTTCTTTTCATAAGCATTCATTTGATAAACTGTTACATTGCTTTCATATTACTCCCCATATTTGGTTCTCTCTCTCTCTCTCTCTCTCTCTCTCTCTATATATATATATATATATATATATATATTATATGCGTATATCTGCTCATAATTATAGCTTATTAGATAATCGATGGCTTGATGGATTTTACTCACATTCTTCAAGCCATTAATTCCAACACCTAGTTCAATTGATTGTAGCTTTCAACTGTAGTAAAGTTAAAAAATACTCTCCTCCAAAGGCCAACCAAAAATTTCTGTCATCGTTTTTGCATCCGTCGGAAAAATATCCATCATGAGGCAGAACGATTGGCGATTGCATCTGGAGAAATTACATGGGAAGGACCTCGTGAATTGAAAAAACGACATTCGGACCCTGCACGTTTTAAAAAACGTGACGGTTTTTTCTCATGAAAAACCTGACAGTTTTCTGTTAGATGATATTCTACGTTGATATTAACACTTACGGAACTACAATTTAACAAAATATAGTTAGATCACAGTCTAACAGACAATAAATTTAATAAAAAAAATCTAAAATATAGAAGCAACTTAATTCTCCCCTTGTAAAATAAAAACTGATTTGTTAAAAAAAATCTGGAAGCCCTAATTTTGTTTTTTTCTAAAGATCTATTTTTATGTTTTTTCTTGCATCATCTCTTAAGTTTTAGAAGGAGAAAACTTTTAGTACTCACTGGAGTAAGTACCGATAACTCAATACACTTACACAATTTTTTAACATATATTTTTTTAAATTTTAATTTTAATTAATTGATGAGATGAAGACGAATTAGATAAATTGAGGAGTACGAGAAGTTTTCCCATATAGGAATAACTAAAAGGCTATATTAGGATCACGGAAAATAGGTAGACAGGAAAATTGAGATCAAAGGTAGAGATTAAGGAAGAAAATGAAAGAAAATTTTAGTAACAAATGTTTATCTAAACAATGGAAATACGATTCCAAATTTTTTTTTTCTCCATCATTATTTCCAAGATCCAAACATAAGTTTATTACTATTTCAACAATTTTCTTCTATTTTTTTTTTTTTTAATTCCTGTTACTTTTCCTCTATGTTTCTAATATCCGGGTAAGAAAAGTTATTTTTTGTACCGACACAATTCGAAATCAAGCATCAACCAGAGTGGAGACCATCTATTCACGAGGTTCTCAAATGATCAAGACTGGTTTTTTATCCTTCTAATTGAAACTTTACATCAAGTTTAAAAACTTCTCTGTGAATTATTAGGGGGATTATACAGTTCCGAAGAGATCATCAACGACGAACAGTTCAGAAATGCAGTACTTCCTCGGCAATACTTCGAGCAGAATGATCAGATACATCCACCCAACTACAAGATCATTGATACAACACAAACAAAATCAAACTATCTCTGATAAAAGGGGTCAATATACCACAAGTACCGTGCCTATCAGGATTATGCAAAGCTGAGAAATGAATTGCAAAGCATGAAAAATTCAATGAATGATTCAAGAACCATACGACATCCGTTGTTTTAAAGTATATTCTATGTAGAGATTTTGGTTTCCCCTGCATCTATAATGTTTGAATTCTAATTCAATCTACAAAAACAACCCTTGAGTGGTGAAAACAGGTTACAATTGTTTAAACACTATGATCGGTTAGATGTATCAAAATATTATTTTCAAGCTGGATGCCGGGAGTTTTCATTATTCTATAGCCATATCGGAAATATGTTCTGATAATTAAAGCTGACTGGTTCTGATAATTAAAGCTGACTGTTTCTAAGCTAAAAAATGTTCTGAATTGGAAAAACAAATCAGATCATGTCAACTATTTAGAGAAGTTTACTAAATCCAACAAACGATTCAAGAACCGTGTGACTTATGCGTCGCTTGCTTTAAGGTGTAAAAATTACTTGCTGGAGTTCTGCATAGAGAATTTGATATCTCTGGATCTATAATATTTGAATTCTAATTCAATCTACAAAAACAACCCTTGAGTAATGAACACTCAGATTACAATTGTTTGGTACATTACAACCGGTTAGATGTATCAAAGTATTATTTTTAAGCTGCATTCCGAAAATTTATATTATTCCATAGCCATATCAGAAATTAAAGCTGACTGTTTCTAAGCTAAAAAATGTTTCCAAGTAGAAAAGAAAAAAAAATCAGACGCTTGTCAACTATTCAGAGAAGTCTACTAACCAGTACAGCCTCAATCTCTTTGTCGGAAACAGGCGTTCGTTTAGGCTGAAGGGAAGCCTTGCCTCCGACAGCGGTGTTTATAGGAGGTGCCGGAACATCAGAACTTGAAAAAGTGAACTGGTCGATGTCATTATTTGCTGAACTTTTGTGCTGAGTAGTCTGAGAAACAGATTCTACAAAAGAACACCGTATTGTCTATCAGTACAATACCAATCTAAAAACACAAACTACTCATTCAAATCTCGTAGCAAGCATTCACTGCAAATAAATGTAAACTTAATTACACACATGTTTGTGATCGATCTACAGGAAGAACATGGTGACGATGTCATTAATAACACACAATATAGTGATACATATCTAGGTTTCACTTGTGAAAGCAATATATTTTGAGTGGTATTTTTTAAGTGGATAAAGTGCAAATTACTCAAGACAAGAATTAGTCTCTGTAATCATGTGATCCAACCATGAATAAACGTCATCTTGAACTCATTAGAAGATTCCCAAGGATGACAAAACCGACCGTCTGAGGTCTAGATTTGCAAAACTTCCAGCAAATTGCTTCTTCAAAATGGAAATCTTCTTCTCAGAAAAACTTTATTCTAATTTTATTTACAAAATTATCCCTTGAATAAATACCTTTACGTATTGCCTGCTCTAGAAATGGCGCAGACTGCAAATGCATTACCGTCAGTTAAATCACAAATATGGTATGCAAGAAAGATTTCAGCACACTGCAATTTCTTTTGCTATCTAGCAGATTGCAAACTCGAATAATCAAACAATCAACCCTAGTAATTGAATCAAAATTAACACACGTTCGAAAACATGTGATGGATCTGTCTGTAGAAGAATGAAGATCAAGCCATAAGAATTAGAGAAACCAAAATAATTGTCGAAAGGCCAAAGAAAAAGACCAGAAGCTGAGGATTTAGGGTGTCTTTGTGGGAACTTAATGCGTGGAATTCGCTTCAGGATATGCCATTCTGCACCCATCTTCTTCTTCTCCTTCTAGCTTTCCTTGATTCTGTAGCCGTACAAGGTCGTGTTTGGTGTTCTGATAATAAAATTCAAAAATCGCTATGGAGTGGAACTCTTTGATTTCGACCCGAGAAACAACCCCTTAAAAGCATCTAATCTACAAACAGCGCATAGCGTGCCACGTGGATGTCGCACTCTCTAACGCGTGTCGTATTGATACCGACTCAGATCCGACCATAAACCCATTTCCTTCTCTCCCACTCAACAGCACCGCACCCTCATATCTGGCCGTCGTCGTCTTCTTATTTCTTCTCTCCACCTCATCCACAAGTTCGGCCATCGCCGTCGTCTCACCCGAGCAGCAAAGGTCTTTTTCCTTTCTTTATTTTCCTTCCCAGTAACACTCCTCTGCTTGCTAAAGGTTCTTGTTTCTGAATATTTTATGTGCAATTGATCGGCTGAAAAATTGTGGGTTTATGAATTCGTCCTTATTGTTCATCCAGTAGGGCTGCAAATACCTTTGTTTTTCTTATTACCTTTACTTTATTGAGGAATTTAGACTGATTTACATGTTAAGTTGCATCAGGATGATGAGAACCGAATTAAAATCTGGGGGAATTTGACCTTTTTTAGTAATTGGAAAGAAGCTTATGGGTAATCCCATCGGCATGTAGATACGCTTTCCATTTACATCTCTACTCACATCGTTCCCCTCTAGAGCAGAGCCAAAAGAGAAACAACAATGGCAAACAATCTGGGCCGTCTATTTTCATCAATTCACAATCTATCAGCTCCCAAGTTAGCCCTAGCCTACCCGATTCGCTCCGCTTCCAATTCAGCGATCCGACTGGTAAGCTCCTCGGCAGAGCAACATCAACATAATCAGCAAGATCTCGGCAAGGAACAAGCAGAAGCAGCAGGAGAAGTTCTACGAAATGATAACGAGGAAACGCAAGGTGAAGAAAACGAGGAAGATCAAGGAGACGGCGTCAACAAAGGGACCGGTGAGATAGGTGGTCCCAGAGGTCCCGAGCCCAGCCGGTACGGCGACTGGGAACGAAACGGTCGGTGCTACGATTTCTAATATCATTTTTGTGAAATTAATTTCAAATAATAAATTTAGAAAATGTACTGATCCTTCAAATTTGAGTGTATGTGCTGTGATTTTGGATTCAAATCTCTGCTTTTCTTTAGATTTTTCTGGGCAATTAGCGTTAAATTTACAATCTATGCGATTTGGCAATTCCGGTCATTCACGTGTTACAATCGTCGTCGTTGTTCCGTTTTTTTTGTCAAAGATCGTCGTTGTTCCGTTCAATGCTGAAGTTATTGGTAGATAGCATCGTGGTAAGATAATTTCAAGATATAAATTTAGGGCCGCGTGGTGTGGGGTAAGTTTGAAAACTTACCTGAAATGTTTTAAGGTACCATTTACCAAGATGACCTTCTGCCTATGTTATTGTCACGGTAAAGTGCTTACGTTACAAATTTTGTTTTTTCAGTACTCTCTTACGATTGTATTTGGCCTGCTAAATTTGTTTAACTTAGTTAAATAACAATCAAACTTTATTTTCTTTATCATTTTCTTTAAATATCTATCTTCTCAAATAACTTTTTCAATTCACTTACTAATCTTATTTTCTCAGATTTTTATAAAAATATCATTATTTGCTTGCATTCTTTTTATTTGATTTTGATATTTTATTTTATTTTTCAAGAAATCCTGATCCTGAAAATTAATCAGATCTCTTTCTAATCTTGGTGGAATCAAACCCGTCTGGTTATCGAAGTTTGAGATATTTTCACCCCTTCCGACCTTTCTCGAAAGACTCGTCCTGCAAACCTATCTAGGAGTCATCGTGAGATTAAGATATGCACCTTAATTAGAATGAATATTATAAAATATTAAGTTTGAATTTTTTTAAGAATAGATATCTTTATATATACACATAAATTAAAAATGATTAAAATGTATGTTAATAATATCAAATATTTTTTATATTAAAATTTATTTCTTTCGCTAAGATAGATGTTATCCATTAACTATCAATGTTTAAAATATAATAAGTCTTAAAAAAAGAGACTATAACGAGATTATTTATCACATCTCGTTTATGTCTGGGAGTGGGTCCGTGGACGGGACCGCAAGGAGGGGTGTTCCTCAATCATTTGAAAAGTTTAGCTCCATTGAATTTATTAAGGTATCGTTTGGCGGTCGATATCACACAGTATTATAAAATATGACATTATTATTTTAGTATTATTATGTTTGGTTAAAATATATAACCCGTTCTAACTAAGAAAGACGGTGAGACTCTTTAGTCCCATTAATAGAAGATAATTTAATCCCCTCCTAAAAATGGACTAAATTGGCCTAAACTAAAAACATGGAGATCAGATTTGTCCAAACGCGACCATTCGAAGTCTTACAGTTTATTGTGAGTTAGGGCAACTCGTCGCAGGAAATCTGATAATTAAGTCACTTCCTCCACCTTGATTTACATTTTATAATCACAGTAAACTTATAAACTTATTCCACAGATAGAAGGGTGAAAAAGGATGACTTGGTTTCTTTGGAGAAGCAAGTATGCATATTCTTGCATCTACTTACTCATCATGTAAAGATTCGTAAAATAGGTAGTGGATTCAAGTAGGTTTGAAAAGTCCTTTGAGAGAGTTGAAACAATTAGTAGTATAATCGTGGGTGGTGATAAAGATTACACTACATGGCTTATAAGTTACAAAGTTTCGGGTTTTCTGTTCCTTTACTCTCATTCTAGCAAAATCAGAAAATGTGTTGGTTTTAAGGTTTTTGAAGAATGGGCATAAGCGAGCAATTTTAGTAAAACTATTCCGTCAAAGATGAATTTAGGTTTCTTTTCGTATTTATTTTGTGAATACATTATATTTTGGTAAATGGTGAATTGCAAATGTTTATTGTGATGATTTTTTGTGATGCCTTGGTGGATAGGCATTATAAGGTATTTATATAGAGAGCATATATGCTAATGTGATGATCATTTTGTGATGCCTTGGTGGATGGACATTATATGATATTTATGTCATGAACATGAAAGTTTATTTTGTGATCATTTGGGGTATTATGAACTTCAAATTAGAGAATATTATGAAACACTTTTTTGTATGAATATTATCGTAAATGATGAAAATGAATGATGTTGTTTCAAGATATTTTTTTAGAGTATTTTAATTAATATTATTATTGATTGGATGAGTTTAAATTTACTATTATATTTTTTTGGTAGAATGAATGTTTATTTTGTAGTTAAAACTGTTAAATAACATGTCAATGAGTTCTAAATAGACTTATGTGAATCAAATTATGGAAAATAATTTTACAATAATCCAGTACTATGATGTGCCAAACATTGTACAAGTAATGTAATTTTTTAATTAATACAACATCAAACATTAGACACTATTATTTAATCTAGTACAATACAATACGATCTGACAGATTTAATACAATATTATCTAGTACAATCTTGACAGTCGAATGAGGCCTAAGTGTATGTATCATAGTTGTCAAATCCGTTTTGGAGACCATTTTTTTTAAAAAGTAAAACATTCTAGATATTTGGTGTTCTAATAATACATTTAAGGAAAAAACCATTTTGGAAATATAAAATAAAATTATAAAATCTATCCTTAATAGTATAAGTAAGAAAAATTGTATCCCAGAACCAGAATTTTGCTCGTTCCAGTCGGAGTGGAACGAAATTGATAACCATAGTATATATATCTATTGAAGAAAAATATATGTAATGGATAAATTATTATATATTATTAAATATTTTAATGTAGTAATATGAATGAAAGTTATTTATATTAGATTTATTTTTGATGTATAAAGAGAAAAATATATATGTTTTAATTAAATTTGTGATATTAGAGAAAATTTAATCAAATAAAGCATGAATTATTAAAATTTTTTACTTGTTGCCAGTAGAGAATCTGTATACAATTTTACTATTTAAATTTCAACAATTTATCATTAAATTTATTTTTATGGTGTAAGTAAAAAAAAACTATTTTACTTTTTGACGAAATGAGAGAAAAATAGTTGATTTGATTGATGGAGTTAATATTGTGCAAACATAAAATATATAAGACATTGGGTATATTAAACTCTATAAATAATCATCGACAACAAATTAAAACTTGAAAAAAGAAGAAACGGTAGATAATCAATAATTTTATCACTCTCATATAATTCATATAACTTTCCTAATAACTTTATCCAAGATTCCTATACACCGAATAATGTAATCATACTTTTCTAGTAACATTTTCGCTTAACCATGTGTTACCAAACATGATAACCTTGAAATCTTGTCATCTAACTTTACCACTTAAGCTTATCTAGTAATTTAACCTTTTCAACATTCTTACTTAACTCATACCAAACAAACCCTAAGTTGAAGAAAAACTGAATATCTGGCATCCTTCTAAGGTATTCAAAGCCCTTGAAAATTGGTGTATTTTTTGATTTTGGGTATGTTGAATTTATGGCATATAAAATTTCATCAATCACAAACCATATATAAATAAAACACTAAAATGTAAAATATATTCTTAGTAGTTTGACCAAAATGTAAATTATATTCTAAAATTATATTCTATTTTTGTGCACCCGTAGTTTAAGAAACTTCAAAATACACATTTTTGTGGTGAATTTTCATCAAAACTGACGAAAATTTGGTTGACTCGATGTCTCATAGAGACTATTTTGATGATAACAAAACATTTCATGTGTACTAACATTTACAATCAAGTTATAGAAAATTATAAATGTCGATGTACACATGAAGTATGAAGATGAAGTATATCGATACTTCAAGGGACTATTCATAAGGTCTCGGCCTTGGTTGAAAAAAATACTCCTAAGACATTTGGATCATCTTGAAATACTAGATGTAACCTACGTGTTGCACGTTATTTGTAATTTTTTGACAAAATTTTATTTTCAGCAATTAGACTAAATAGTTAAATAAATAATGTTACTTATATGTATAATGTTTTTGTCAACATTTGAATCTGCTTAACAGTTTGGTTTTATTTTGTACTCCCTCATATTTTATGATTTCTACAATACTGAAAATTACCTTTTAGCATTTTGAGGATCAATAGCTTGCTTATTCAGTCTACAATACTGAAAGATAGGTCTGAAGATTACCTATGTTTGACTTAATAATACAGTTGTTTGAAATTAAAAGAAGACGCCTATCTGCATTTAATATGTGGAGACCTTAAAAAGATAATAGCAAGTCTCTGAGGCCATAACTTATATGTGATAAGTATGTATTTTCTTTAAATTTTCTCTTTTTTGGTTGGAGTTCTTTGTCATTAAGGCATAGGAGGTGTTTGAGTTTGGTGCTTGCACCATTCATTAACCTATTGTGAAATAACAAGACCTATCTTTCTCTCGCTATCTCTCTCTCAAAAATTAAACGGATTTCTCTGTCAGTTTCAAACCGTGATTGTGTTGTCTTTTACCTTTAAATGCCCATCTCTCATAGATACAGAGCCTAGAATATTAAATTCACCCCTCGTCAAAATTCAAAACTACGAGATTATCTATCTTTCAACTACAAATTCCCCTTTTCTGGATTGTTTATCAACAATTTTCCATCTCTATTTGTCTCCAAGGTTGTCTCCTCCCCATTTGATAGCTTCTTTTTTAATGAGATGGAAGGAATACTCTCCTGCAGTAGTTTTTCTAATTTTAACTCGTCGAATAATAATGTATGTGTTAATGGTGATGATAACTTGTGAAGATAAAACGTTTACCTTAGGACATATTAAATGTAACCTCTTAGGCTATTGGGATAAATCCACAAACAAACAATTTTCGTGCATCGTTAGTATAAGATTCAATTGAACTATTTCAAGCTATTGTGAGCATGTTGGACAGTTCATCTTTGTAGGTTGATAAATCATGTATTTGCTTTGACTCTATGGCAGGAAAACGACTATGACTTCATAGGAACCAAAAGAAAGTAAAAGTATTAATTAGCCACTGATAAATCAATTAAAAGGAATAATGACATTTGGAAGATTGAAAGAAAGGATAACAACCTCTATAGTTCACATTTGCACAACAGATGCTTCTCTAGCCGTGGCTTTTTGCAACCAGTGGTTTCTCTAGCAATGATATGTTGGCTTCTTGTCAATGACCTTTCGTAAAATTACTTTTATAGGATAAATTTAGATAATACATGCACTGAACCGTTATTGAAGCTAGAAACATGAATTGGATGATTATTTGGATATGAAAAATCAGATTCTCTAATCAAATGAATTAATGTTGCACTTACAACTAACACGTCTTTTGAATTTCAATGACAAGATTAACCGAATCGGTGCAATATCTTTATAGGCATATGTGACAACCAATTAGATTTAATTGTATCAAGGATACTATTGTAATAGTTTAATTATGGATGGATAAAAATGTCCAAAAAAGATTCTCAACTCATACCACTTTTAATATACTAGTCAACAACTAGGTGTTTCGCACGTGTTCAGCAAGTAAAATATACGTAAAATTTAAAATCAATAATAATGTTAAAATGAATACATATTTTTTTAAATGATTGTAAACCTAAATTTAAAGTAAAATGATAGTACTAATAAATACATTAGCTTGTTAATAGTATTGTTGAAATCTTACTATATAGAATTACTATTTGAGTAATATACATAATGGTTATTTTTCAATTTGTAAGATTCTATCATATTAAGAGATCATTCGTATTTTCAAAAATATATATCTCAATTCATTTATATGAATTTCATGTTCTGATAACATAAATAATATCATGTAATATTTAATTTTATAAGTTTCTAAAGAATAAATTAACGCTGACCCGAAAAATAACCTCAAAATTCATCTTTATGGATATTTATGTTTCTATATCCATCATGTTATACAAATATTTAATTTATGTTCTATTTGCATCATGTTACACAAATATTTAATTTAACAAACTATTTATAGACAAACTATTATGGAATATAAATAATATTTTATTTTATGAATTATATTAAATGAGAAAATATGTGAAAACCCTAAATTGTACTATATTTTAAGGAGATTTCAAGGGTAAAATGGAGAATCAAAAGTTTCTCCCTTTTAAGCCTCTTTTAATATATTAAGATTATAGATATTAAAGTGTTGTGGTAAAAGATTGGAGAAAATAAAGTAAAATGATGAAAAAATATGGAACCGTTTTAATAGGGTTCAGAAAACCCTTTAAAACTGTTTTTACAGGATTTCAAAATGCTATCGTCCGATGGAGCGGACGTCCGCTCTACACCAGCTGTCATCCGATGGAGAGTCTATTTTCCCAACGGATATATTTTTTAATCTCTAATGGACCAGCAGTCGACCGGCCAAGCCAGCGGTTGTTCATTCCTTGCTATAAGACTCCAACGACTATATTTTTTACAGCTATAAATAGAGGGATCTTTAAGGCTTTGAAGACATAACAATTGAGCATAAAATTCCTATATTTTGTGAGAAGAAATCATTACGATATTGTGAGAGAAAATTTGTACATTTACACTTTTAGAGAGTTTTGGTTGTACTCTCTTAGTTTATAAAATAGAAATGAGAGGTGTGATTGTGTCCCGTAGAAGCAATCGTTGAGAGGCATAATTGGTGCCCGTGAAATCAATTGGTTGTAAAGGTTTAATCTTCACCCGTGAAGAAGATCGTAATTCGAGTAAAAACTTCAAGGAGGAGTCTTGGAGCGTGGATGTAGGCATGATGTGCTGAACCACGTAAATTTCATTGTGTTCGATTCTTCTTCCTTTATCCTCTTTACATTATTACATGATTATTTAATCTCTTTATATATATTTATATTGATTCATTATAATTATTCTTGGAGATTGTTCATTCTTAAAACTCAACTCGCAAACACACGCTTGCTCTAAGAGTGCCATACCGATCCAACAAATTTAACTTCATTTTTTACCATTCTTCTTCCTGCTCAAAAGAGAGAAGACTTCTATCATTTCCTTCCATTTTTCATATCTTCCTTTATATTTAGAGACTATTTTTTCTATATAAATAATTGTCATCATTCTCCCATTTTTTATTTTCACACCATTCTCATCTTCACCGTTTTTAGACCACAATGAGGACGACAATCTCAAAATCACAAAATGGAGACAAAATAAACACAAAAAAACAGGGAATTCGATTTACCCAAAGAGAATCATCAAGAAACTATGAAAAAGTTCGGTCTTTTGATCCTCAAATATCGAACATTAAGTTTCCCCTTTCCCCCCATTTCTCTCCTTCTTTTCTGTCTCATGAGAACTCTCTCTCTACTGTTAATGAGACAAAAATAATAACATAAATGTTAAAAATAAATAAAAGTTAACAGAAAATATAAAAGTTAAATTTAACTATCTACTAGCACTAACTTGCGTTAACGAAAGTTAGCCACGTACTAGTCACATACGTTTTAGTATCATATTTAATAGAAAATTCTCACGGGCGGGGGTATATTTGAAGTTTCTCAAACTACATAAGCATAAAAATATGAAAAAAAAGTTTAAGAGTATAATTTACATTTTGGTCAAACTATAGGGGTATGTTTTATAGTTTAGCATAAATATAATTTAGTTTAAAGGTAAAACTGAAAATTGTCAATTATGCTTATAATATTATCTTCCACATTCCATCATAATAAACAAATTTATTTTCAACTTTGTAACATTTACAAGTGTTAAAAACAAAGTAATTATAACTTTCGGCACATATACTTTTCGACAGTCATATTCTAAAATATATTTACTCACAATCTTATATCAAATCACTCAAAGATATAAATTTAGGGTTTTTGTGAGTCTATGCACTTGGGTAATAAAAATTTCTTTAAATAAGAAATCTACATCCATGAGCCACGATTCCCCCCTACTTGACATTTCTAGTAATTATTTATATTTTTTAGCAGTCGAACCCGTCAAAAATGATAACTTGAAGGATTTAAGTATTATTTTTTGAGTAATTAATTAAGTTTTTCAATAACAAAACTTGTTAAAAATGATAACTTGAAATGTGCAACTAATTTTATATGGCCACTTGAACCTTCCAAGTATCTACTTACATTTTTCACTTGTCAAACTCAAGTAAAAACTGATAAGATAAAGAGTGTTCAAGTAGTTATTTTTATCTACTTGAACCTTTCAAGTAATTGTTTACTTGAAATAATGACTTGAAAGTTCAAGTAACTTTTTCCTACTTTTTACTTAATGAACCTTTTAAGTAATTGTTTGCTTGAAATAATGACTTGAAAGTTCAAGCAACTGTTCATTTCTCATAAATGAACCTCAGTCATATATGAATCCCTTAAGTAAATTTTCATTAGCGAATCGTTGAAAAGTATATGAATGTTTTAAAATATTATCAGAAATATATTAAAAAACTTCATTAAGAAAAAATTGTAATAGTCAATAAATTTAAGAGAAATTGCTTGAGGAAGACTCCTAAGGACCAAAAAATCGATATTAGAATCCTTCAACTTTTTAATGAAATGTGTGACATTTTGCTCAGGAGAAGACAAAAACACCCCTTGTTAGATCTTGGTATAGCAAAAAATTGCTGTTAGACCCTGGTTTAGCTCTATGCCGTTCAAATTTTTACCGTCTAGACTAGGATCTGGCGAAAGCAATTCACTAGACCCCAGTATAGCAGTCAATAATTTTAACTGAAAAATCTAAACTAAAGGGGTAATTTAATTATTTTTTTGTTCAAAGGCAAAAAATTTATATTGAACCAAAAGTATTACACTAGTACAAGGGGCATACCCCATGGACTACAAAACAAAAAGGACTGAAAAATTTTAAGAACAAAAACTAGCTATGAAATCACCAAAATTTAAACCTCTAATCTTTTCAATAAAGATAAGATTTTCCTTAACCATAAAGCATATCTTCCTAGACAACAAACGAGAATCTATAAATTCCCCTGTAAACATTTCCTATTCCTTTCGAGCCAAAGACAGTAGACAAAGCAAGAAAAAATAACTCTAGGACATAAATTTTCAATAGACTTGCTATTACCTAAGGACCCAAGCCAGAGAATAAGAGAATACCAATTAAAATTTGCAATATCTCTCCCACATTTCCTTATAGTAGGACCAAGAATATGAGCTACATAATCACAATCTAGAAAGAGTTAAGAAACTGATTCTGATCCATGCAAGCAAAAAATACAATCTTCAGATATATCACGATCTCATTGTGAAACTCTATCTTTGGTATTTAGCTTATTAGGAAGAGCTTATAAAAGGATAAAGGAACACTTAGGAATATGCCCAAAGAACCAAATAGTTTTGTACCAAGCAACTTCTGAAGTAACACCAACAAGTTCACTATAAGTATGATCTATAGATAAGTCACCACTGCCCCAAAGCCATTTATCTACATCATGCATAATAGGAACATTAATATGTCTAGAAGAAAATACATTCTCCAAGCTTGAATTTGACCAAACCCGCTGCCCATCCTCAACAAATGTAGAAATGGGAGTCGATAGAGGTAAACCTGTCTGAACAACTATATCCCAGCCAAACTGTTGAAACAGGGAGTCATTCGGCACCCAAGGATCTGTAAATAAACAAATAGAGTTTCCATCACCCACTTCAACACTGCACAGATGAGAAATCTTACCCCTCAATTGAATAAGTTTTCTCCAAGACCAAGAAGAGTCAGAGTACATCTTGACTGTGAATATAGAGTGATTTCTGAGAAGATTTGATAAACACCAAGCTACCCATAAAGAACTTTTTTCTCTTCTAGCAAGCTTCCAAAAGTGTTTAGACACTGCAACCTGATTCCATGTAACGTTGTCCCTCAAATTCAAACCACCTGCCATAAATGGAGCACACACAAACTTCCAAGCAACCTTATAACCCTTACATAAATCAGTTTTACCAGTCTAGAGAAAGTTTCTTAAAACATCATCTACAGGCTTCATAATATTTTTAGAAAGTATAAGCAAGCTACACTAATAGTTCTGGATAGCAATCAAAAGGGCCCTGATTAGTTGGAGCATGCTTGCATATGTTAAGTGCTCATTCTCCTATGCTTTTGCTCTAGAGATAATCTTATCAACTAGAACCTCACAATGAACTTTATTTAACTTAGTAGATATCAGAGGTATACCTAGATATCTAACATGTAAAGTCCCATTGAAAAAACCAGAAATAGAAAGAATATTATCATGTTCCTCCTCAGAAACTGCAGAAAAGAATACATTACTCTTACCCACATTAGGCTTCAACCTGGAAAGAGCACCAAACAATTTTAATCCCTCCATAACAACTTGTACAGATTGAGAAGGACCTTTGAAGAAAATTAGCAGATCATTAGCAAAGCAAAGATTTACCACTATAAACTGAAATTCAGGTTCCAAAGAACATTGTTGCATGAATCCTGTAAAAAAACCTCCATAACAAGCACAAAAGGATAAGGAGAGATCGGGTCCCCTTGTCTTAGGCCTCTACATCCTTTAAAGAACCCCTGCAAACTGCCATTCACATTAATAGAGTAAGTAGGAGTGGTAACACACTCCATAATCCAATCAATAAATTTCTGGGGTAGCCTCACCGTTGTAAAAACCCGCCATAGAAAGTGCTAATCCACACTGCAACATGTCTTTTGAAGATCTACCTTTAGAGCACATCTAGGAGAGCAAACATTATTCACGTGGTATCCCCTGAGGAGTTCCTGAGATAACAAAATATTGTCTGAAATAGATCTCCCTGGAATAAAAGCTGTTTGGTTTAGGCTAATCAAGTAAGGTAAAACTGCCCTCAATCTATTTGCTAGTAAAGTGGTAATACACTTATATACCAAGTCGCAATAAGAAATTGGCCTAAATTCAGTCACCCTACTCGGATTGGGGACCTTAGGTACAAGTGTAATGGCAGTGTTATTAATCAACCTCAAAAGTTCACCGTTTTGGAAGAATTCCAGAATAGTTGTTGTCATATCATTACCTATAATATGCCAACTCTTTTTAAAGAAAGTAACATTAAAGCCATCCGGGCCAAGAGCTTTCATGTCCTTGAAATTAAAGAAGACATTTATAATCTCTTGAGCAGTGAAAGGTAGAATCATCTTATCGTAATTTTCATTACTAACCTTAAGAGGCAAGAAATAATTGAGAACACTCAAATCAATGTCCAGAACAACAAGTTGTTTGCCAAGTAAGTCTTCATAAAATCTAACAATCACATTCTGAACTTCATCAGCATCAGTAACCACTTCACCTGCTCATCAATTTAACATTTTCACATGTAAAAAAAAGTTGAATTTCATTAAAAATATATGGAGGGGTCTTAAAATCATTATTTATTCACAAAGAGTTGTTAATAAATTTTCTCTAAATTTGAAGATGTAAAAAAAATAGAGAAAGAAAGGTTACAAAGTGGAATGAAAGCAAGGTCAATTGAGTAATATCTTATTGAGTTAGTGAAAAGTCAGTGGCCCTTGAGTATAGATTTCCGGGTTTTAAGAATGAGGTGTGGTTTCTTGAAAACTTTATCTAAAAGGTACACTTTTCTGAACACTGTTCCATACGCTCCTTGCCCCAACTTCTCCTTGAATTGCTTTGTAATCTTCTTAATATCAGAATACGAATATCTTGCAGGCTTTACAGCTTTATAATCCTCCAAAAATTTCTTAATTTTGACTTGACTCAATTTCGCTTCTCTCTTTGAACGAAGAAGGGCCAGGTTGATGGCAATGACGACTAGCAGAAAAAGACACAAGCCAAGAACTAAACCTGTATATGAACATTTTTCTATTGTTAAGTTTCTTGCGACTAATCACTAATGTGTAGCAGAGCGGGACATAAAACAGCTTTTGAGCAAATTGAACATATGGTCTTACCTTCAATCTGTGTCTTTGATAAGCCTGCAAGAAATATTTACATTTCAGTTCAACATGCTTAAAGAAATTGCTCACAAAGCATGATACTTCTAAATATCAGTTTCTTCGGGATTGGCATGACAGGAACTTGAAACACAAGCTGTACCCCGACACAACATAAAAGACCACCATCTTTACTTGCCTAGGCAATGTGAATACTGCATACCTACGAATTCTTGAACTGTTGTACTACTAAATAATTATGCTTAGCCATATGAATTATACAGCCACTCACAAATATGGGATGCCGCAATTTATGTAACTTATAAGCAAGTTCAATAGGACTGAACTCTGTAGAGTTTTATATGTAATTGGATATTTTCTGCGTGTAACTGAAATAGTAAGAAGGTATAACATTCTTATGTTCAAGTAGTAATTACCAGCTTCATGTTGTTTGGGCATGTATAAACATTCGATTTCAGCTTCTGTGCTATTTCTCGTCGCCCTACATGCCTTGCCTTCTTCTTCACACTTGGTACACATCGGTCTACTCCAGTTCAAGTAAAGATAATTGTTTTCTGGATAGTTCATTATATCCCAAGGAGCAGCTATATCAAATATCCTCTGGCAAGAAAAGAGGTCCATAGAAGGATACCAAAGATGATCATCTGTCACAGCATAAACTTGGTAGTCAGGGATATTGCTAAGGCAGCTAACTGATCTGCCTCTATGGCTCGATGTACAATTGAATAACGAAAAATTGCGTGGCTGTGATGAGTAATACTCATCTACATAGAAGGAATTGTGTGGGTATGAGTTATACTCATCAAAATAGAAGGAAGATGCAGATATAGTTAGGTTGAGTATCTGTTTTATAAGGCAACCATCTGGATCAGACAAACCAATCTTCTGGTGCTTGTAATCGATATGCTTCACAAACAACTTCACTGAATGTGGTAGCACAAGTACAGTGTGCTTGTTCTCAGAGCACGATAACTCAAACCCAGGAAAGCCACAGTGGTCTGGTTGGCTACCTTTCAGCCAAAATGGGAACTTGATTACTGGTCCATGCCCATGGTGCTTACACTTTGTTGGGTAGCATTCAACCTGGCCTCCTTCAGCGTCTGCAACACTTGCCATAAAGAGAGAGCAACAGAGGAAGACGAGCTTCTGTGAGGAGACACCCATCTCTTTGAACTGATCAGATCTCTTGTGTTAGCTTAGATATTAATGAAAGCCTTATTTTCTCCCTTTGTTCCAATATGTACTGCACCACTCTTCATATAACATGGAGTTCATACTTCTCATATCTTTCTTTCCTTGGAACTTCCATTTTATTTCCTGTATACTTTTGATAAAAGTACTCTTGACCCGATATTTGATCTAATTTAGTAAATTAATTCTGATTTTAAAGGCAATAGTTACTAAATTATGATATTTTTCTTAGGGTGAGATATTGGGCCCTATCACCAATAGTTATGATGGATCTGGAAAAAATCTTAAAAATTGTATTTCCATTGTTTAGAGTCCTTGGAAAATAGACAGTAAAATAGAAACTTTATTGTTCATCAATTTACTTCTCACTCCCTACTTCTCCTTCCTCATTCCTTCATCTAAACATAACCTCAATCGTAGGCATATAGTTTGTCAATTATTTCATTATTGCAGGAGGTCCCAGTAAAATAATTGAAGTGGTGGTTCTGGGAAGGACTCGTGGAAGACTTATGCTGTTGACTCCTAGTCCTACTTTGAAAATTCAGAATCTGTGACCCAGAGAAGAGGTAATTAAAGCTAAAAAAACTCACTAGTCTTTGTGCTGCTATGTCAAGGTGTATGAAGGGTTAGAAAAAGCCATTAAAGATGAGCCAATACATAGAGTTGGACAGCTTTTGCTTGACCTGAGGGTCTTATGTGGTCCACACCACACAATACGATACAGCATATGAAAACTGCAATTATTTTGAAGTAGCATTGGAATTTCATTTCAAGGAGTCTCTATAATCGCTTCAGTAGCAGTAGTAAATTAGTATTTGAAAGTTGGAAATAAATTTTAAGGAGATTACTAGCCAAACATGTTTGATCAGAACTTTTGACTGGCTAGCAAATTAAGTTATTAGAGGCAAATATTTAACCGGGCACTCGAGGCTCGATCAATGTCGATATAGTATAATAAGCCATCTTTTGGTTTATACCGCCTAATTTTTTTCTCTTCCTTTGACTTCTAAACTTCAATGCATTTTATTAATGAAATTGAAGAAACCATCGGTAATCAAACAGAACAAGATGACAACATTAGCTGACAGATAAAATGTTACATGCCACAGAATCACATAGTCTCATGAAACAGAAAGATAACACTTGTATTGAAACATTAAACACAATTCATTACAGTATTCAACTTCTTCAATTGCATCAACTCACTACGTTTGTTTGACATTTGATTTACCCTGGTGAATTGTTATTGAACATGATCCTCAACCCGACATCTCCTGAGGACTTGAGAAAGGTTTCGGAGGGATTTGCAAGATTTCAAAGGCACCTTGCAGCATCTCCAATACTTTTTTCATCGAAGGACGATTAATTGGCTTCAACTGAATGCACCAAAATGCAACTATCACCATCTTTCTAACAATCACCTTCTCCTCTTCAGTTGCATCTCCCAATTCTACATCCTTCCCTTCATTGAATCTGTCATATATCCAAGACGGGAAGTATATTTGACTTGCCTGCTCCACTTGTGTAGTTAGATTCTTCCTTTTTCCCACCATCTCCATCAACAACATCCCAAAGCTATATACATCAGCCTTATATGAGATGCCACCAATGTTTTTGTAGAATAGCTCGGGAGCAATATATCCCGGAGTCCCTCAAGCTGCAGTTAGAGATACAATACTGTCATCAACAGAATACAACTTTGCAAGACCAAAATCTGAGACTTTTGGGTTAAAGTTTTTGTCAAGCAGTATGTTGTGCGGCTTGATATCGAAGTGTAAGATCTGCATATCACAACCTCGATGTAAGTATTCAATTCCCCGAGCCACTCCTAGCGCAATGTCGTAAGTTCTCTCCCAACTCAGAGGAATATGGTTTTCTCTGTCAGAAAAAATGAACTTATCCAAAGATCCATTGGGCATGAACTCATAGACAAGGGCTTGTTTTGAGCCCTCCGCACAAAACCCAATTAAGCTCACCACATTAACATGATGAATTCTTCCGATCGTAGCAACTTCATTGATAAAATCTTGGCCATTAGCTTTCGATTTTGCCAGAACCTTGATGGCAACAAGACGGCCACTTCGAAGCTTTCCTTTGTACACGGAGCCAAAGGCTCCTTGGCCTAGTTTTTTATTGAAACCTTTGGTCATTCCCTTTATTTGTGAATAGGTATACCTAATAGGCATGAAATTATTCTGACTTTCAAGGAACTCTTCGATTGCATCATCAAACGACAAGTGCCTCCTCCTGTACTTGTATATCACGATTGCAATCAAGCAAGTTATGCCCAAAACGCTTCTCCCTAAAAAGAATCCTTCTGCACTCGAAAAATTAAAATACAGAAAATCACAATATTGCAGCGTTTGATTATGTTTTTTCAAACAATCAAGCCTTAAAAGTTTCGAAAGAATGCCAAGTTCACTCTCACCTGAGGACATCTTTATAGTTCCTGTGAGCAGAATGTCAAGGTAAGAGGATTTAAACCCAAATCAATGAAAAGTGGTGCATATCGGAAAGGAAGAAGAAGCAAAAGCTTACTTGCGTGAGTATACCAAAAGAATATCAACCTGGAGCATTCAAAATAAAAAAACAGTCATTAGATTACTGAGACAAAGGATGTTTAACTTTAACACTAGGCAATCCTGAAGTTCTTACCATTCGAGCAATCGAACTAGACGCGGTAACTCGTGTGTGTAGAAGTACTCAATATCTGAGAAATAGAAGTCAAAACCTGATAACAAGGATTGATAAATGTCGAATACAGAGATGCCACTAATATTTGTCAAATTAGATGGCACTCTAGCTTCAATCTTGCAATGCAGGGGAATATCCGAATTTTGCAAAGCATGAACGGCATAGAAGTATTTGAGTTGAGACGAAGAGTTGGTGATGCAAGGAGAGACATCAACATAGACTGATGAGTTCAAGGGCATCGGACAACTTATAAAGTGCAGCGATTTATTCCAATCCCGATAGAAATAACTGTAGGGGTAGAAAAATCCATATGGTACGGGGTTGAGATGTTGAAAGTAGCACTTGTTCCTGTCTAGATTTGCATCCACCAAACGAATTGTTTGATTATCATAAGAAATATTCAGGACATGGTATTTGAAAGAGGCCAGATATAAAAAGGTGATGTTGTTCTCGCACACCAATTCAACTCTGAATCCTCTGACCGTATCCCCCCCACACTCGGGAGGATCTCTGTTGAAGACAAAAGGGACTCTGATGTTTCTGATGTCTCCGCAGGATGAAGAGCATTTAGCAATACAAGCGTCAAATGACACAGAAAAAACGAAGGCAGTGAGTAGGAAGGAGTGAAATTTTTCTCTCAACATAGTTAAGGAAGAAGATGTTACTATATTTCTCATGCTTGCTTAACAACTACTCTCTACTTGCTACAAAATATGCATGCATTTCTGACTTTATTGACTTCATCTTCTTATACTCACTGTACCTAACCTATGGTCGTATTTTAGATAATCTATAAAATTAAAATTTAGTAATGAGTTTGTTAATTAATTTCATATATTGCAGCAGCCTTTGCAGGAGCTTCCCCGGTACAATAATTGAAGGGGTTGTTTCTTGGAAGGACTTGTGGAAGACTTATGGCCTATGGGGTTGACTTGACGATTACTTTGAAAATTCAGAATCACAGACCCACACAGGAAATACAATTACATGACAAGTTCTCAGGATTCATAGGGGACAAAATGCATACCATTTGGAAAAGCTAGCAAGTCAGATTACTAAACCAATCTCATAACCACTGATATGGACAACACAAAAGCTGAAAATGAGACAGTTACTATTGTTAATTAGTACTACTATGCATGTTCTGCTCTGACTAAATGCCAGAATATACAAGTTACATTAAATTATGATTTTTTTCTTAGGGTGAGATATTGGGCCCTATCACCAATAGTTATGATGGATCTGGACAAAATTTTAAAAGTTGCTTTTACATTGTTTAAAATCTTAATATTGAAAAGAAGGATTGCTTTCTTTTCTTATTAGTTTTTGTTATTTAAAAAATTATTCTAATAGCGCTCGCCAATTTAGAATTGTGCTTGTAATTCAGGATTGTTATGTTTAATATAAATTAAATTTTATTATAAATTCATGTAAATAACAAGAAGTTATTTAAATGCATTTTTATTTGAATTATGTAAAAAAAAATTGACGTGTAATTTTAACGTTAGTTTTAATTATGTTTAATTAATATTTAAATAAATTAATAATGCTCGATTAAACTTGAAAGGAAGAAGTGACATTTGCTTTATTTCATATGAGGTTAAGAAAGTAAATATTTGTGAAATTAGAATTGTAATAACATTGTAAATTAAAATTATTTTCATTTTTTACTGTAATTCAATCATTGAAGTGCACATTTTTTAAATTAAGGAAAAAAAGGTATTTGTTGTTTCCAAATTTGAGTTATTAGTTTATTAAATTTAAAAAAAAATAATATGCCTATTCATAATTTTCTGTCAAGAACATTAGAAAATGAGGATTCTCTGTAGAATTTTTCTGCTCTGAGCATAAAGTTGGGATTTCTAATGGCTGTGTCCATGGGAAAAGTTGGCCTTGTTGTGGGATTATGTTAGATTTTTTTGGTTTATGGATGAACTCATTCTCAAACAGAGTTTGCTTATTCTTCAAACATTAAAAGATCGGGTTTGATTTGTTACTATTTGAAAATGAGTTTTCAGAAAATTAAAAATAAGTATGACAATGTTGCTGTTTAAAAAAAAATATCTTACTATCCAAATGTCTCATTCATTCACTGTCCCCATGGCTTTAAGTTTTCACTAATCATTAATATTGTTTTATCTCATCTCACCTTCCATCTTTAATGTGCGAGTTATGCTTTAGGCAGTATTCCAATCTTGAAAATTAGGAAGGAATGAAGAGAATCCAAAAGTAATAATAGAATAGGAAAAATTATAAGACACTAGAGACGACCTTACTTTACTATGTTGTCCGTGTCCTCTCTTTTTTTTGTATTTAAATTTCTCAAGAAGCAAATGTAAATCAAACAAAGTAATTAGCATCTATTTCTCTCCCTGTTCTCATTCTAACTCGAAGATTAAGGGTAACTCGAGATATGGATGTCTAGCATTTGTTGTTACATTCAATTTTTTTTTCAGTAAATGAAAACGGAGAAGATACTTCTACAAGTATAAGGGACATACCGGAAAAACTAAAGAAACCCCTATAAACCATGAGGCCACTCTAAATGTACAAGTAAGCAAAAAGTCAACCAAACCAAACCAAAATAATCAATCCAAAGTCCATAGTAAATAGTGTATTGCATTATAAGATTAAACGAAAATTATATAATACAATAAATATGTAAATACAATAGTTTTGACAGGTAAATAATAAAATTATGGAAAATAATGTAAATACTTCGTACGAAACGTAAAAAAATATTTACTAATGTTAAAACAATACGAACAGAGTAATGAAATAATAAGAAATCAAACCGAATCTTGTTTGCACAATTTCCTTAAAATAGTTACTCTCCCTCACTTGTGGTACTAAGGTTGATAACGATGTCTGTTTCTTAAGATAAAACGGTTTGACACAGCTGAAGAGCATCCAACTTCACCACCTTGAATAAAGTGACTTATTAGAATTCTACCACCAGAGTAACGAAGTAAAATCAAGACTTGGACCAGAAAGTGAAACTGTCGATGAAATCAGAAACAAACCAAACCAGATTGAACCAATAAAACTTGAAGAAAAATAAGTAAAGAACGTGGAGAACAAATATTGAGAGAAAAAGAGAGCTTGGAAGCTTATTTGGTGTGAAAAATGAGGAGGGGAATACCACCTTTTATACTACTATGGGGGAGATGTGTAATAAAGGGTATTTAACCCATTAAAAGGTCATTTAATCAAAAAATTAAGTCCAAAGCGATTTTGCTTTAATTTGCAAAAATAAAATATGTTTTGGGCCTTAATTTTCAAGAATATTCCATATTTTATGACATTTGGGCTTCCTATAAGAAAGAAATATAAATATGAAGCAAAAGATAACTCATTGGCCCATTTAGAGGTGATCCATATAGAGAGAGCCTCTAGCCTTACCTTTTTTCCCTTGATACTAGTATCTCAATATATACCACTCCAACCTTTTTTCCTTTCCAATGTGAGATTTCTACAATTCTCACATATTTTTCCATTCTCACTTAGCTCACTTTGGAAGATAATTTCTCATTCATCCCAAAACTAATTTTGACAAATTAATAGTCAATTCGATGTACTCGTGGATGAGAACTCAAATATTCGAAAAACTTACACTTTGACGTAGTGAGTCCCACCTAAAAATTTGTCCAAAATTGGTCTATGAAAATGGTGTACAAAATACCCAATTTTTCAACAATTCCCCACATGGTGATAGAATTCTACATTCCGAAACCTGCATAAGATAGCTACGTTTTACCCTTTGAACCATCCATTGTGTGAATATGTTTACTTTACTAGCTGACTAGTAGACATGATGTCTTTGAACTATTTAACCTTTTATGTAAAGGATGACATACTATACACATGAGTCATCTTTGACACAGTTTAGTTCTCATGATTATGTTCATTTTGTCCATGAACATCCTCCTAGTTCTGCAAGAGTTTCAAAAGAATTGTGCTCTTACAATTCCTATAGAAGAGGCCTCATTTCAATCTCACATATGTGACTCTTAATTTAAGAGTGAACCCGCATTATCCCACTTCGTTCACTAATTACCATTATTTATTTTCTTCCTTTATTGCTAATCAAATAGTAAATGAATGATCATAGATAGTAACTAGTTCAAACAAATGTCACTAAAATAGCAACAAGATCTAAAAAAATGAAAATGCTTGTGAGAACATTAAAAAAATTCAAAACTTAAATATTTGCATAATGTTTATATAGATGTTTAACTCTCTACTTTATGTATAAGAAATTATCATAGGATAGTTTTACAATAAATGTACACTTTCAACCCATTAAAAGGTTGTTTCACATTGAATTTATCTGCACCCACAAAAGCTTTATCCTCATCCTCATTGATTGAGTTGATGACAAATATATCTCATTATTAAATTTGTAAGAAAATCATCAATGCGTAATAATAAAACTAAAGATTAAGAGTAAAAGATGAAGAAGGTGGAACAAACATTTATATATGAGAAATGAAACAAAAAGTATACACTACATGAGTATAGATGAGAGATGATGGAGAATAATGAACAAAATATATTGTTAACTAAATATGTCAGAAATTTAAACTACCTTAAAAAAAAGGAGAGAAGATGAATAGAAATGTAAACTCTCTTTCTCTTTATCTTAAAAAATCTCTCATATTTTTCACACACTCTCTCTCTTAAAGATATCCCCTCATTCTCTCTCAAGACCTCTCTTTCTCTCTCCAAAAAAGTGACCTCCTTCAAGTTAATGTCTCTCCTCTATTTATAGGTAAATTTAGAGCTTCACGTTTTACTTTTAGTCATTTTGCTCTTTTTTTAGTCATTGGGCCATTTTTCTCATTTTTAGTCTATGAGTTATTGTTCAAATCATATACATAGTCTTAGACTAGTATATGAGCCAAAAAAATAAATTATGCATTTTCAACGTATTGGGCCGGATAAAATACGATATCTACATGAGTAAATTTCATCATTAATATAAGAAGGTTGTAAACTTAACCCTAACTACAGTGTGTTAAATCAGAGCAAAAAAATGTTTCTTTCTCCTCCCCCACAGTTGCCACCGATTTCACAGTAGGGGAAGAGAAAAATTATATTTTCTCTTCCAATCGTTGTTTTGAGATCGTACACTCAAATTCTACACAAATCTTTGAAAGATTTACTTCTGACTCTAACGAGTGGTTGTTGGTGTGAAGATCAATCACTAGCGCGAAGAATGAAGAACACGAGATATAAATTGGATCCCACCTAATAAAAAATTCTCCATTAATTAAAAATATATAAATTATTTATATCTTTTTTCGATACGTTTATATGATTATGCATGTTCATTGATTGATTTTTTGTTTAATTGGATTAAACGTTTGTATGAATTATTTTTTAAAATTCTGCCCATGAACTTGTCACAGTTCATTCATTTTTTTAATCTAAAACTCAATCCAACATGAGCAACTACTTGAACACTTCTAGTATTTATTTTTATTCTGTCAATAAGCAATCTATAAACCAGATGATTACTTGAAGCGTTCATGTAGTTGTTTATGATAATTGTACCCTTCAAATATTTATTTTTATTCTATCAATAAGAAATCCAGAAACCGGGTGATTACTTAAAGGGTTTAAATAGTTATTTATGATTACTTGAACCCTTCAAATAGTTACTTTTATTCTCTCAATAAGCAACCCCAAAGACCAAGTGACTACATGAAGAGTTCAAGTAGTTATTTATGACTAATTGAGCCATCCAATTGAAAACTTTTAAGTATAATGTGGCATAATGGATTTGGCTATAAAGAGCCCTACATATGTTAGAAGATAGAGGTGTTCATGGGCGGTTCGATATGATTTTTTACAAAAAAAAATTGGACTGAACTAAAACTCACGGTCCTCCTATATGGAGGACCAGACGACCACTCTTACTTGTAAAAACCAAACCTTCTAGATCGAAAATCATTTGGTCATTTTGGGCGGGTTATTCGGTCTAAAAGCATAGAGATAAAGAACCATTGCTCAACCCATCTCATTTATGATTCTAGGTTAGAAACTAATAGAGTAGTCGGTTCACACAAGATAGGAAATGCAACTAAGTATATGCATGTTCTACCAAAAGAAAGTATCAGAATCATGAATATAATCATCAATAACTTTTTGAATGAATGTGACAACTAACCAAAAGAGTATGATCGGTACTGATAAAATCAACCTCGCCAAAGAATATAAACTAGTATCGAAGGGAAGAATTCAACTTGCATAAGTATTATCCATAATATAAAGCATGAACAAACAAAGAATCAACATCACCAAAGAATAAAAAACAACATCAAAGTATAAACAGAAAATGGCCAATGAATACCTCGCCGTATATGGCTAACATTTAGTCAAAATAGATCAGAAATGCTATGACATATAAGCTTATCAACTGAAAAAGGAAACAACTTAACTAAATCTGCAATAAAGATAAACTCAGTGGAAAATTCTTCAAGCCGATGACCACAAGCCACGACAAAAAAGTGATAACCACAAGCCACGACCAAAAAGCCAAAGGTGCCAGAGGAGGAAGTTGAAGGGTGTTAAACTTGAAGAAGAAGAGAGGCGCCTCGATCAAGTTAGGAGAGGTATAAGGAGAGAGTCAGAGAGGCGCCTCATCGAGTTAGTTGAGGAAGAAGGTACGCTTAGGGTTTGGAAAATAAAATAGTTAGATATTTGGATTTATGGGCGGTTTGGTCGGTTTGATCCAAAATGTCCTGAAATTCTGGACCAAAATTTGAGAGTGGACTACTCCTTTGTAATTAAAAAATCGACCAAACCGATCAAGTTTGATTTGGTCCGGATCGGTCTATACGGTCTGGTTGGGTTCTACACACTCTTTCGTGAAAGCATCAAATACTAATATTTGACTACTCAAAGTCTTTAAAATACTTGAAGACAAATATTGAAATGAAAATTCATTTTTGGCATAAGAAATGAAAATTCATAATTGAAAATTTCATAAATCAAAATGTGAGTATATGTGTGGATGAAGAGATATTTTCATTAACAAGAAAAAAGCTTCAAATGTGAGCATGAAAGATGCTTCGATCATCAAATAGAAGAAAAAAATAAAAGAGAAACATAGGATGAAGGAGAAGCTCGTTTGATGTAAAGTGTGGTGGAGGAGATGAAATTGTGATGAGTAGTGCATAAAATGTATTATAAATTGTAGTTGAAAGACAACTTTGATTAGACTAAACCAAAATGCCATTATTGAAATTGAATGACAATTTAGTAAATATATGGAATATAGTTTTATAATTTTGAGAAAGTGGTATCATAAAATTTTAAATGATATATTTTTTCAAATAACCCAAAGATAATCGCAACGCTATGGTATGTATGACAAAAATATCAATGGATAAAAATATCATGTGTATCTGACTTAATAAATGAGTTTAAAATAGGGAGAACATTAAGATCATGTGACTTTAAGGAAAAAAAATAAAAAATAACCAATGATGAAAGAAAAAAAAATAACCACCCTCAAATCTCAAAAACAAAAAATGTGATGCCAAAAAATGGATCCCCTTGCCCGCTCAGCGAAATTAAGTGTAGTGTTTAGAAAGTTTATATTATATAACTTTTGACGACTGAAGTAGTTTTCAGCGGGTGGTATCGAATTTTTTTACCACGTGATTTTTTTATTTTGAGGCCCGTGTAGTGACTATTTTTTATATTTTATACTTGTGGCTATTTTGATTTTTTTACATGACCTATTTGTGATCATTACTTTTTAAAATACTATGAATATGTATGAGCTTTTATTAAATGGGTAATTCTTTACCCGTTATAAATGGGTAGGGTATGTACAATACCCAATACTCAATGGATACTCATTTATTCTAAAAAAATTATACTTTCACTCTTCAAGGAATCCTGATAAAAAGAATTTTCTCAATCTTCTACAATTGTACTAAAGAACAATACATAATGAAAACTGTGGTGCAATTCTCGTTTTCGCTCATGATTAGCAATTGAGTTCATCAACTGTTATAATTTTGTAATCGAACTAAATTAAATTATGAATTGAATAGTTGAATTAAAATTCAAATTCTGCATTTTGATATTAAACCTCACGACATTCTCCTATATCACAATTTGATCCCAAAGATTTCTGATTTTGGACTAGCCAGATTGTACCCAAAAGACGGCAGTATCGTGTCTCTAACAACGGCAAGGGGAACTATAACAACGGCAAGGGGAACTATGGGTTATATCGATCCAGAATTGTTCTACAAGAATATAGGAGGCCTATCGTACAAAGCCGACGTCTATAGTTTGGAATGTTGTTGATGGAATTAGCAACCAGATGGAAGAAATTTAATAAACAGGCAGAGGATTCAAGCCAATACTACTTCCCTTGTTGGGTTTATGATCAATTCCAGAAAAGAAAAGAGAGAACTCGCAGATGAATCGGAAGAGAAAGGGAAAAGAGTAAAGAAAATGATTATGGTTGCATTGTGGTGTATAAATATGGATCCCACCAAACGTCCTTCAAAGTTCAATGGACAAAGTTTTGGAAATGCTTGAAGGAGATGTTGAGAGCCTACAGATGACCATCAAGACGATAAAGATCCAACTAGCTCATCAATTTGTACTGTGAGAGATGAATCTTCAGAATCAAGTCAGTATAAGTTTTAATGCTACTGTAGTAAAATGTATGAATTATTCAGTTTGAAAAGGAAAAAAGAAAAGACAACATTGCAGCCACAAATAATGTCATGATAATTGATAATTATCATCTATTTCTATATTTTTTTACTCTAACTCGGAGATGACTGCTAATTCAGTGTTCGTATGTCTAGTTGCTGCTCTCGCCTTCGTTCTTGTAGGATTTGAAGATGCAAATGGGTAAGGAGGGATTGTTAATTTATCTACTTCTCCTACCAACATTTGAACCACAACCTTCATGGAAGGCCGATCTACTGGATGCCATTGGATGCACCAAAGCCCCACAATAGCTAGTTTCTTTACTATTTCTGTATTTTCTTCTCCCTCGATATGGATTCTTACGTCTTCGCCTTGTTCTAATAGATTATAGATCCATTGGGGAAAGTAAATATTGTTGGTGTTTTCCCTAGTGACTTCAGTGTTCTTCCTGCCTCCGACCATCTCTAGCAACAACATTCCATAGCTGTAAACGTCTGATTTATAGGAGACGTTACCAAAGTTCCTTGAGAAAACTTCTGGCGCTATGTAACCCAAGGTGCCCCTTGCTGTAGTCATAGACACAACGCTCTGGTCCTTTGCACACAACTTTGCCAGACCAAAATCCGCAATCTTCGGGTTGAAATTGTCGTCTAGCAAAATATTATTTGGGTTGATATCAAAATGTAGGATCTGTTGGTCGCAACCATGGTGAAGATACTCAATCCCTTTGGCTATGCTGATTGCAATATCTTGCAACTTCTCCCATCCAAGGAAATGGTTATCTGTTGAAGATATGTACTTTTGTAACGAACCATTTGATAGAAACTCGTAAACGAGAGCACGCCGATAGCCATCGGCACAGAAGCCTACCAGGCGAACTATATTAAGATGGTGGATTCTGCCGATGATTCCGACTTCATTGATAAAATCCTCCCCATGTCCCAGAGAATGGTTCAGTATCTTCACTGCAACAAAGTGTTCATCAGAAAGCTTCCCTTTGTACACAGTTCCATATCCTCCTTGGCCTAGCTTCTCCTTAAAATGGCTTGTGATCTTCTTAAGTTCTTCATAACTAAACCTCGTTGGCTTAAGGGCCCTATAATCCTCCAAGAATTCCTCAATCCTAGCTTGATCGATACTTCTAGAGTAATAGATGTGATTCAATCCAATGACAACAACAAGAAGAAATAAAGCCAAAACTGAAATTATTTCCAATAACTTGCCTGCGAAAAGATTCGTAAATATATTAGATGTAGTTTCTCCTCATTGGGTAATATGTTATTAGAAATGCTACCAATAATTGTGTTACACTGCAAAATTGTCCATTGATGTAGATCTGCGTGTGAGACTCACTACATGTACGATTCTAATTAAATAATTGAAAGTTTAAGTTTCCTTAATTTTAAGTAAACCCTCCACCCTCTCCTCACAGCAACCTTAATAGGCCATATAAGATTTGTAATTAAAATTAAAAATAGTTTTATAATTATTAAATAATTGATTAAATTTTAAATGATTAATTAATTATATAATTAATAAAAATATTAATAAATTAACAGACGGTTCAAAACTTGATCAGTCATAAATTACTGGGTGTAGAATTGCTCAAAAATTAGACTACCGAATGAAACAAGAAAAGCAATTAACCTCTACCTGGTTTTGATTGGCACCGAAATTCAGTAGCTCCATCGCCATTGTTGTAGGGTATGCATCTACCCTTTGCCTCGCATCTCTTGCAGTTGGGTTCTGCCCATTCTAAATTAAGAGTTTCGCTATTCCAAGCTTCTCGAACTGTCACAATGTCATACATCTTCATGCAAGAAATTAGGTCTGAGGAAATCTCGTTACCATCAGGAAATGTTTGTATTCCTTTGTAGTATAGATCAGAAGAAGAAGAAGAACAGTTTAATACACTCCTATTCGTCTCCCAAAATCCAGCAAGGAAGGGAGTAGCTGATATATTCAGGATGTGAAAGCTGTCCTGTCTTTCAATCGCAGAGAGTTCAAATAACTGAATTTCTTGAGATTTGTAATTTATGGCTCTCACCTCGTATGTTACTTCAATTGGCAACTGGATCGCTGTTTGGTCGGAACTGGTGCAGAAGAGTTCAAATCCAGGATGAGGATATCCGCAGTGTTTTGGCTGTCTGTCTTTGAGTCGAAACGGGAATCGAACAACAGGACCGTTGTCGCCACAACTCGAATCTCTGCAGTCCTCTTGGCATTCTCCTCCTTCGAGCTCTGCAATAACTATTAGCAACAGAAACATGGTGGAAGTGAGAATCGCCCCCATGGAAAAGATCTCTGAGGTTTGTAGTCTACTTAATTTCGAGCCGCTAAATTTCTTTTGTGATATTTTCCGCATCTATGTTTGCAAGATGGCCGTCTAAAATGATATCTTTGTTAATTGTTGGCAAGAGTTGACTATTCAAATTGGGTCACATTTTCCTGTTTGTTTCAATTGTTTATATTTTTCCAGCCCTAACGAAACTTCATCTATCATGTGCTACCAAACTTTTTCCATGTAAGACTAAAAACCAAAAATTAAAACCCGTACTTCCATGGACCTTTATACATGTAAACGCATCCAAATTGACTTATCCAACTTGGCGGCTGTATAATCTTAAGGTCATAGCAGTCGAAAATCGCAGCTCAATTTCTTGGGGAAGCCTTCCTTTGTGGACGGGAAAATAAACTTGCTGGTATAGCTCTACTCTCACTCGCTGTCTCACCTTCACTTCTATGGCAAGAAGACCCTTCTCTTTGGGATTAAGATCCAATCTAGTTCTTCTCCTAGTCCTCCTCCACATCTGTACTGAACCTAGCAATGCTCAAGATGACTGCGTTCCGTCTTCCTGTGGAAATATTCCTGAGATAAGATACCCTTTTCGACTAACAAACGAACCAAGTCACTGTGGAAACATGAGCTACAATCTGTCATGTGAGAATAACCTTACTGTTTGGTACCTTGAAGCAGGAAAGTACTATGTGCAAGCAATCAATTATAACAACTACACAATCCGTGTTGTGGATGCTGGTATTCAAAATGACAATATATCTTCCATCCCTCTCTATCCTCTATCATTCACCAGTTATGGTGTATACAGCGCTATAGAAACAAAAGTAACTGGCCGATCTTGTACGGGTTCTCATCTCACGCTTATGAAGCTACCCGGAAACAATTTCACCTTTAACTCCTCCTCTTATGAGGACTCTTCATATACCTACTACGAAACAAAGTTGGATTATTCTTGTTTGTCACGTATCTATAATCATAAGATCTTATCTTTCATAAAATGTCAAAATCCTGAGAATTCCTCTGGCTATGTGGACTCAGCTCCTTGCAATGTCATCGATGGTGGGAACACCAACTCTGCTTCTTCCTTCCGTTACTCTTATGTTATGGTTGGCAGCCCAGACTCGACCCTTTCGGAATTGAGGGATTTCTGCCGCATAGAGATGGTAACCATGATTTCAGGGCTTAGTGGTGATAACAAAAACATGTCCTGCATAGACATACATAAGCTGCTGGTTTATGGGGTTGAGCTCTCATGGTTGCAAGGTTTATTTGGTGGAGAAAAAGATCAGACTTGCGCCCTTAATGACTCTGACGAAGTGCTCTGCGATCCCACTTTTGGTAAGCATAAACTTATAATGGACCCAGTCTTTCCTCCCTCTTTTCAATACCCTGTTAAATCGCACCATGTTATCTCACTTGCTCTCAACTATTGTTAAGAAATGAAGACAAAGGATAAATGTATACCACCCCATCTATGTCAACTAAGTTTCAAAAGCACACCTCATCTATCTAATATTTTCGATTACATAACATGTCAGGGCATACGTACTGTAGGGTGCAAGTATTTTCTTGTCTAATTCTTTTCTACAGCTTAATTCACTAAAACAGAACCTTTTAGAAATTTCTAAATTTAATGATATTTTGTGTTGTATATGATTTTTTGGGTCGACAGGCATGGATTAACAAAGTTTGCAAGGTCTGATTGCAAAAGAAATCGAGTGTTTTTTCATTTTACAATAAAAAAATGTTAATTCACTAATCTAAATCTTTTGTTCAAGAAGATCTAATAATAAGCTAATAAATTACGTGGCGATGCAATTTAATAGGAGAATGAGCATTTTGTATTTTTAGAGGGGGGAAGGAGAAACATTAGGTTGCTAGTTTTCGTTTAGAAAATTTATTATTGATTATTAGCAAGTTACAACGCTAATATTATTGTTTTGGACATGGAAGGTCAAGAACAAGATAGATACTCCTCCTGGCTGAGTGTTTGGAATGACCTTAGAGGTAAAAGTTGTCCTTTATTTCTCTCTGCCTTCTTTCTTTTTTTTTCTTTTTGTTTTTCCTTCATTCCATTTCATTTCCATTAGCCCTGTACTTTCATCTGCAACATGATTTGACAAGTGTCAATGGATTAATTCCCATCCGCGTTTCTAAATTGAAAGTTAATGAATTTGGGTGGATCTGAATATGTAATTGTATTGATCTATTTAGTTTCATAATGCTTTAGGACAATGTAAATGCGTAATACATTTAACAGAACATGTAATTGTATGAAACTTCCTACAGTAACCTTATAATTTTTATCTTCTATGTCTCATGCAGCGGAGTACTTGTACACAATCACACGCAATGGTGAGACCTGTTGTATCCTTTCATATTTCAACCTCTCCATGTATTTTGTTTTTGTGTGAAAAATTGCAAGCTGGAGAAGAGAATTTTAACTTGAAAACACCATGCATTCAAAAGCATACGCTTTGATGACTTAATGACCCATTTGCTTTTGTGTTTTCTTTTTGGTACAGAGAATCATAGGCTGCTAATCACAAGCTTTGGTAAAGTTGAACCTTGGATTTCTTATAATAAACCTTATAATGAACTTAATTTCCAAGAAATATCCCATCTTGGGGGAAGCAAGGAGCTTTCCTTCCTGCACTGCTTGCTTCGAGACGGTGCGCCAATTTAACATTACACGCATTCCAGTAATGTCTCCTTTATTCAAGCCTCTCTGTTTTTTTTTTCTGTTTTGCAGAGTACTTTTTGTTCCACTTAACACGTCCTGGTAAGACCTCTTAATCAAGTACAAATTGCTAGCTGCTGCACAGTGTTAATAATCTGCTTCCTTTAACAACAATTTTTTCTCCGGGAATTTCTCAGCACCCCTCTTTGTTTTCTGACTTCTCATACTTGTTGTAGTGTATTATAATATGTTCGGATTCAGGCACCCGGATAAGGTTGTGTATTTCTTGCTTCTAAGCACAATCATCGGTAAGATCTTCTTAGCTTTGCCTTCAATGATCTAGTGCTTGTTTTCAAATAAGAAATAAGTGTGACTGTGGGGGCTGAAGAAACCAAAATTTTATATTAATTAAGCTCTGATGTCATTTTTACAGTACTATGGCTTGCAGCCAAGCTAGTGCTTGGGACACCATGTTCTATTGCAGTTATAATATACAAATGGCGAAGGAGGCATCTATCGATGTATAACAATATAGAAGAATATCTACAAAGTCAAAATAACCTTATGCCCATCAGGTACTCTTACTCAGACATTAAGAAGATGACTCAAAATTTCAAAGAAAAGTTGGGTCAAGGAGGATTTGGCGCTGTGTACAAAGGAAAGCTCAAAAGCGGATCCCTTGTAGCAGTCAAGATGTTGAACAAGTCAAATGCTAATGGGCAAGATTTCATCAGTGAAGTCGCTACTATTGGAAGGATTTACCATGTTAATGTGGTTCAACTAATTGGTTTCTGTGTTGAGAGATCGAAACGTGCTCTTGTCTATGAGTTCATGCCAAATGGTTCCCTTGATAAATACATTTTTTCTGCAGATAAAAGCAATATTTCCTTGAACAGTGAGAAGACGTTTGAAATATCTCTTGGAGTGGCTCGCGGGATTGAATATCTTCACCAAGGTTGCGGTGTTCGAATTCTGCATTTTGACATAAAGCCTCATAACATTCTCTTAGATGATAATTTCATTCCTAAGGTTTCTGATTTTGGGCTGGCAAGATTGTACCCAAAAGATGACAGTATCGTGTCTCTAACAGCAGCAAGGGGAACTATGGGCTATATTGCTCCAGAATTGTTTTACAAGAACATCGGAGGCGTGTCACACAAAGCAGATGTCTATAGTTTCGGGATGTTGTTGATGGAGTTGGCAACTCAAAAGAAGAATTGGGATCAACAGGCCGAGCATTCAAGCCAAAATTACTTCCCTAGTTGGGTGTACAATCAATTCCGCCAAGGAATAGAGATTGAAATTGGAGGTGCATCGAAAGAGGAAAGGAAAATAGTAAAGAAAATGATTGCGGTTGCATTGTGGTGTATACAAATGGATCCCACCAATCGTCCTTCTATGAGCAAAGTTGTAGAGATGCTTGAAGGAGATGTGGAAAGCCTACAAGTTCCAGGTAAGCCTTTTCTATTCTCCGATGACACCCCTGTTGAGGATCTTTATGACAATACATATTCAACTAGCTTATTAAGTACTATGACATGTGAATCTTCAGTGTCAATTCAGTATACTTAATTTTCAGAATCAAGTCAGTATTATTTTTTTTGTTATGAAGAGAAATGTGTTCGAGTTCGAGCATATTCCCTCTATCTATTCTTATATGACAGTTTATTGAGTAATTGTATCTCCTCTCTAATATATATTGGAACGTTGACAGACAAAAAAAAAGAAATGAAAAATGTCTCGCTAAGTCAACAGGCAAATGAAAGACAATATTCCCCATTTTACTGAGGTTGTTTGATTGAAATGCCTCGATTTCCTATGAAGTCTTAGGGTGCGTTTGTGTGGGAGTGTCTATACACAAATACCTAGATTGTAAGGGAAAGTGAGGAATGTTGTTGTTTGGTATGAGAATTGTGAGATTTTTTAGATCCTGAAATGTGACGATACCTCATTTGTGGCCATCTTGTTACCTCCCAGAATTGAAGAGTATCTTGTTGTCCGACATCCTCAAGTAATGTTTTCTTTCATTTATAACATTCTCGTACACATTCCTTCAAAACAAGCAATGTAATTTAACGTTCTCATCATTATATCATCACATTCTCAGTTGTTACTAAACAAAGTAAACCTAATTTTTCGGACATTTATTTTTTCAGAATCATATTTCAATAATCTTATTCTGAGAATCATTTATTCTCAATCTCATATCAAACGACCCTTTAGGGATTTTCGTAAGTTTATTTGGATCCTAGAAACTAGGGAAATTCTTTTTCCCTAATTTATTTTCATGGGAATATTTGAGGGAAAATGGTGTTGTGATAATTATCTGTTAGTTCATCATTTTCCTCTTTAATCTCTGTACTTTCTCTCTTATTTCATTTCTTCCTTAATTTTCATGATCCAAACATAGTTATAGTGAACATTCATCCATGATATATGGTTATTGTTTATATGATAAAGATGATAACACTCAAAAGATTGCAGGTAATAGAATGAATGTCCTGAAATTTTATAGGAACTTAGATTGTAGTTCTATGATGAACTATTTGGAGAAGACTCCCAAAATCTGTTTGATTTCTTAAGGTTTCACTGTTGATTCATATTTCTAGTGTTTTGACAAAGAGATCAGCTCCAAGTTTAGTTGCTGTGGTTTTTTAAAAAAATCACTATTAGTTGTGCTGTAGTTGTTAGTCGTGCTGTTAAAAAGTTAGCTGTGATGTTAAGCGGGTTTGAATGGAACTTATATGTTTAATGAATTTAAGTGGCTTTGATGAAATGGATCCCATGTTTGAGATCCAACATGAGAGAATCTGTTCAGTAGATCTGAACCGTTGACATAGATTTGCACGATCAAGATTTGCTGAACACAGAGACTGAATAAGCAGAGTTGATGTGTTTTTTATAAGTCAGATCTAGACTGTCCGTATTTTGAACGGACGGTCCAGACTGAAACTGGTGCACTTCCATCTGAACTTGAGAACCTTGAAATTGTCAGTATTGTAGTTAATACTTAATAGAATCTTTTTGGCATACTTAATAATAAGTTTTATTATTTAAATTTCGTTTTAAAGTATTTAACCAGTGTAATCTCTTCTTAATATTATAGAACAAACACAATTTTTATATACAGTTCAGCAACCTCAAACCTCAGAAAGTTTCTTTACTTGTTTCAAAGATAGATTTCCATATTATAATTATGAGAGTTTTGTTCCCTAACTATTTTCATTCATTAGTTTTAAATAGAAAACGGAGAGAAAAGTATTCATAATCACGAATTTCTTAATCAATTTGTGAAGAATTGTGATTTTGTGAAGAATTTCCCCAAAACCTCTCTTTTCCTCCCAGAATTCCACGTCTCTCCCTCTCTCATATTTTGTCTAGCTTGTTGCCGCTGGAGTGTTCCTTTTTAAATCTCCGAATTTCTCGCAACTCCATATTTTACCATCTCTACTTAAATAAAATCAAAATAAGTGCTAGTTTAATCCATGTCTTCTATTCGCTAAAAATAAAGGGTTCGGATTGAATCTGTGTTCACACCTCTCAATTGCTGATTTCAAGTGATTTATGGACGAGATATTTGTAGTTTATTTAGTACATAAGTAGTTTATTTTTTATTTACTTATACTGTATCACTAGAATAGATAATTTTGTTTAATGAAAGATTGACTTTTAGTGTATATATATATATATGCAACGTTAATGTATGATTGACCTACAGTGTAAAATTTATTTACTAAGAAATTTATAGATGACATATTTTTACTTTTTAGTATTTATGTAATATTTCATTGATTTGCTTATAGAACTTATATCATTGTTTTGTTTGTACTATTTATGCAATATATATTGATTTGCTTGTAGGGTATATCAATGAACCGTTACATCCTTGGTGTATTTTGAGATTTTAGTAAATATAGAAAGTTGTGAATGCCGAAAGTGGATAATTATTAGACTAAAATTATAAATTTGGCTTTTTTATTTTATTATATAGATATCAATTAAAATAAAGATCTCTGATTTTGTGGGATTTGGTTTAATTGGAAGAACATACATTTAGTAAAAAACAATGATTTTTAAGGTTTAAAACTTTGTTTGGTTGTTAGTATTTTTTTTAAGCAAAATGATATTACTCCATAAAATAAATATCAGCGATGATAGGAGGTGTCGATTCCCACCAATAACAGGAATCATCAGAAGAGAGTGCAAAATGCGCTAAGAAGTGGGCCGCTCCATTACAAGCCCGAGAGACATGATTAAAAGATGAAACATTTAGAGAAGAGAAAATCCTTCTACATTCCTTAATAATAAGACCAATTTCTGAATATATGGATGAACCAGATGAAAGCTTGTGTGAGGCCCAGGCAATCGGACTCTAATTCATCTACTTGAATCCCTTTACTTCTTGCAAGAGAGAGTCCCTCATATAAAGCCGAAGCTTCCACTAGCATGACATCCATCTGTCCTTCAAATTTCCTGCAGAAAGCACCAACCACCTTACCTTGGCAGTCCGTAAAAATGCCTCCCAGTGAATAATGGGATGATCCAGTAGCTCCGTCCACGTTCAACTTGATAGAGCCATGCTTCGGCCTAACCCAAACCGAAGAGGCAGCTTGTCTGAGAGGAGAGTGGCAGATAATTTCATTGGCTTGCCTGAATTCCTTTGCAAATTTTCCAATCCAATCTGCCACATTAAATTCAGGAGAAAAATAGATATCATGAAGGGATTTATTCCTAAAGCACCAGATTCCCCAACAAAGGAGCATTATGTGGAAAGCAAGTCAGAGTCAAAATGCATAAAATAGGCCATGATAAAGTCTAACATAGGGCAATATTGGCGGTTTTTACTCAGATTGAGTAGTAAACCAGCCTTGGTCCACGATTCTTTTATCGACGAACAGAAAAATAGAGCATAGACAGTAGAGTCCCTTTTACAGCACAATTTACATTTGTCTGTATCACCAATTCTCCTTCAAAAAAAGTTGGCATTGTTGAAAAATGTCAATAAAATAACATGTAATAACTATTTATTTGTATTTAGTTATTTCTCAATATTATTATTGAATTGATGAATAAATTAAAAATTTTATTTTAAATTAAAGTGTGTTTGTAAATTACTCAAGTCCCAGAACTTTCATCAACGAAGGAAGAGTGAAGACAGAGACGTCTCCAGACGAAATCTTCTGAGAAAGTTCATAACGATATTCGCAGTCTTAGGATCGACTGAGCAATGGAATCTGATTATGATTGTTAGGTTGAAACAATGGATGTCAGTTATGGGGCATGGGAGTGGAGACTCAAACGGTTCACCTAGACATGATATGAACATATTGAATAGACCAGTAACAAATTAGTTTAGAGCTCAAAACTGTTTACCTAGCTCTAAATCTAATTGTTACACCTTAAGAGTATTTTTGTAATTACTTTAATCGTGAGGTGAATACGTAGCATGACTTAGTTAGTTGCAATCTTTGATATGTCAAATGAGTGAATTCGAATTGGCGGGCAATACATCGACTGTTCGGATTGTAATTCAATTAAGTTGGAGTTACGTGATTCACAGATATGGAAATTTGTGGTTAGATTGTGAAAGTAGCAATATCACCTTATGCTTTATTGATGAGTGTGTGAATAATTTAACTGACCAGGTATTCAATGAATTGAGTCATTGATTAAGACTTGTGAATTGTACGAGACAATTCACTATTATATCTTTCTTATTCACAGTCAATAATGGAGTTAAGAAAATAATAATAAGAGGGATAAAACGGTAATTTTACATTCTATTCTTGTTACTGATATTCACGATAGGTATTATGTGGACCGTGAAAATAAAAAGGTTTATTTACACCAACAGAAAAATAGGGCGCATAAATCGAGAGTTGATTCGACATCGAACCTATAGTGGAGTCGTACGATGTCAAGATTAAATAGGTCGTGAATTTATGGATGATAAATTTACAGGGTATTTGAATCATTAGCTTTGTTCATGTGGATTCATCCAGTCTCAGAAATAGTTCATAAGAACATGAATAGAGAAACGAAATAAATTAGATCAAAATGTGTTTTGGTGATAATACATATTTCCTACACCTATATGTGATGGGTGATGTCACTTAATTAGTTAAGGTGATGATTTGTATTGAAGTTAATTAGTTTGTTATTTTCTAATTATTGGATAATTAGTAGATAAAAATAAATTAATTAATTGATAATGATAAATTAAATCTATCAATTATATTGATAAAATTTGATATAACTCTAATACTGTGGAGATATTATTTTTTTATTTTCGGCAATTTGAATATATGGGGGTGAATTTTTAGAAATTTAAAATAATGAGTATATTTATAAATATCAAAAATTAGATTTTATAAATATCTAATAGCAATTTGATTGCAGAGAGTGAGATAGAGATATAGATCTCGTATCAGATACAGAGAAAAAAGTTTTCTCCCCTCCCTAGTGATTATCGCCAATTGAGAGAGCATTGAAGGAAATATATTTGATTTTTTCCATCAATCGTTTTGAGAGCCCACAATCAAATTCCTACATAAAATTCTCTTGAGATATATTTCTGAAATTAATGGGTGGTTGTGGTGGACGAAATTCACAAATCATTCTTGGAGTTCAAGTGTGCGATTCAGATCCTGAAGCTTAAAGAACACGAAGAACGCTAAAAAAATTCCGTCAGTTCAAAAATTATTCGATACAAACTATAGGTGAAAATTGTTTCTAACCTTATCTTCTCGTTTAATATCGTATATGCATAATCGCAAGTTGTTTGGTTTTAAATTATTTAATTCGATTAAATAAGTTAATTAAAAAAAATTGATATTCCGCCCACGAACTGTCTGTGGTACAAACTTGTTTTAGTTAATTTTAAAATCTACCGATCCTAGTAATTGGTATCAGAGTCATAGGTTCTTGATTATTCATGTAGATATTTGAAACGAACGTATCATGAATTTTGTGGATATTGGCATATGATCTTGTATGGTAGATTCAAAACGGTCATACTGTTCTGGCAGCCAATGGTATGCTCCGGCAACCGACGATATTATTCTGGCGTACTATTCTGGGGCCGTCACCGCCATTGTCCGCTGTTTTGCCCTGCATGATGACTACAGTTTGTAAAACCCTAGGTGATAATAATTAGGGTTTAGCAAACTTTGTGATGTTTCGCGAGAAATCCTATTTTTTATCTTTTAAAATTTTAAATTTTAAATGAATAAACGATAACTAAAATTTAAAATATAATTATGTATTTTATCTTTATATCTTTTGAACTTTAAATTAAAAAATAATTATCTTTTTTATCTTTTAAATTCAAAAAATAGTTATCAATGTTATCTTTTTATTTTCTTAAAAAAAGGAAAATGGGATAATTAATGAGATTATTAGGAAAATTATTTTCATTAATTAAAGGGTTTTAATCAAAAATTTAATTTTTAATTTTTGAAATTTGAAATTTTAATTTTGAATTTTAAAATTTAAATTTGAATTTTAAGTTTTAAATTTGAATTTTAAAATGTGAATCGATTTTTGTAAAGAGTTACACAATGGTGGGACAACATAGAGAAGAAGGAGAAAATTACAAACGCCAGGAATGTTAGTTTATAAATTAATTTGTAATTTATTTATTATTCTTTTTAAGTTGTAATTAGAAATGAGTCAATAAGGAGGTTAATTTTAAATGTATGATTTAATTTTAATCGTGCATCATCATATAACATGCCATATAGAACTAGGGATATGTCAATATCAAATTGTCATGTAGCATGTACATGCATCATTGTAGATTATTTTATAATGGTTATAATTTAATTACAATGTGAAATTTATAATGATTTTGATTTTAAATTGGGATTTAAAATTAAGGATTTATAATTTCATCACGTTTTCAAATTAATAAAAGTTATGTTTTGAAAAACAATCAAAAATCCAAATTTTTTTCAAAAACTAAGTGGGAGGGTTGTTTACGTTGAAACGTATCAAAGGTCTCTAACGCGAAGTTGGTCGCGCCACGAGGAATGGTTTAGAACTGCTTATAGCGGTCCTCTCTTCAATGAGAGAAACTTTGAAGTCGTGTCACTTTGAGTCATCGAGTTGCTTGAGAAGCTAAGAATTCTAAAGGAAGTGGTGGGGCGGGGCGGGGCTGTACCATAGATGAACTGTTAGTCCATGGCAACTTTTAAGAGACGACTCGTTGGTTAAACACTTAGACTGAAGTGCATTGAAATCCCCATTTAGGGGCTGGTTGATGGGGTCAAGGTGACCAAAACCATTGATGATTGGTTAAGCTAGATGTGGAGACATTTGAGCGTTAACCAAATGAGACGAGTTTCAACGCGATAGGAGATAGTTTGGATTTCATCCCTCGATGAGACAAGCTATTGTTTTTCATCATAACATCATGGAGGAACTATTTTAATGGATTTTTAAATATTTAAATAGTTGTATCATGCATCATACTTTCTTAAATGATTGAGCATTTATTACATCGCTTTATTTATTCTTTTCGATAATCATGTCATTATCCCCATTCTCAACTATCTTAAACACGAACATTATTAACTGGTGATAATTACAGTGATTGGGAACACAATCTTGATATCGTACTCACGATTGAAAAGCACAAGTTCATGCTCACCACCTTTTGTTCCTTTGAGCCTTTTAGTCAATCGACTCAAGAGGAAAATGATGCATATGCTTCTTGGCTATGTTCTAATGAGATAGCCACATATTAGAAATGTATTGCAACAACAACATCATAGTTTGGAAACCACCGCTGACATGATGTTGAACATCACTGAAATGTTCAGAGATCAGGGTCATTAAGCCAAACAAGCAGTTGTGCGAAACCTTATGAACTATAGGATAAAACTTGAAACTCTTGTCAGCGAACATATGATGTTGATCATTAGTTATCCGAATGAGATGGAGATCATAGATGCTGAGGTTGATGGTGAGACTCGGGTGGATATGATCCTAGAGACATTGTCTGATAACTTCGAGAACTTTAAACTTAATTATTTGATGAATAAGTCGAGGTACTCACTTCCTGAGATTTAAAAGGAGTTGCAATCCGCTAAGACTTTGTTTCAAAAGGGTAAGAGGAAGACTGAAGAGGCTAACTTTACTAAAAGTAAGCCTTCCACCTCTGGTGCCAAAAGGAAACACGAAAGGAGGTTTGAATAAGGCTAAAAGCAGAACTCAAAAGTTACAAATGGTAAGGGCACTACAAGGTGGACATGTTGCGAGACAAGTGTCATCATTGTGGAGTCGATAACCATTGGATACAAAATTGCCTGGATTATCTCTAGCAGACATCTTGGTCGAGTTCATCGTCTGTATGGGGTAATGGAGCACTAATATCGACCGTATCTGTGGAAACTATTAAATTATATTTTGAGAAATATTTTATTATTTTACATGATGTTTATTATATCCTAGTTTTTGGGAAGAATCTTATTTCTATTGGTGCATTAATTGAGCAAGAATTTGATCTTAAATTCATTGATAAAGATTTTGGTATGTTTAGAAATGAATGCCTAATTATTGTTTCGCGCATATTTAATAAACTGTTTCACATAAAACCAATAGTTCCAATGATATGTGACATCGAAATGAATAATGATTCACAAAGGGATAGTAAAAGGTTGAAGTATGACTTAACCGATCTAACTTATTTGTGGCACTTACGCCTTGGGCATATTAGCCTGGACAAGATTAAAAGACTTGTGAATGATGGTCCTTGACAAACTTTAAGTGTGGGATCACTACCCACATGCGAATCCTGTATTGATGGTAAAATGACCAAGAGATATTTTTCAGCAAAAGGTGAAAGAGTCCGTCAATGCCTTGAACTCATATATAATGATGTATGTGGGCCATTGAATATCCAAGCAATAGGAGGTTATGAATACTTCGTAACCTTCATTGACGACTACTCACATTTTGGACATGTTTATCTAATGCATCAAAAAATTGAAACCTTTAAAAAGTTTAAAAGAGTATAAGGTCTTGTTTAAAAGCGATTAGAAAAATAAATCAAAACATTGTGATCCGATTGTGGTGAAGAGTATTTGCTACGAGAGTTCAAAAACTTTCTTAAAGAAGAAGCTATTCTTTTTCAGCTTATCGCACCTTGTACGTCGCAGCAAAATGGTGTGTTAGAGAGTAGGAATCAAACTCTGATGAATATGGTTAGATTCATGATGAGTTACTCATCCCTCTCAGATTCCTTCTGGAGATATACCTTAGAAACATCTGCATATATTCTGAACCAAGTTCCGTAAAAAATGGTGCCTCGTACACCATATGAAAGATGATGTGGATGAAAATCATCTATTGACCATTTTAAAATATGGGGGTTCCCAGCACATGTTCTAAAATCGAAGACAAGCAAGTTAGCTAGTCATTCAGAATTATGCATGTTCGTTGGATATCCTAAAAGAACGGATGGGTACATCTTCTACAGTACGCCTGACCAGAAAACATTCATTAGCACGAATGTTCATTTTCTTGAAAAAGATTATATTAAAAGTGTACAGCCGAGAAGCACAGTTGTGCTAGAAGAATTATTGAGTGGGAGGATACCGACTCCCCAATCAGAAATTGTTTCAATTCAATAATGGAAGAACCACGACATGAGCCATAGCCTATAGAGCCTCGACGTAGTAGGAGGGTTGTGTGATAGCCTAAGAGGTATATGTCGTCTGGAGAAGCTTGGACAGCTGTCTTAGATAAGGATCTTGATGAACATGTCTCTTACTCAGAGACCATGGTTGGTCCTGAAGCAAACTTATGGCAAGAAGCCATGAACATTGAGATACATTCGATGTACTCGAACGAAGTCTGAAAGCTTGTAGATCCTCCTAAAGGGGTAAAACCCATAGGATGTAAATAGATCTATAAGAAGAAAAAATGTACGGATGGAAATGTAGAGATATTCAAAACTAGGCTAGTAGCCAAGGGCTACACCAAACAAGAAGGAATAGATTATGAAGATACCTTCTTGTCGGTGCCCATGCTTAAATCCATCCAAACTCTTTTGTCCATTACTGCTGCCCTTGATTATGCATTCTAAAAAATAGACGTTAAGATTGCTTTTCTGAATGACAATCTTGATGAGCGTATTTATATGGTTAAACCAGAAGGGTTCATGAAGAAAGGCCACGAGGGCAAAGTTTACAAACTGCAGAAATCTATTTATGGATTTAAGCAATCGTCACAGTCGTGGAATATTAGATTTGACGATACTGTTTAGAACTATAGTTTTGAACAGTTAGTGGACGAGCCCTATGTGTATAAGCTGATACACAAAGGGAATGTGGTTTTTCTAACCTTGTACGTAGATGATATTGTACTCATTGGGAATGACGTAAGAAAATTATATGATGTCAAGATTTGACTTGCAAAGTAATTTGATATGAAAGATCTTGGAGAAGTTGCATTTGTCTTAGGTATTCAGATCTTTCGAATAGGAAGAATAAACAATTGGCCATGTCTCAAGCATCTTATATTGATAAGGTGTTGAATCGCTTCAGTATGCAAAACTCTAAGAAATGATTTCTTCCTTTTAGACATGGAGTCAGCCTCTCTAAGGAGCAGTCTCCCAAGACTTCTCAAGAAGAGGAAAATATGAGAAAGATTTCCTATGCTTCAGCCGTAAGAAGTCTCACGTATGCGATGCTTTGCACTAGGCCAGACATTCGCTATGTCGTGGGTGTAGTGAGTCGTTTCCAATCTAATCTTGGAATTGAGCATTGGAATGCCGTCAAACATATACTTAAGTATCTTAGGAGAATAAGGAATTACATGCTTGTGTATTCCGGTAGTCACTTAATTATTACGGGGAAACTGATTCTGATTTCCAAGCTGATAAGGATTTCAAGAGGTCCACTACAGGATCAGTGTTCATCTTGTACGATGGAGCAGTTGTATGAAGAAGTATCAAGAAATCTTTACTGATTCTACCATGGAAGAAGCTGAATATGTGGCATCTTGTGAAGCTGCAAAGGAGGCTGTATGGCTTAGGAAGTTCTAATAGACTCTGGAAGTTGTTCAAGACACTAACAAGCCCATGACACTTTATTGTGATAATAGTGGGCTGTACCGAATTCTAAGGAACCTAGAAGCCAAAAGAGATTCAAACACATAGAACGTAAATATCACCTTATTAGAGATATTTTTCAGCGTGGAGACGTTGTGATTATGCATATTTTGACGGTCAACAACCTGGCAGATCGATTCACGAAGACTTTAAACGGTAAAGTTTTTTATGGTCATCTGGAAGGCTTGGGGATAGGAGATTGTACATGGCTACTTTAGTCCAAGTTGTAGATTGTTAGAAAATACCCATAAAGTAGCGTATAATAACTATTTATTTGTATTTAATTATTTCTTAGACATTAGTATTATTGAAATTTTATGAATAAATTGAAATTTTTATTTTAAATTAAAGTGTGTTTGTAAATTACTCAAGTCCTAAAACTTTCATCAATGAACGAAGAGTGAACACATGTGCGTCTCCAGACGAACTCTTCTGAGAAAGTTCTCGAATCATTGGAATTCGCTTTGCTTACTTTCCATTCTATTATATATAAAGTCTTCCCTGGTCAAACTGGTCTAGAATCTTAAGAGAAGTGCAACCTCAGCACCGCATCTATCGATCAAGCTAACTGCCCCCGTTGATTCCTATTTTCCCATATACTGATTTTGCATGGGCCTTTTCCTATCTATAAGTGGAATTCGCCTAAAAGAAGGTCTTTTATGGAGGGTTCATGCCCCTATAATGACCTATTGCACTCTTTTTTATTGGGTTCCACCCTAAGACAAATGAAGATGACCGTGAATTTGAAGAAAGTGTTTGACATATTGTGAAAATACCGTCTTCGTCTTCATCCACAAAAGCATATAAAGCCGGAAGGAGGTTTGGTGCTTCGTTAGGTAAGCTACTCGGGTTCATTGTTAGCAGAAGAGAAATCAAAGTTGAAAAAAGCCAAAGTAATTATCGACATGCTGGTACCAAAGACGGAGAAATAAATCCAGGTTATGGCAGACTACAATACATCAACAGGTTCATTGCCCAGCTCACACCCAACTATGAGTCGAACTTTAAACTATTAAAAAATAAGACCTTGCCTTATTCAGAAAAGATAGACACAAGGAATGAGGATCGCCAAAAGGTGTTTGACAAAGTGAATAAATATCTATTCAATCCTTCAATCCTGGTACTGCCAACGCTTGGTCGACCTCTCCTGATGAATCCGTCAGTGATGAAAGCATCTATGAGTACTGTCCTTGGTCAGCATGATGATAGATTACGACTATTAGGTTGAACTAATGTATGTCAGTCATGGGACATGAGAGTGGAGACTGAAATGGTTAACCTAGACATGTTATAAAAAATGTTGAATAGACCGGTAACAAATTAGTTTAGAGCAAAAAACTGTTTACCTAGCTCTAAATATAAATGTTACACCTTAAGAGTGTTTTCAAATTACATTAATCCTGAGGTGAATACGTAGCTTGACTTAGTTAGTTACAATATTTGACATGTCAAATGAGTGAGTTCGAATTGGCAGGCAATACCTCGCCCGTCGGGATCGTAATTCAATTAAGTGAAAGTTACGTGATTTACAGATATGAAAATTCACGGTTGGATTGTGAAAGTAACAATATTACCTTATGTTTTATTGATGGGTGTGTGAATAAATTAACCTGACCATGTATTCAATGAATTGATTCATTGATTAAGACTTATGAATTGTATAAGATAATTCAATATTATGTCTTTCTTATTCACAGTCAATAAAAGAGTTACAAAATAATAACAAGAGAGGTAAAATTGTAATTTTATATTACACTCTTGTTATTGATATTCACGATGTGTATTATGTTAAAATATTCTATAGATCGTGTAAATAAAAAGAGTTTATTTACACCAACAGAAAAGTAGCGCGCATGAATCGAGAGTTGATTCGACATCGAACCTATAGTGTAATCGTACGATATCGAGATTAAATAGGTCAGAAATTTATGAAGATAAATTTTTCGGGTATTTGAATCATTAGCTTTGTTCATATGGGCCCATCTGATTTTAGAAATAGCTCATGAGAACATGAATAGAGAAACGAAGTAAATTGGATCATTTGTTTTTGTGCTAAGACATATTTTCTACACCTATATGTGATGGGTGATGTCACTTAATTCAGTAAGTATGATTATTTGTATTAAAATTAATTAGTTTATTATTTTCTAATTATTGAATAATTGGTTAATATAAAATTAATTAATTGATAATGGTCAATTAAATCTATCAATTGCATTGATAAATTTTGATACAACTCTAACACTGTGAAAATATACTGATTTTCAGCAATGTGAATATATGGCGGTGAATTTTTAAAAATTTAAAATATATGGGTATATTTATAAATATCGAAAATTATATTTTATAAATATCTAACAACAATTTGATTGCAGAGAATGAGATAGAGACATAGATCTCACACCAGATATAGAGAAAATGAGTTTTCTCCCTTCCCTAGTGATTGTCGTTGATTGAGAGAGTATTGAGGGAAAAATAATCAATTTTTTCCTTCAACCATTTTGAGAGCCTACACTCAAATTCCTACATAAAATTCTTGTAAGATATATTTCTGAAATTAATGGGTGGTTGTTGGTGGACAAAATTCGTAAATCGTTCTTAGAGTTCAAGTGCGTGATTCAGATCCTAAAACTTAAAGAACACGTAGAACGCTCGAATGAATTCTGCCAGTTCAGAAATTCTCCGATACAAACTATAGATAAAAATCTATTTCTAACCTTATATTCTCGTTTAATATCATATATGCATAATCGTACGTTGATTGGTTTTAAATTATTTAATTTGATTAAATAAGTTAATTGAAAAAAAATTGATATTCCGCCCACGAACCGTTCATGGTTCAAACTTATTTTAGTTACTTTTAAAACCTACCGATCCCAGCAGGCATCTATTGAAATCATATCTAAGGAGACCCGCCACATAAAGATTTTGACTTTATTCGAGAGATTAAGTTTCCATAGTAATTTCCACCATAAAAAACTTACATCTCTTGAGGAAGTGGAAGTTTCGGTTTGATGAGTCATGCCTACATCATACCCGCTTCTCACCGAATAAACTTCATTCTTGTCATAAGCCAGCATAACTCGTTCTTCCTTGCATTAGGAATTAATGGAATAGACAGAATTAAATCCACATCTTCTGGAGTAAAAAAAATAATGTCTCTTCCAAGTGTTGTTATCTATTAAATCTGCTACTTTCATGTCTGGGATGTTGTTGTCTGCTTGGATGGGTTTGAAGGTCAACGATCTTGGCTTCCATGGGTCGCGGAAAGCATCAATGGAATTTTCATTGTCAACTCTCCAACGGACACCCTCTTTAATCAACTCCTTGTCCCATATAATACTCCTCCATTTACTGGATAGTACTATGTTAGTATTGTCTCGTGTTTGACCAGACAGTCTGTCTGGATTAGTTAACACATCAGACTAAATGATATTTTTATCACCGTATTAACTAATACGACACAATCAAACTAGACCATAGTCTAATAAAAAATTGTTACTAGATCTTAGTCGAGCAATCAAGAATTTTAATAAAAAAATTTAAACTAAAAGGGAACTTAATGTTTTTCTCCTATAAGAGTTAAATTTCGTTAAAAATAAAAAAGGTCCTAAAATCATTTTTAAACCTAAAATTCTCTTGTTTTTAATTATAAGACCCAATTCCAAAACATAGTTAAGCATTAAGATTTTAATAAACAGAAAAGGTTAAGCGTGGATAGATATAATAGGTCACTTGTAGGCTTTTTCCTTTGCCACTTGGTTGGCTTGAAATAAACTCAAATTCCCTTTACCCACTCCTAAAAGCTAAAGTCAAGATTATTACCTTTTTGCCACTGTTAATCATCTTCTTTCCTTTCTTTTATCTATAAAAATAAAAATTTGAAGAGTAATTGTAAGATGTCTCTGTATGGTATATGGCTTATTTTTATGTATATTTCAACTAAAAATATAAGTATATATTTTACATCTAAATGTACATAAAAACAACTCTTGTATCGTGTGTATATATATAGTTTCAAGTTTGAAAATATCTCCCAATCCACCAATATATATATATTGTGAAGGTAAAGAGTTGAAAACTATTTTTGGGAAACTTGATTTTAATCTATTCCTTACATGAAAGAAAAATTAAAATTAAAATTAAAGTGATCAAGTGAATAAACAATCTCAAATAAATGGGTCATTTTATTCCCGTCTATTGCCAAAATGAGATACATCTATCATAAAATTAGATATATTATTTTAGGTATATGTGATCTAAATGAGTAACCCTATTTTACATTGCATATATCTTATTTAAATCATACATAACCTAAAATGATGTATATCAAATGAGGTGCATGTATAAAACTATCAACTTTACCATAAAATTATGGTAGATATATCGGGTAGTTGCCTTGGGCAGCCAAATTTAATCTATAAGACCCATTTCATGATTTGTTTTTATATTTCTATTAACCTATTTATACTATTATGAGCTTATTTTTAACTTTTAGTTTATGAAAAAAAATATTTAAAATAAATAATGGCAAACATAGAGTGCGGACAAAAAATATGAAGAGAAGCTTTTTTTGTGTCTAGAGGAAGGGTAGAGTCAGGAAGGAGAGGGAGTTGGGTAATGGGTGTGTAGGGCTAAAAGAGAGTAATCGCTTACTCGATTTTTCAGCAATGGTTTAGCGGTGGAGCCACGTGTCTTTTTCCTGTCTCCCTCATTTTTCTTTGTTAATTGGTAAACATGCATAAAGTAAAGATAAAAACACTTTAAAAAAGGGGG